>CM062231.1:18723540-19283658 GCA_031216185.1 Syzygium aqueum
TCCTGGATTTGACTGATATCTGCTCTATTACAAAAAATAATATTTTGTCTATTGCAAACTTAAACATACATGATACTTTCAAGTGCACTAGCATAAGACACATATTTTATTTGAGCTTTCTCAATAGCTAGATGAGGACACTATGATGGACTCAGTTTATGTGTCATTCTGAATTTCGACCCATTTTTGGGATTTGTAAAATGTGTAATTCGTCAGCGCGCTTATAATAGAATCTCGCCCGGGAACTGATCACTCTCTAGTTCTTGTTTTTAAAAATAGAGATTTTACTAGAATCACACTCAATTGAATTTAGCCGTTATTTAGACCCCGAACTTGACAATTGATTTTCAGGAGTTTCGAGATGAAATAAGTTGGACGGTGTCGATATTATTGTGGCCAGCGTCGAGATTGTCAAGAATAGTGGGAAAGTGAAATTTTGGATCGAGTGCAGATTTAGACTAATAGACCTCCCTCGTAGTGTGTTTTGGGTTATTTTCTTTTATACTTTTTCCTAACTTATAATTGGGATTTTCGTGGACCGTTAGATCGTTTTTGGATTTGAACCGTGTCCGTTGGATCGCAATGATTACTTGAACTTTTTTTTTTCTCTCTCTCTCTCCCCGGTCACCTTTCCTCCTGTGCACGTCTGCCCCTCCTCTTCCTCATGCAGACCTCTCTCTCTCTCTCTCTCTCTCTCTCTCTCTCTTTCCCCCTCGGCCGCGCACGTCGCACCCATGCAGACCTAACCCCCTTGACACTCTCTCTCTACCTTCTTCTTCTCTTTCTCTTCTCTCTCTCTTCCCCTTTCTTCTTCTTCAGTTTCCTTCCTTCCTCGATGAACCGCGTCTGGTCTCTGCTTCGTCCAACGCCGCCCCGCTCGTCAACAACCGCCGCTCGCCGGACTAACCTCCATTGTTCGTCGCCACCGCGCGCCATCCAGCCACCGCCGCCACAGCAGTCTCTCTCTCTCTCTCTCTCTCTCTCTCTCTCTCTCCTCTCCTCCTCCGCGGTCCCAAGCCTATCCTACGCCGTTGCATTCCGGCACTGCCCAGCTGCCACCCAGTCGTCCAGCTAGCTCCCCAGCACCGCCTCGATGTTAGAGCGTCGTCGTCGCCGTCGCGGAATGCCCCAGCCGCGCCACCCTACCTCGACCACCTCCCTCTCCTTTCGCTACCATCGTTGCTGGGAAGTAGCTCGCCGCTGTCTGCCGCCATCACTGCCTGGTCCACCACCACCCGGCGTCCCCTTCTGCCACTGACCGCCACCATGCCGCCCGAGCACCGCCGGCTCCGAGCCTCACCACCCCAACTCTCTCTCTCTCTCTCTCTCTCTCTCTCTCTCTCTCTCTCTCTCTCTCTCTCCCTCGCCAACCCACTCGGCCAACTCTCCTCTCTCTCTCTCAGAGATGGTGGCCGGGGAGCCGCCCTGCTCATCATTGCTGCGTCACCGTCGCCGCCATCACCCTTGCCGCCTCAGCCAGCCAGCTCGCCGGTCAGCTTGCCTGAGCTCACCCAGCCGCCAACTAGCTACTGCTCGCCGCCGTAGCTCGCTGTTGCCATCGGTCGCCTGCCCGGCCAGCCAGCCAGCCAGCCTAGCCGTGCCCGGGCTTGCCCAAGCTATGGCCGGCTTGTGCCCACGCAACTAGGCCGCGCGCCCGCTTGCCTGTCGTGCCCGTCGTCATGCCTGTCGCCGTCCTAGCCCCATGCCAATCCAGTCGGCCCATCGCCTAGGTGCGTCGCCAGTCCGACTCGCCCATGCATCCCCGGGCACGCCGCACGACCACCGCGCCTGGGCGCCAAGCACGCCAATCGGTCATTGTGCCCACATTGGCTAGCCACCGTGCCCATGTGGCCTGTGCCCGTTCCTAATTTGGTACTGTTCACCCGGGCTATTTTAGGTCTGAGCCGATTTTCTGAGGGCCAAACTTAGGTAAGTGACTTCCTAAATCCTACCTAGTATATTGGGTTTTATTAGACTTGTCTAGACATTGACTAGAACCAGTTTAGGGGTTAAATGTGAATTAGGGTCAATATTCGTATGTGCGCGATTGTTATATTAAATTGTGATATTTGTGGGGCTTATTTAGTGGCTATTTATAGTGGGCTAAATGACTGTATTGGCGTGGCGTGTGTAGGGAAAATTGACGTTTGATTGTGGCCGACTTGGATGGTTTTGAGTGCATATTAGTAGCTAATATTAGTGGGTCAATGATTGGCTTGTTGTGGCGTTCGTGGGTGAGTTTGATGTTTGTATGTGGCCGATTAAGTGTCGAGTTTGTGGGTTGGTGTGGCTTGTCGTGAATTGAATTGAATTATGATTATGGATCGCTTGGTATAATTGACGTGAAATTGATTGAATTGAGTGACATGTTCTTGCTTATCAATTTTAAGCCCGGATTGGTTGGAAGGCTATGAACTTGGGACGTGTTGACGGCGGTCCGTGTGAAGGCATGAATGACCGATGTGTCAATTGGATACGGGCTTGAGACGTGTTAACGGTGGCCCGTTAAAGGTGTGTTGGACCGGGATGTGTTTACGTTGGTCATTGGAATTGCTTGAATAATGTGGCTTGGGATGTGTTGACGGCGGCCACTGGAATTGATTGAACGATGTGGCTTGGGACTTGTTGACGGCGGCCATTGGAATTGATCGAATTGTGTGGCTTATGTGCCTGTGAGACCGGACTTGAAACATGTTGACGGTGATCCGTGAGAGGAAAGTTGGTTGGACACGTGCATGCGATTTGAGTGTGATTGAATTGACTGGTTGAGCTTGTGATTGAATTGACCGATTGGATGTGTGGCTGAGTTAATTGGATTGATTGAGTGCAAGTGTAGCTGGTGTTTGAGCAATTGTAACATGTTATTGAATTACTATTATCGCATTATCATGTTGTGACTAACGTGCAGAGTTGGCATAGGTTCAATGGCAAGGTAAGTATAATGATACGAATTTTATATGTTATGGGGTAGATTGCATGTACGACTTGTCTAGGTACGCATTGTCCTATGCGGGGTATAGGGGGTTGCTTATTGAGATTCGTTCTCACGGTTATTATATAACCATTTCAGATTCGCAACCATGAGTGACTGGAGACGCTTCAAGGGTATATCGGAGATCGAAGACGGGTCAAGTACCCGGTATTTTGAGTTCTCCTTTTTGTAGAGGAGTTAAGTTTGTAAAGTATTGTCCTTTTCGAAGAATATGGTTCTGCTATTGTGGCCCAGCTTGGAGTCTGTCTTTTTGTGAACGTCGTAAATATCTGCTAAGTGTCGGATTTACAGTCATTTGTTTCATGCTATTGCTACCCCTTGTCATTATTAATTGTCTGGGTTATTTTAATTTGTTTCCACACGTGCCTAATCTTTGATATTTAGGTTGGGTTGACGACGTGCCTGGGACGTCACATTCAATGATCGACCATCGAGGAATGATAACGCGCTCGTAGGGTGCGGGACGTGACAGTTTATTACCCTTAATGACAAGACTAATTCCTGGCTTGCAATGTCGTATACTAAATTTTTCCAAAATGCAATCAACATATGCCCTCTGAGACAAATCTAATACATGGCAAGAACAATCCTTATGGCACTTAATGCCAAGAACAAAAGACACCTCACCAATGTCTTTCATGTAAAAAATGTTCGACTACATTTGTTTTGTCTTATGCAGTAATTCAAGATCATTACTTGCAAACAAGATACCGTATACATAAAGTACGAGAAAAATAAATTTCCTTCCACCGACCTTGCAGTATATACACTGATCTACTTTATTCTTAATAAAATCGAATGAAGTGACTACACTATGAAACTTTAAGTACTAATGTCTAGAAGCTTGCTTGAGGTCATAAGTTGACTTTTGTAGTCTACATACAAGATTACCTTAATCATCTGCTGTAAAGCCTGTGGATTGTATAGTATAGACCTCCTTATTAAGGCCTCTATTCAGAAAAGAAGTTTTAACATCTATATCAAAATGAACTATTAATGCCATAATTACTTTGAAAGAATCTTTAGAAGATACAGGGGAAAACATTGCTTCATAGTCTACTCATTCTCTCTTAGTGAAATCCTTGGTTATTAGTTTGGCTTTAACTTCTCAATCTTTCTTATGGAGTCCTTTATAGTATTATACAACCATTTACAACTGATGGGCTTATGACCTTAAGGCAATTCCACAAGCTCTCAAGCACCATTATGTTTCATAGGCTGTATCTCATCTTTCATCACATCTAACTACAAATATGACTAAGGACAAAAAACAACAACTGCATAAGTTACTGGATCAATTACATAGTCAATATCATAGTCATACTCTCCTAGATAGATTATATAGCCTAGTGGCATAACTTAAAAGGAGTTAATGGAACAGCTTTGGTAGGAATATGATTTATAATGTAAAGGGTAATTTTCAAAACTTCAACCCACAAGAAATCAAGTAAATTGGTTTTACTAATTATACTCTTCATCATTTCCATAAGTGTGCGATTACGCCTTTCGGCCACATCATTTTGTTCGGGACTCGCAGGCATAGTATGCTAAGCTACTATTGCAGGATCCTCTAAGTATTTGACAAATGGCCCTTTAAGTTATCTAGCATTGTCATGCCTACCATAATATTCATCACCACGATCTGATCTGGCAACTTTTATGATTTTTCCCAACTGTTTCTCGACTTCAGTTCGAAAGATCTTGAACTTGTCAAGAGACTTAGATTTTTCCTTAATCAAGTATAGATAACCATATCACAAATAGTCATCAATAAATGTGATAAAATAAAAATTTCTACAAGGTTACCGTCTATGATGCACTAATATTTGTGTGAATGACCTCTAACAGGTTAAAACTACGGACTGAGATTTTCTTCTTTATCTTAGTTATTCTACCCTTATAATAGTCTACGCAAGTGTCTAAGTCACTTTTAAGAGCAGGTAGGATATCATCCTTTATCAGCCTATCCACTAAAGTTGTGCAAAAGAGTCGAAAACAGCCTGGAACTCGACCGGAACGTGTGGTTCATAAGGGAACTAGTGGGTACCAATCCAATTTCCGGTTCTAGGTGAGAAACCGTCTACCCACCCACTCGGACCAAACTGGTAATATAATAATAAATTTAATATATTTATTTAATTTTTATTTTTTAAAAAAGAAAACTCCTAAATTCCTAAACTAAACCTAAATTGCTCGACACCCACAGCCTCACATTGAGCTGATAAATACTTCCTTTCGCTTTCACCTCACACTTACTCTCACTCTCTCACTCTTCTCAACCAATGCTCACCTCACCATCTCCGACTCGCCATTTCCATTTTTGTCTCCATCTTTCCGTCTCAATTCTCGGCTAGTGGGACCGGTTCCATAGACCTATCCAAGAATCGAACCAGACCGGCGATCTAATTCCCAGGTGGATCCATAGAACCAATGGGTGGTTCCTAGTTCTAATTTTTCGAAATCGATCCTTAGTGGGGGGTTCCAAGTTCTAGGGTGGGAACTGCCCACCTGGACCATGCTCACCCCTACTGTTCATTTTTTTTTTCTAAAAATTTGACCAAGCCATTTATGTTACAAAGCATAAGACTGTTTTTTAAGTAGAGATCTTTTAGAAACAACCTTCTTAGTTTTATAAGCGACGTATATATTATTGGGAGTTAAACATAATCTGTACAATCCATTAGACATATTGCAGTACCCAACCTTATTTAAATTACAGAACTTAGACAAAATATTGTTCCTTATTTTCAAAGAGTAGCCATATATGTTCATACATGATATGGAAACTAAATTCTATATAAAGGAAGGTACATAAAATGTGCTTCTTAACATCAAATTAAAACCATAATCTAGAATTAAAATGACATCTCCTACAAACTTGACATCGATTTTATTGTTGTTTCCCACAATGAGCTTAGATTCATTCTGATTTGGCTTTTTCCGATTTATGAATCCCTGTATGATAAATGTAACATGATTTTTGCACCATTATATAGCCACCATGAACTAGATGAGGCTTTTGATAGGTTGGATTCACGAACAAATGCCAAAGAATAATTACTTGCAGGCTCACATTTGGATGATCAAGTTTTATTTGTCGCTGTCTTTCTTTATGTGACATTTCTTCTTACAAAAAAAGCAACGTTCACCATCCTTCTTGAATGATTCTTTCTTAGGACCTAAATAGTCAAAATCACCGATGGTTTGATGAGTTCTTTTATGAGTGTAAATTTTGGACATCTTACTTTTTTAATGCTAACCCCACCAAAACCATCGTACCTCATATTGAAGAGTCCTTGTAGATGTGTCCTAATCTCAGCATTAGACGAGACATGGTTCCTAGCCTCCAAGGCTTTTATCATCTGTTTAGTAGTGTAATCCACTAGCAAACCACTCTTCAAATGTTTTTGAATGGATCACTTCGTAAATAACAAGCAAATTTGATTGGTATTTTCCCAAGCAACAAAGTGTGCTTTCTTAAGTTCCATACTTATGACAGTGAGATCTGCCAACTTTTCCTTAGTAAGAGCAATATGAACATCTGCTAGCTTCATCCCAAATAGAAAATCATCTTTCCAATTCTTTAAGTTCGAACTAGTAAATACCTCAATCATAATGGAGTTGCCATATATAAAGAAGGTGACTGATAAATAAGCAATGCATGCAATTAGCATTATGCGAGTATTATGTAACTTGAAATTGTATAAGGACACATCCTGAGAGTTTCATACAACATCATATATTGTCACTTTCCACATGACATCAGCCATGATAATATATTCCAACCTTTGTGAATTCACCATCATTGGGTATATAAACCATTAGGATTAGTCACTCCTCAACCATATGTTGTACATGTATCAATTCATGAACCAATACACAATCACTTCCTTTGGGAGTATGACCATGCATTAGAACATGAAATATCCCATCACAATATGAAATCGATATTTCTCAACTCAATCAAGTGTGCCACTTTGGTGGTCACGACTCAATTGAATCTTTGAAACTCTCTCATACCGGGGATATAAACTTTATATTTCACATTTACCATAGACATGTAATTTTAGACTTCAAGGCAAATGCAAATTGTCAATAAAATCACATGCCATACCAACTATGTTGCTCCATTCATTGATACATATTAAACCTTATAAATACAATCAATCAATCAAGCTCTACAAACTGTGTATGTGATGATATATGTGAGCTAGCAACTCTATTTCCGAAGCCTTAGAGAAATATAGGAAAATACTCAAAAAAATACCCTAAAAAAACACATATATAGGGTTTTGTACATATGTTCACATCCTTAAAAGCATCAAACATGTAGTATAAAGTAACCACATTGTATATCGTTTCGATACGAGCACACTGGTACCAAGAACGCTCTAAACGAAGCCTAGATAAGCCCTTACGTGCCTTCAGAGTGCGTGGCGCATGTATTACGTGCGCAACACGCTTGAACAAGCCTAAATCACTAGTCAACCTGATCAATGGTCCACCAAGTCGGATTGGAACTCAGGTCAAGTCACCTGGGAGGTTAACCGGGTCAACCTGCGTCTCGAGTCATTGACGTTAGCTCTAGCGCAATGCATGCATGGCCACGCATGTTCGACACACACCACCGCGCAGCGATGCGTGGGGGTGCGTGCGATGTCCCCTGGTGGCGTGCAACTTACCAAAATGCTTGCCTTGACGAGCTCTATTCGTCTATGTGATCAAAATCAATTTTTATGAGACAAAAAATTCCAAAATGGGGAAAAATCTGTATGTTCTAGCCTTAGATTATGGCAACTCTCATACCACACGTAAGACACAAAAACAACACCCCAAGATCACCATAGCTGGAATTCTAAAACACAGTAATGGAGGAAAAGTGATTTGCACAGCTGATTTGAAATCCATTGTTCTTGATGCGGAATATCAACGATTCTCAATCTCAAGCACTATTCTCAATTTCCCTCTATGTCACTAGCTTAATGAGACTGCATTTCACCAATGCATTCTATAACTACTCCCTATGTGAGGTTATATATGCATCAGGATTAGAGGAAAGAATTGAGTACTATTTATATAGTTTTAAGTCACAGACCCTCTGAACACATGCCGAGCTTCACTTGGCCCACACTAGTTAGGGTCATATTAGACTAATTAAGAACATTATATCTTACTTTATTAGACGAATTCTGTAAAATGGTCAATTAATATAGCCCACATCAAAAAAATTCTTACACTCATCACATGTCTACAATGTCCGTGAACGATAACGCTGTTTATGCTCTCTAGTGACCGATCTAATAGTCTTTGACAAGATTCTCTTTGTCCGCAAATGTCCGCCTTGATTGATTTATACTTATTTTGCACTCTCTTTTCGTTTTGTCATTATTGAAATCTGAAAACATGCCACTGACCATTGAATCGGAAACTTCGATGAACATGAGCGTAGCTTGAAAAGAAAGACTTCACACGATAGCTTTCTTGTCGACTCTCTCCGTTGGGCCTAAATTATGTAGTCATGTTGTTGACTTTTTGGCGATGTCACTGTGTTTGGTCATTGCCTTCTCTTATATCTCCACCGTGATCATATGGTAATTGAAGCTTGAGTAAGACAATTATGTCACTTTTCTTGAATGGCATCATTGATCGGGACCTATCGTTGGCGAAAATTTAACCATTTTGCATGTGCTCTCGTAGGCCATAATTAAGAGCTGAGGTCCTAGCTCTGATAAGTTTTTTTTTTTTTTTTTTTTGGTAACCCAGGAACCCCCCGCACGGCCGACAGCCGGAGGAGTAAACCTGGGGTGACGCTAGCGCAGGACCCACCACCACGACGCCACACTTAAGACTCCCTAACGACTACGCTGGGGTTTGAACTCTGGTCCCTTCGTGGGGGGACCAGAGCGCAAGCCAACGCAGCCGCTGCGGGCGGTGGTAGCTCTGATAAGTTAATGACATGGAAAAACTATAAAGCTCAAAAATAGCTTTAATTGCAATATATAGTTGCAAACATGCTGCAATATTAGCAGCAATAGAAGAACCAGCCAGCCAAATCCTTGTAATCAACTGTACTTGAAACTATATGCATGCGAAATATAGCGAACTTTGCTGTAACGAGGCCTTGGGTATATATAACTAGGAACAACTATAGCTTTAGCCCGGTAATGCAATTAGAGTCCACGGCCTTAGACTGAATGTGAAATAAGAAGTAGCAGGTGCTATAAACAGCGGCATGGAGCTTAAAGATCTTAGCCACACCGACTTTCCCAGGCAAAGTCACCGTAGAAGTGAAGTTCAAGCAGCCCAAGGCAACGTCTTCCCCGAAACTCGGGTTCGATATCAATTTGTCAATGATCAGATTCGTCGAAGTGGTCATGTTGACTTTTGCCCGAGCAGGAATCTTGTTGTGCACGATGGGGACCTCAGCCACCGTCGACCCACGGTAGTTAACGTAACTGGACGTGCTTTTGTACTCGAAGCTGCCGTAGTTAGGGTTGTCGATCGTCACGAGCATGCTTAACGTGTGGTTGAATAGGATATTCTCTAGGCCGATGGGCTGGACCATAATCTGAGGTTGTTTGGGCTTGAAGATCGTGAGGGATAAGGTCACGATGATGATAGTGAGAATGGCCAAGAATACCGCAGAGGTGAAGCAGCATATTTTGAGACCTTGGCGAGCCATTTCAGTTGGTTACTAATCAATGAACAATGCAGGAGAGATGCGGATTAATGCGGACATCAATTGATGATCATATAAGAAAGTGAAGTACACTGAAAGAAGAATTATGTCGTTACTATGGGGAATGAATGTTGAATGCTACTATGATTCGAGGATAAATTTATGAAGATCAGCGTACAAAATCAAATGGATGACGATGATGTATACGCAGGATGCTCTAAGTGGATTCTAATGGGGAGATGAAGAACGTAATGGACAAAAGTAAAGCTCGTGCTTAGTAGTTCAACAAGTTACGGAGGTTTGTATTTGACATGGGTTTTGTTTTTATGCCAGGACACTCGAATAGGACAGCGGGTGCTTCTTCTTACTCTTTGGTTTTTGTTGTCTCTTACCTTCTAATCTCGGCTTAATTAGTTAATCTCTTGAGATCGTAAGGATAAACATTCCCAAAAATGAAGAAATTAACATGAGGCAATGTAATTACAGTATCATGTGCGAAAGTGTTCTTTCGAGGCCCAAGTATGCAATAGGAGATGTTTTGAGTGCGCGAATCAAATGGGCCAAACTTTTGACAGAGCAGAGCCGTCAGCATACTTCAGCAATGTTCCGCTTACCAAAGAGCAATTCATAATGCTAGGTTTTTATTTAGGACGGGTCCACAAAATCTATCAGCTAAACGATAGGATAGAATGCAATACGACATTTAAAAATAAGTCATGTTCCACACTAAAAAAAGAATATGCCATGTCAATCATATAGCAAGAGAGTGAGTAACTTCATCGCCTATAACAGTGTCCTTATGTCCTAACAATGGCATCCCAGTGGATACCTGCTATATATGGTGAATAATAAGGATTATTTGCGGTCGGAGGAATCACCCTCCCCTCCTAGATGAATGTAGGAACAAAATTAACCAAGCTAAGTATCAATAGCAACGGTTAAACAATGCGAATGAGAGTGATATTAAGGATTTAAAGGGAATGCACACCAAAATTTAAGTGAAAAGCCCTTCTAATAAAAAGGGGTGCCGTGAAATGAACTCGAAGGCTAACGGATCTTGCAGTTCGAGTCTAATTCAAGAAGAAGAAGAAAGTACTAGAGAAACCAATGAGGAACAATAAGGAACACCGGAGATTTACGTAATTCGATTCGAGTGCCGGTACTTCCTTCACGAGGGGAGCTAGTCGCCAAAAAGTCCACTATGAATCTTGATAATATGGATTTTACAATCGCTTAATCATTTAAGTGTTTACCGGCCCTAAATTACATCCATAGCAAAACCTAAAGCTATCTCACAATTCAGCCCCAACACTACTCTTGTTATATTGTATCCAAAAATAGGAAACCATTTTTAGGAAACCTATTCAAATTAAGGAATTTATTTGGAGTGCGACTTTCTTTTATAAGTTCAAACTCGAGACATATTCTCATAAAAGGAATCATGAGCAATCCAATGTATAAGGACGTTGTGCACCAATTTGCCACACAATTAAAGAGCATGTATACAATCTTAATGTATAAATTCTTAATATTATATCTTAATTAATTAAAGACTAAGATTTAAAGTTATTCATATAATATGTGATTGTATTGTAGATATCAATTCTCACATTTATAGTCTGATTGCAATAATAATATAACAATTTAAGCATTAACTAATATAATTAGTAATTAAGATGACAATTATACTACGAAAGATTTTGAATATGATATTTATCTATCATCAGGTATGATAGTTCTTACATCAATAATTTATTTAATAATTATTTTATTTATTAATCATATGAGACGCCATCATGTCAAAATAATAATAGTAAGTGTTACTATCACTGGCAGAGCTTTGTTATGTCGCGTTTTAGAAAAAAAAGTGATATTCTCTTCCTCAATAAATTTTACAAAAAATCAAAAAGATAGAAAATGGCATGATTGTCATTGGTCATCCGGTCTTTAAGCTCACGCAAATAGAGTCTCCTAAGACCTCACCACATGATGTTGATGCTCTCTCGTGACCGATCAAATGGTTTTTGACAAGATTTTCTCTTTGTCCGCAATTGTCCCCTCAATTAATTTATACTTATTTCGCACTCTCTTTTCCCTCTGTCATTAGTGAAATCTGAAAACAGGCCACTGGCCATTGAATTGGAAACTTCGATCAACATGAGCGAAGCTTGAAAAGAAAGGCTTCGCATGATTGCTTTCTTGTCGACTCTCTCAGTTGGGCCTAAACCATGCAGTCCTGTCGTTGACTTTTCGGTGATGTCAGTGCGTTTGGTCATTGCCATTCTCTTAAATATCTGCGCCGTGATCATATGGTAATTGAAGCTTAAGTAAGACAATTATGCTACTTTTCTTGGAAAGCATGATTGATTAGGACCTAACGTTGGCGAAAATTTAACTTTTGCATGTGCTCTCGTGGGCCATAATTAGGAATAGAGGTTCTAGCTCTGATGAGTTCATACGACATGGGAAAACTAATAATGCTCAAAACTAGCTTAAAAATTGTAATATATAGTTGCGAACATGCTGCACTATAAGCAGCACCAGAAGAACCAGCCAGCCAAAGGCTTGGAATCAACTGTACTTGACACTATACGCATGCGATATATAGCGAGCTTTGCTGTAACTAGGCCTTGGGTATGAATACCAATTGTGGAAAACAAAACTAGGTATACCATGGAACAACTATAGCTTTATCCTGGTAATGCATTTAGAGTCCACAGCCCGAGACAGAATGCGAAGTAAGATGTAGCAGTTGGTAGAAACGGTGGCATGGAACTTAAAGATCTTGGCCATTCTGACTTTCCCAGGTAAAGTCGCCGTACAAGTGAAGTTCATGGAGTCCGAGGCAATGTCGTCCCAGAAACTCGGGTTCGATATCAATTTATCAACGCGCAGGTCCATCAAAGTGGGCATGGTGACTTTTGCCCGAGCAGGAATCTTTTTGTGCGCAAGGGGGACCTCAGCCACTGTTGACCCATGGTAGTTAACGTAACCATTCATGCTATTGTACTCAAAGCTGCCGTAGTTAGGGTTGTGGATCGTCACGAGCACGCTGAACTTGATGTCGGTCATGTTGAACTGGATGTTCTCGAGGCTGACGGGCTCGAGCGTAATCTGAGGGTCTTTGGGCTTGAAGATTGTGAGCGCTAAGGTCATGATGATGATAGCGAGAATGGCCAAGAGAACCACCGTGGTGAAGCAGCATTTTTTGAGACCTCGGCGAGCCATTTCAGTTGGTTACTAATCAATGAACAATGCAGAAGAGATGTGGATTAATGCGGACATCAGTTAGTGTTCATATAAACCAAAAGAAGGGTCGTGTCGTTTTGTAGTGGACATGGGTTTTGTTTTTGTGCCTGAAAGACACTCGAATAGGAAGGACAGCGAGTGCTGCTTCTTTCTCTTTTGTTTTTACTGTTTCTTTCGTGTTATTTGGTATAATAATACCTTCTAATCTCGGCTAAATCAGTTAATCTCTTGAGATTGTAAGGACAAACATTACGAAAAATGAAGAAATTAACATAAGGCAATGTAATTACGGTATCGTGTGCGAAAGTATCCTTTCAAGGCCCAAGTACGTGAAGGGAGATGTTTTCAGGGGGCGAATATAATGGGCCAACTTTTGATAGAACAGATCCATCAGCATACTTCAGCAATGTCCTGCTCACCAAGGAGCAACTTATAATGCTAGGTTTTCCTTACGACCGGTCCACAAGATCTATAAGCTAAAAGATAGGATAGAATGCAATTCGACATCCAAAAGAAATAAGTCATGCTCAGCACTTGGTAAGAATATGCCATGTCAATCACATAGCAAGGGAGCGCATAACATCATCGCCTATAATAGTGTCCTTTTGTCCTAACAATGACATCGCGGTGGATATTTGCTAGATATGGTGATTAATAAGGGTCATTTGCGATAGGAGGAATCACCCTCCCCTCCTAGATGAATGCAGGAACTAAATTGACCAAGCTAAGTATCAATATCAATGGTTAAACAATGCGTGATAATTAGGATTTAAAGGGAATGCATGCCAAAATTCAAGTGGAAAGCCCTTCTAATGAAAAAGGGAGTTGTGAAATTAACTCAAAATCTAACGGGATCTTGCAATTCTAGTCTAACTCGAGAAGAAGAAAGTACCAGAGAAATCAATGACGAACAAAAAGGAACACCGGAGATTTGTGTGATTTAGATTCAAGTGCCAAAATCTGCTTCGTGGGAAGAGCCAGTCCTCAAAACGTCCACCATGAATCTTGAATACAGAGTTTACAATAGCTCAAGTGTTTCACAATCCTAAATTACATCTAAAGCAAAATTCCAAGTGCTATCTCACAATCTAACCCTAACACTCCTCTTGTTTGCTCTAAAACCAAGTAAAATTCCATCTCTCTCACATATATATTATTTTTATAGCCAAAATAGGAATCCAATTTAGAAATTACTCAGATTAGGAAAAACTTATTTGGTTCGGATTTTCCTTTACAAGTATTTGGTTCAGATTTTCTCAGACTTGACCCATATTCTTGGGAAAGAAATCACAAGCAATCCAATCCACAAATTTAGTCCGAAGTACAAACACGTCCAACCATACCCAGAACTGTGCACCAATTTGCCCCATTACAGCTTTGCACGACCATCATCTTGTTCTGCAACGTGGAGGGAACAAGATCAATTCTTGATTTCATGCTGGCGGCGAACCTGCTAAATCCTGAGGGATACGTGCCGAGTTGAACCTTAAAAAGCCAAGTTTCGTCATATACTTAAAAAGTCCGATCGTAATCCATCGTTACCGTTTTTTTGCCCTCTGTTTTTCCTCTGTTTCTGATCTTAACAGGACTCGCGAAGCACACAATCCAAATTCACCCAAATAGACGAGCAGTGAGATGATGGCGTCTGAAAATTACCCAAAAAGCGAATCATCATTCCATACTAATAGTTATAGAACCCAACCCAATCTACATGATTCTGCAATTAGAGGAGCCCCCTTTTGATTTTTTTCTTTCCCCTCCTAATTTAACACCGCAATACCCTACAGACGTTTTCCTTCTTCATAAGTAAAGCAACTAGCAAAAGCACATCCAGACTACGCTCAAATAAAACCAAAATTGCGTCTTCATCAAGTGCCAAAGCACCGCAGAGATGGTCTCTCTCAGTCTTCACTAGTCGAATACCTTGAAGTCCAGTACTTTTCGATTTCCTCCGCGGTTCTCCCGGGGATTCGCCCGGCGATTAGCGACCACCTAGAAACATGTGAACTCGCGTTAAGGGCAGGTCATATCCTGAGCAATGAAACGGCAAAAAGAATTCATCGCAAGAATTGGAGGTGGCAGAAGAACCCAACCCACCTCTCACCAACTAGCTTGAACATTCTAGTTATGAGCGTTTCCTCATCTTCGGAGAATTCCAGCTTAGAATCTTGACTGATATCCTCAGCTGCAGACATTCAACACCGACATCATTTTCGCTCCTCAAGACAGTCTTCTTGCTTAATGGGAGGAATCTACTAAAGAGAAAGGAGAGGATTCAAACTTGAAGAAGGTGTACCTCTAGAGTCCACAGACGAATCATCAGAGGAATGGTCCAAGCGAGACATTTTTCTTCTCCCGAGTGTGCAATTCCGGGACCCAGTGGCAGAGAGAGATAGAGCAAGTTTTTCAACACTGGGTATGATTGAGTTTGATGAACATACAGACAGACAGAGTGTGCTGGTGCGGTTGGATGGGTGGGGAGCGAAAGTGAGACTGAAGCCTGGGCGTGTGTGAACCAGAAGGGGATTTAATTAGTATTAATAGGGGAAGGCCAAAAGGAGAGACTCTCAAGAGGGTGGTGGTCCTCTTGGATACAGAGAGAGAGAGGAATGGGCGGTGAGACACAGTGAAAGAGAGAGGGCGGAGAGGAGGAGGGAGAAGAAGACTGGTAGTTGACAGTGTAGGAGGCTCCTTCGGAGTCCAACTTTGATAGGTAGTTGAACACTCCTTAAACTAGTATTGTTGGTTGGTTCAAAAATTCTACTTCTGGGGACACTTTTGAGTAGTGCCGCTTACACCGTTTGTCCCGTGAAACTCTGATCATGACGTGACCAACCTCCTCTTTTATCACCCTCGCTACCGCAAGATGAAACTCAAGACATATTCAAAGGCCTGATTTGGCGGAACACATCACTTGTTTGGACAAGTTTGACGCCCCGTCGAGGTGGTCGCAAGGCGATAATCATGGATGGCATGAGGGTCTCATTTAGATCTATCTAATGTGATGTGATGATGGTGTTTACAACCAAACTGTGGTAGGTTCATCATGAGGCCGATAAGGGATGATTACAGAAATCGTCCCTTTATTTTGGTCAAAGGTGCAATGTGATTTCTGAACTTTTACTTTATTCAATGTAGTTCTTGAATTTTATCCCGATGTATAATGTGGTCGTTGGGCTTTTAAGTTTTTCAATTCGCGAAAATATCCAATGTTATCTTTCTATTAGTTCAAGCTTAGGAATAATATTAAATATTTTCATATAATTTAGGAACTAAATTTAACATGTACTAAAAATTTAAAAATCATATTAAATAAATTAAAAATTTATAAATCACATTATATATTCGATCGAAATTCATGGATCCTTTACGTTATCTTTCGGGTCAGCAAAGGTGATGGGGGAGCTAGGAAGCACGAGATGGCTTGGTGGGAGGGCACGGTAGAGGAACGGATCCTGGAGGAGGGAATGTTTGGTGGGTGGGAGGGGTCATGTTCACGGAGGCTTATCCTGGAAATATTGTTTGTTGACAATTATTAAGGAAACGACAAAGGAAGAGACAAACATGCCACGAGATAGATAGATCAGCATTGGACTATTGGGTCTGTGGGGGGAGAGATTAGTCTGCATCAGCGTCAATGGCCGTTTTTTCCTCACCAATGAGACGCATCGATTTCGGAATTGACAAAGTTGTTTTTCTTTTTCTTTTGAGATAATATCACGAAAAATCTTATATTAATACATTTATGATAATTTTACCTTGAATTATTTTTTTACCACAAAAAACTTCAAACTGATATACGTATGACAAATTTACCCTGAATTATTTTTTTGATTACCAAAAATCCCAAACCAATATACTTATGATAATTTTATCCCGAACTATTTTTTTTACCACCAAAAACCCTATACTGGTACATTTGTGACAATTTTACCCCCGAACTAATTTTTTGACTACTAAAAACCTCAAACTCGTACATTTGTGACAAATTTACCCTTTATTAGTGTCCGTTAAATTATATTAATATCACAACAAATCACAAATTGATAAACTTGTGACAAACAGAGGGGTAAAACTCAAAACCGGTATACATGTCAATTACCACATGTCATTAAACTTCGCAATTTGACAATAAAATTTAACAGAAACTAACGAATGGTAAATTTGTCACGAGTGTATCAATTTAGAGCTTTTGATGGCCAAAAAATTAGTTCTTGGGTAAAATTATCATAGGTATACCAGTGTGGTCAAAAAAATAGTTTAAGATAAAATTGTCACAGGTGTACCAGTTTAAGATTTTTTATGGTTAAAAAAGTAATTTGGAGTAAATTTATTATAAGTGTACTAGTTTGGAGTTTTTCATGGTATTAATCATTTTCTTTTTTCCTTTTTGACGAGGTGGCTGCTTAGGTGAATTTGAACCAATCAATGGAGATTATCCACTAATTTTTCTTTCTTTTTGGGGGATGAGATCATTGAGCAGTTGAGAAAAAGTAGAGAGAGGAAACTTATGTGATTATCATCCAATTAGCGACGAAGCCAATCTTAATGGATTATCCATGTCGGAGGAAACTGTCCGTGAAGGTAAAATTCAGAGAATGGCCCGAAAAGGGAAGGTGATTGGAGAGAGGATCCAAGGAAATTTGGGAGTTGCGTACTCTTCACCTTCTTTTAAGGTGTGTTAGTTTCCTAAAATAATAAGTAAATGATTACTTATATTATTTAGAAAAATAAATGAATGAATAATTTGTTTGCCGCCCATGAAAATAGTTAGGTATAGATTATTATCGATGATGAAAATATTTTCTGTTGATTAATTTTTCTGTGAAACAAACACACTCATATTGTCTATCTTTTTTTTTCTTGAATTAGTCCTTTAAAAACAAAAAAAAAATTGCTAACGTGGAACGTCACATCAACACCTCATTAGCTTGGATTGGGCTAAAATGTCAAAAAAAATTTGGAGAAAATTTCAAATAAGGGTCCGAATGAGTCCGAATGAGTATTTTGAAAAAGGGATTCAGAGTGAACTTTGTATTAAATAAGTATTTGAATTGGTCATTAAGTCTCAAATAAGGGCACAAACTCGTCGCCCAATCAAAATCTTTTCGTGGCTAGGAAGCACATGCTTATTTCAACGGCACAGCCAAGGGCATAATCGTCCAAAGACATCTCTCTCTCTCTCTCTCTCTCTCTCTCTCTCTCTCTCAATCTTTTCACTTTTTTCTCTTCTTCATTCTTCATATACGTTTCTATCTGGATTTGGCCGTCAGCCCACATTCAAGCGTCTTCTTTCTTGGTTCTTCAGATTTGGCCATCCATGACCACTAGCACTGAACAAGCTGCCATCGCTCGTGGCTATCTTTCGTGGCCGTTAGCCGACATTTCTATCCAAATCTAGTCATCGTCACTCTAGCCCCTTCTACTTCTGCTACTTTTGGCCAAGGTACTAGAGTGGCGCCGCCGACTCCTCCTTCTTGACAAAGCCATGTTGCTTGTGATCACTGGATTGGCAATTGAGGGTTCTCTTGTCGAAGTTGTCCCTTTGCTCTTTGGAGGTTATTTGGGGGCCAAATCAAGGTATTAAGAGAGAGGTCGGAGGTGATCTTATTAGAAATTGGCTTTGGTAACAAGTTTTATATATATATATATATATTATATGGCATGCAATCTCTCTGATTGTCGCGACCGACCTCCCCGGGAGGCCTCGCCTGATACGTGCTAAGTCTAGGTTCGGGACTTAACTTGAGCTCTCCCAAGTCCATATCATATCGCGACTTAGGATTTAAGTTTTTAATATGCAGGTGGTTTACATGCATGAGTCGCCATTAATTGATTTGGGGTAGGCTGATTAGAAATCCAAATAGGGTGATGGGAGAATCACCATATTCCTACGAACTAGAGATTAACTAAGTTCGGGGACTTAGTTACACTAATTAAATAACTAATGCCCTTTCGGTACCTTTTTACCCTGTTCATTTTTTAAAAACATTTGTCAGGTAATTTGGATTGATTTTAGGACATTTCTCCTAACATGTAAGGTGATCGAGCGAGTGCATAATCATAGACGATCAGCAGTCAAAGCAAGCATGCAACCTAAGGTTCTAATTTTAACTGGTATCAGATGACATTCAAAACACAACAGCTCACGCGATTGTATTTTAAATTGGAAAACATGCATAATAATAACGTAACAGTAGGCTTATCTAATTAAACGTGCAGCCTATGCGATTAAGAATAACATGCATAATGATTACAACAATAAATTAAAACACTTAGGTATATCACATAAAAAAATAATAATAATATTTTTTTTTGAAATTTTTTTTGATTTTTTTTTAAAAAATTAATTAATTTTTTTAATTTTTTTTTTAAAAATGAATAAGAAAATAAAATTCCAAAAAAAAATTTAAAAATAAATAATAAAAAAATCCGGGTTGGGTCAACGGATCCGACCCGGTCGTTGACCCGGGTCGGATCAGCTGAACCGGGTTGGTCAAACCCGCGTGGCAGATGCCAGCGAAGCCGAAAATCGGCCTCTCGTCGGCGTGCCCAGACTGACGCCGTCCCCCCATTTGGCTTTTCGGAACTCCATCGAGCCTCACCACATACCTGGGTCGCCGTTCGGCCGCCACTCGCCGGCCGGCGACGCGAATAAAAGACGGCCTCTTTGAGGCATTTTGTCGAACGCCTGGTGTGCGTGACCAAAACAGAAACAATTTAACCTGTTCCGGCGAACTGGTGGACTCAGGCGACCGAACCTTCCTTCGACAACGATACACGAATGGCGGGGGATGGCGGTATGGACTAGGACTCCCGCAAAACAACCGGCGTGGGTCCTGGCCATACTGAGCAGAAAAATAGGGCAAAACAAAGGCGATTCAGGTCGGGGGGAAGCTCACCGTCGACGGTGTGCCTGGGGACTTCCGGTTGATCGAGGCGCGACGATGACGCGGCGGAGGACCTGTAAAAACCCACTCTCCTCTCTTTCTCTCTCTATTCTCTCTCGGTTTCTCTCTTTCTCTCTTCGCTCTGTTTTTTCTTGAAAATCGCCAACCGGTCCTCTCTCTCTCCTCAGCTTTTTTGAGCGACGGCGACGACAAGCCCCTTTTCTACTCCGGCGAGCTCTCGGTACGTACTCTTTCTCTCTCTCGGTCTCTGTTTCTCTCGCTCTCACTTTCTCTATTTCTCTCTCTAAAGGGCCGACCGACCTGTTTCTCTCTCTCTCTGGCTATATATAGCCGACGATGTCCCCCAGCTTCGTTGCGTCGGCAATGACAACAGCTTACACCGGCCTATGCCCCGCGAATTCCGCAGTTATAGGCCAGTGCAGAGGGGGACGTCAGTCTGCGGCTGAGGAAGAAAATAAAGAAACAGGGGGAAGAGAGGGAGAAGAAGATAAGGGAGGCCCAGGAATATGGAGGAGACGAGACTGGCAATTAATGCCAATCCCGTCGGCGTGCTCTCTCGGCCTTCCTTTGGCGTTGATGGCGACGGCGAGGAGCAGCACCGCCGTGCGTCGGCATGACGTCGCGAACAGGGGAAAACAAGGGCGAGAGAGCGACCGGCGAGGGGGGAAGAAGAAAGAAAGCGGCTGGGCCAAGCCCAGCCGAGAGGGGGGGAAAGGCGAGGCGAAGTGGGCTAGGCCCGCACAAAGGAAAAGAGAAAAGTGTGGCGGGTTGGGCCTGCGCGAGAGGAGAGAGAGGTGAGGCGGGGCTAGGCTCCCGCGGAGGGAAAGAGAAAAGGAAAATGGGCCGGGTCGGCCCAGCACAGACCCGGCCCAGCACGATTTTTTTTAATAAACCCTATTTGTACAAATATACCTACTTTCTCTATGTAATGTATTTAAATTGAAATATTTTTTTTGTTTTAGGAATTAAGGAAATTAACTCATAAATTTTATGCAATTAATTTTTGGCAAATTAAAAATAGGTGTCAACACTGATATATATGCTTTTAAGCATAGAGAGAGACGACAGCTCAATCGATGTTGGCGCCCATGGAAGATGCTTGAAAGTGGGACAACATGGGTGAAGGAGGAAGATGACACACAATCTCTCTAATATTCTAATTATGTGTTTAGCTCTCTTAATTAGAGATTGTGTGTATGTCATGTGTTTAGCTCCTTCACACACAATTCTATCCATCGTCATCACCATGCAGACCTGCAACTTCCCTCCAGTGAAGAAGATAAACCGTGTAAAGATAAGAAAAGAAAAAGAAACAAAAAAAAAAAAAAAGAAATGTCACTGGACAAAAATGCCTCTGCTCGTATTGTCAAAATAAGCATGTGCTCGTCGGCCGGCGAAGATTTGACAGGTTAGAGAGCTTAGACCCTTTTTTGAGACCAAATGGCCATTTCGGACCCTTATTTGAAATTAAATGACCACTTCATGCCCTCATTTGAGACATCGTTTAGGCACTAACGAGATAAATAGAGAAGAATGAGAGGAAGCGACGGTAGCTTCATCTAGGCATTGTTTGATAGGCTAGAGAGCATAGACCCTTTTTTGAGACCAAATGGCCATTTGGACCCTTATTTGAAATTAAATGACCACTTCATGCCCTCATTTGAGACATCGTCTAGGCACTGACAAGATAAATAGAGAAGAATGAGAGGAAGCGACGGTAGCTTCGTCTAGGCACTGATGAGCATCACCAAGTGCTTGCTGGTCTCTGGTTGACCAAGGTACGCCTTCCGCACCTCCAATTGAAGCGCATGCACAATATTCAAAGAGACAAAGTTAGAGAGAGAAGAGGTGATGGCTTGTGGTCACCACTTGGGCCGGCTAAAGTGGGGCAAAGCAACCTTAGCGTTGCCTTGCGAGCTCAGGGTTTGGCAACCCCAAAGAAGGCTCACCTTGCTACCAGATTGAGGCCACCAGGACCTACAAGTAGTTCTAAGGCTTATAGGGGTTGATGGTAAGGGTGATTGGTCTTCACCCTAGAACTTGGAATTAGGAATCGACCAACCTGATCCTAGAACTGGAGCAACCAATATGGGCCGGTTTTAGGATTGATCTCGGAATCGGTGATTCCTTCTTCTTTTTTTGGTTTCTTCTATTCTCGAGTTTCCAACATTAAAAGAAAATAATAACATCATTTTTGGTTCATTCATTAAATAAATTTTCCATAATCTATGGTGTAACACTAATTAATGACCAACTAGTCATCCATTGGATTTTGTAGTCATTACTCTATTACATAGCATTGCATATGTGTTCGAAAATAAAGAAAGTATATATATATATATACCTTAATAGTAGCACCTTTCTTATGGAGAATTAAACTCCTATGTTTAAGGGAAAAATAGGGAGACCAAATTCCATATAACCACCTTTCTTATGGAGAATTAACCTCCTATGTTTATAAAATAGGAATACAAATGTGTACCAATATCTGACTTAAACAACAGATCAAAAAGGAATAAAAACTCTCTAAAAAAGGATTAGGAGAATTTTGTGCCCAATATGATCCCTCTTTTGAATCCTTTGAAAAAACCAAATCTAAGTGTTCAGGAAATTGCTCACTTAAATAAGATAATAAGAAGAAAATTCATAAAAAGAAATTTAAAAAGAAATCTTATGAAAACAAGGACAAAAGGAAAGAATTTGATAAGCCAAAAAATCCTAAGAAAAATTTCCATAATATTACATGCTATAATTGCGGAAAGAAAGAACACACTTCCAAATATTGCAAAATCAGCAAAAAATTAAATGAACTAGATTTAGATGAAGAAACTCTCAATCAACTTAGCCAAATTATGGTTGAGTTTGATACCATTTCTTCTGATGAATCTGAAAACGGTCTTCAAGATTATGATATTGAAACCTTTTCATCTTCTACATCAAAAAATGAAGATGGGGAAACTACCAATTTTGAAATAAATGTTTTAATAAAAAGAAAAAGAAATTCTCTTGCAAATCATTGATCAAATCACTAATCCTGAAACAAATATTAAATATTTAAATGATTTCCAACCATTAAAACCTGCTTCTCATTCTGACATTCCTTATAATATTTCCACTATCCTTAGTGAAGGAAAGAAAATAGATTCCAAGCTCATTTCTATAAGTGACCTTAACCAAGAGATCAACCAACAAAAGCAAGAAATTTAAAACCTTAAACTTACTCAAGCCAAAAAATGCAACAAGAAATTTTGGATATCAAAATTAAAATTTTAAAAGGAAAAGAAAATGATGAAGATATTGAAGAAACTAGTTCTCCTGATCCAACCTTTTTATTAATGCGCTCTAAAATAATATCTAGAAAATAGATAATAAATGTCACGCCTCGAATCCCAATGGGCTCGCGACACCCCTCCAACGGTCTTATTGAACGCGACGTCCCCAAACGAAACACTCAAATTAAATCACGAATAGAAGCAAATTTAAATCAACCCAGACAATAACTATTGACGACGGGATAGCACTTGCATAAATCAAACAGTTGCTCACAATATCCATAAACATAACATTAAATCATGTTCATCAAAAGGGACAGTGGTTGGGTAGCTTACTTCACTATACAAAAAGGGGACATCCATAAAAGGGATGAAACATCAATATCCAACACCACTTTTGGTCTCCGAATTGCATGTGATGACTGTTTGTCACTCTAAACCGAAAAATATTTAACAACGGGAGATAAGATAAATCTTAATAAGCAAACAACCTAAATCCCACGTAAGCCAATGCGTACCTAGATGAGTCACCACATGCAATCTAACTACCGATGGACCAAAATTCACAAGGACATACTTATCTCGCCTCCAATCACACGCAAACTCTGCATATTAGTCAAATACTATAATGCAATAATAGCCCAAGCACATATCATAATCGCTTGAGTGCCATATACATGTACATTCAGCCGATTCAACCCAAACACATTTCACATGCGCATCCATCTAACTTTCTCACGACCCGAGTCAACACCTCTCGGTCCTTTCTCACTACCCGCATCAACACGCCTCAAGCCCATTTTCACAGTTCGTGTAAACACGCCTCAGGCCCTTTCTCACAGCCTGCGTAAATATGCCTCAGGCCCAACTTTCTTTCCAATGACCAGCGTAAACACGCCTCACGTCCAACTTTCCTTCCACAGCCCGTGTAAACACACCTGAGGCTCAACATCCTCCAATGACCCCACATAAACAAGCCTTAGGTCTAATTTCCTTTCCACAAGCCGCGTAAACACGTCTCAGGTCATTCAAACAAGCGCATACGCCACATTTCATTAAGTACATACAATCACCACTAGACAAATCTCAATCATCCGCCAACTCAACTCATATAATACTCAATCGCACGCCAAAGCCAATCCACCAAATTCACATTCAAGCATTAAGTCACACATGAACCATCACAAGTTAACCCGCCATTCAAATACTCTCGGTTCCTTATTCAATCACACCAAGCCGGTCCTTAGACCACCATAACTCAGCCTACATTTTCTCATTAGCTCGGCCTAAACAAACCAACACGAACAATCGCCAATCGAACATTGAATCACAAGCGAATAACTAATACTCATAACATAATTTCTCGCCTCAGACAAACCACAAATTCAGCCATGTGATCAACCACCTAGCACACCATTCCGACATAACATAACTCACATGTCACTCCATAGGTTACCTAGTACCGGCCCGTCAATTCGGCCACTAATCAAGCATGAATCAAGCAAGAATCTCGTAACGACCAGCCACTAAATAGCCAAAATTCAGCCCGCACGTCACTCCACTCGACTCATAAAACAACATATCATGATCGCCACTCGAAAATCGCCGAACCAGCCATCGAACCCCTTCAAATCAGCCACAATCTCACCACGATCCCACACCAAACAACCCTAAATCAAGTCTAGCAATACCCAAAGCCCTAAGCTAGGATTAGGAAATCGCTTACCTCAACCCGAAGCGAGAAAACGGGGCAAGGGCAATAAGGGAGGCTCATAGCCACTACGACGGGGGCAGATGGATGGCGGTGATAAGCAACAGCAGCAACGAGTAGCAGGGACCCCGCTGAAACAGTAGCGGCTCAGGTGTCAATCGGGCAGCGATGGTGACGGGAATGGCGACAAGGGCGACACACGGCAACGGGCTGCTCAAGTGTGGCTGGGTCCTTTGGGAGGCAAAGGAAGAAGGAAACAGTCGGGCCAGGGGGTCAGAAGTAACGGACGACGACTCTAGGCTGGGGCGCCCGGCGGCCGGACGAGCGGCGGTGGTGCACGACTGACGGACGGGAAACGGGAACCGGATAGGGGAGGGCGGAATAGGGGATGGGGTGGCAGAGGGAGGCCTCGCCGGAATAGCAGCGGCTTCGACGGCTGAAGGGGAAGCTGGGGGCCGACAGTGAGCCGGTAAGGGCAGCGGCGACCGATTGGTCCAACGCAACAACGGCTGGTAGCAAAACAGGGGAAGGGAAGCCAGAATAGGGGAAGGGGAGGTCAGGGTTAACCGGGGAAGGAGAAGGGGGGCTGCGGTGACAGTGGGGGCCAACGGCGTCGGTGACGGCACGGCGGTGCTGCAGGTGATTGGGCGGAGCAGGGCTGCCCGGCCGACGGCTAGGCAACGCCGAACAGCGACGGCGAGCGAGTTGCTGCTCGTACGAAGGGGAGAGGAATGGTGGCCAGCAGCAGCGGTGAGCGGCTCACTGGACGGCTGAGCGGCGAGGCGACGGGGAAGGGGGAACACACGGCGGCTGGGCGTTGAGCGGGAGGCAAGCGTGTAGTGGACGAGGGGGAGAAGGACGCTCGGGGCAAAAGAGAGAAGGGAGAGAGAGAACGTGATGGGAGGGGGGGAAGAGAGAAGATAGTCAAAACAGAGGGAAAGGGAGAGGTCATGAGTGCGCGGGAAGAGAGAGAGAGAGAGCGAGAGAGAGAGAGAGAGAGAGGAGAAAAGTCACTACACTCAAGTGCAAATCCAATGGCCCACAAATGATCTCGCGAGCTTGATCCAACGGCCATAAAAATTCCACATTATAAACTAAGAAAAGGCCAAAAGACATGTTGACACCTATTTTTTAATTAGCCCAAAATTAATTATACAAAATTTAGGAGTTAATTTATTTAATTCCTAAAACAAAAAAAATTTTTCAATTTTACATGCATTGCATATAGAAATTAGGCATATTTGTTTTAATAGGCTTTATTAAAAAAAAAAAAAAATCGCGCTGGGCCGGGTCGGAGCCGGGCCGACCCGGCCCATTTTCCTTTTTCTTCTTCCTCTCCCCAGCGAGGCTGAGCCCAGCGCAGGCCCAGGCCCGCCTCCCTCGGCCCTTTCTCTTCTCCTTCCACGCGGGCCCAGGCTCGGCCCAGCCTGCCTCTTCTCCCCCTCCGCGCGCCGGCCCAGCTCCTTCCTTCTTCCTTCTTTCCGCGCGGGCCCAAGCCCAGCTCGGCCTTCTCCTTCGCCCGTCCCTGTCTCTCCCCTGTTCTGCCCTGTGCAGACGCGGAACGGCGAGCGGCGGAGCAGCCTCGCCCCGTCACCATCTGGCCAGAGTAACGCCAGGCAGGCACGCCACCATAACTGGCCATTAAGGCCAGTCCCGTCTTCCCCGTTTCCCGGACGCGCCTTATCCTCTCCCCCCTCACCTTCCCCTGTTCTTTTGTTTTTTACCCCCTCAGCTGCAGACTGACGCCCCCCCTCTACACTGACCTATGGCCGCGGAATTCGCGCGGCATAGGCCAATGCAGAACGTCGTCAGCCGACGTGAGGGAGCATAGGATCGTCGCCGTCGCCTATAAAAGGCCACAGAGAGAGAGAGAGCTCCGGTCGGCAATCTAGAGAGAGAGAGAGAGAGGTCAGAGAGAGACAGAGATAGAGAGAGATACAGAGATTGAGAGAGAGATTAGAGAGACAGAGACGGAACCGATAGTCCGCCGGAGTCGGAGGAGTGTCCAGCAGCCTCACCATCGGCGGTTCTGAGACTAAACAGGGCAGGCAGAGACTGAGAGAGAGAAGACAGAACAGAGAGTGAGACAGCGGAATAGAGAGGGATTAGAGAGCAAGAGGAGAGGCGGAGGGTTCGCCGGAGCCAGAGGGAAACCAGCCCGTCGTCGCCGTCGTCCCACAAGCCAGCCGGAAGTCCCCCGAAGTCAACAAACCGGTGAGACTTCCCGGCCGACGAACCTCCCCTGTTCTGCCCTGTTTCTCCATTCATTGTGGCCGGGACCGGCGCCGGCCATTTCACGCGAGTCCCGGCCCATACCGTCGTCCCCTGTCGTCTGTGTGTTGCCATAGTACATCAGGTAAGCCTCTCGAGTCGAACGGTTCGCCGGAGCAGGTCCGAGAAGCCCGTTTTTTGACACGCCCCCCACCTGTTCGACGTTTTGTCCCAAAGAGGCCGACTTTATGTTTGCTCGCCGGCCGGCGAACAGGTGGCCAGACAGCGAGCCAGGCGGTCGGAGAGGTTGGTGGTGGTCCAAGGAGTTGATTTGGTGGGTGGCGCCGGTATGGGTCCGCCGGCGAGAGGCCGATTTTCGGCTTCGTCGGCGGCCGCTCCGCGGGTCTGTGGATCGGGTCGGATGCGACCCGGATCAACAGATCCGACCCGGTCAACGACCGGGTCGGATCCGTTGACCCGGGTCGGTTCCGACCCGGCCCGGATCGACCGGTCCGACCCGGGTCAACGCCCGGGTCGGACCCGTTGACCCGGGTCGGGTCCGACCCGGATCCGCCGACCCGTTTCCTTTTTTTTATTTTATTTTTTTTTTATTTTTTTAAAAAAATTTTAAAAAAATTTAAAAAAAAATTTTGTTTTCAGATTTTCGTTTATTATTATTATTATTATTATTATTATTATTATTTTTTTAAAAAAAATTAATTAAATTAAAAAAAATTAAAAATTTAAAAAAAAAAAGTTTTCAGATTTTCGTTTTCATTTCTTTTTTTTTTTTTTTTTTAAAAAAAATTCAAAAAAATTTCAAATTTTTTTTTTTTTTTTTTATTATTATTATTTTGGTATGTTTGAATATTTTTATTTTATCCTATCATGCATGTTTTATTAAATCGCATAGGTAATATGTTTAATTAGATAAGCCTACTGTGGTATTATTATGCATGTTTTAAATACAATTGCATGAGCTGTTGTGTTTCGAATGTCATCTGACTTAGTTAGAATTAGAACCTTAGGTTGCATGCCTGCCTATGATTGCTAATCGTTTCTGATTATGCACTCGCTTGATCACCTCACATGTTAGGAGAAAGGTCCTAAAATCAATCCAAATTGCCTGACAAATGTTTTAAAAAAATGAACAGGGTAGAAAGGTACCGAAAGGACATTAGTTATTCAACTAGTGTAACCAAGTCCCCGAATCTGGTTAATCTCTGGTTCGTAGGAATAGGGTGATTCTCCCGTCACCCTATTTGGGTTTCTAATCGGCCTACCCCAAATCGATTAGTGGCGACTCCTGCATGTAAACTACCAGCATGTTAAGAACTTAAACCCTAAGTCGTGATACGGTATGGGCTTGGGAGAGCTCGAGTTAAGTCCTGAACCTAGACTTAGCACGTACCGGTCGAGACCTCTCCCGAGGAGAGGTCGGGTCGCGACAGACTGGCGACTCCGCTGGGGAATTGTAAAAGTGGACTTAGGCCAAAAATTTTATCCTGTTCAAAAATAATTTTTGTTTGGCAGCAGGGACTATCAGGTACGAGCCTAACATTAAGGTGTTATTTGTTTTGCAGGTTCGAATTGATTGTTTATAAATTGTTGTGCATGCTTTAATGATTTAGCACTACACTATTGCACACACAACCATGCTGCCGGACCTGGGCCGCAATAGGGCACCTTAGGATGGTGTTAAGAAAGATACGACCTCGAACGCAAGCCCGCGATGTAGAGGTTGCCTTTCTTTTCCCCGAAATTCATTTCTAAAAATTGTAAAGAAATATTTTTAGCCGCTATTTGCGTGACTATAAAATATTTCTTTCGATTTGGCCGAGGTTAAAAGGACTTGACACCAACGCGAGATTGCGACGGTCAGGCCCCCTTTTAATTTCATTTTGCTGAGCCAGTCTAGATAGAAATCGAACCTCACTCCCCATATACATGTCGTTGTGATTGACATGGTTCAAAGAAAGGTATATATTCTATCCCTTCTTATTCCATTATGCTGCCTACTTGTTCAATGGATTTGTTATTGTTAGGCCACTCATTGATTGTGAAAATAAGCAGTTCTGAGATATTATGGCTTCCCCATCGTCCTTAGAATGGGTATTCGGGAAGAAAATCCTTTTTCAAAAAAATCCCATTGTACATCCTTTTTTTGTTTAGAGGTTTCGTTTTTCCTCTTTAAAAATGTTTATCGGTTGTACTAAAGTTAATTTAGTTCGGGCCGTTTTTATGCCTTATATAAATTTTTTGGGGCGAAGAGGACACCACCGCGGCCTTTGGCCCAGTGGTACCCGGGATGTAAGCCGTACGGTCCGAGGCGTCCGGGGTTCGAACCCCGGAAACGCCACCTGTAATGTTGATATTAATAAAAACCCTTTTTGCTTTATTTTTCTTTGTAAATAAAGTAAATACACAATAATATTATGATTAGGTCATGAAATGATTATTTCTTGGACATTTTAATCATTTATATTCAACGTTTTCACAGGTAATTACAAAAATGGCCGAAGAAAACGTCCGCCTCAATAACATGGAAAACGAAATGAAGATGGTTTTCAATGCACTTGAAAACATCACCAAGCAGATTGAAGCTATCAACAGCAGGCTCACACCCACGCCTGCAGCAATTGAGACGGTGTCACCACCCCCGTCCACTGGAAAAGACGAAGCCTCCGCCAGTGACAGTAAAATGCCCCTGCTAGAGGACGATCCGCTTCCCCTTGCCGTCAGGAAGCCTGAACTCGAGGCTGTACCGATGACAGAACAAGACAAACGCCTTGCAAAGGTCGAAGAGATGCTGAAACAGCTACAAGGCCCGCAGCACGTTGTCCCGCTTGACCTGTCTATATACAAACGGGTCAAAATACCAGAAAAGTTCAAGATGCCGGAGTTTGAGAAATATGATGGCACCTCCTGTCCCAGACACCATTTGCACATGTATCATGTGCGAATGACCCAATACGTTGACAATGAGCCCCTCATGATTCAGACTTTTCAAGCGAGTTTGACGGGACCAGCCCTGACATGGTACATGTCAAAAGATGTGGACGCTTTTAAATCATGGGATGATGTCGCTGATGCATTCCTCAAGCAGTACCAATTCAATCTCGATGTCACCTTCACTCGTGACGACTTGGAACGCGCTGAGAAGAAGAAGAGCGAGTCTTTTAAGGAGTATGCCACCAGGTGGAGAAACTTGGCTGCTCAGGTTACTCCACAACTCACGGATCAGGAACAAGTAAAGTTGTTCATTAAATCCCTTCCGCATGAATACAGACACCGCCTGGTTGGTGCCACTGCTGAATCCCTTAATCGTCTTGTTCCTGTTGGCGAACGAATTGAAACGGGACTGCGTGAGGGGTGGTTCACGGACCCCACTTCCACAAGCAAGAAGCTTGACATGGAGAAAGAAAAAGAACCCCTGACGGATGCGGATGTTGCATACACCCAAACCGCTCGTTCTTCCCCAATGATTCAAATGAATAGTGAACAGCAACCGGCCTCAGGCAGCCGGCTGCCCCAAAGGCGAAAAGACAAAAAGCAGTTTACACCACTCCCTCTGCCTATGTCTCAGATCCTGCCTACTCTCCTGGAAAAGGGGTTGCTTGCTAAAGAGCCCAAGCGTGAAAATCCTGAATGTTTCCCCAACTATGATCCTTCCAAGGCATGTGACTATCATTTGGGCGAAACGGGACATTCCGTCAATGACTGCGTTGTCTTGAAAAATAAGATCCAGAAATTGCTGGATACAAAGATGCTTGCATTCCGCGATGCACCACCCAATCAAGCAGGAGGCGCAGATGTCGTCATTGAGTAAACTAAAGACTCAATTTTCCTCCCTTTAGAATAGAGGCATATTAATTAAGTTTGAATCCTCCCCTATGTTGGAGTTTTTCTTGCTTTTTAAATTCGTAGATGTTTTCTAAGTTTCCCAGTTTTCTGGATCTGTAATTATGCTTGGAATTTTGGTTTTGCAATTTCCACTCCAACAAATGTAATTCGCCTGAATCGTTCAAAAGAATTACAAATGTTTTGTTTTCAGGGCCTGAGGAAGTATCCCAAACCGGCCCGTTGATGATATCCAGCCATGAAAAGGAAGGTGTTCTGAGGCCCGGGCTTCCTCATGCTCCCTCATTTCTAAGCTTTTGAAAATAAAACAAATGTTTTATCATTTTTCAAAAAAATCAAAAAAGAATGACGGTTGAAAAGCATGCATATTCATAACCCTGTTTGTTTTTCTGACCTGTTCATTTCGTGTCTCAGAACATATTCCTTTTGATCTGTTGCTACAAAAGGGACATTTGGAAACGACACAAATTGAAGAACACATCAGACCCTGATGACGATAGTGGACTAACTCATCTGACAGGAGCAGTCCGAACGAAGATCACCCAATCTTCAAAATATGGGGGAAATCTCCTTACCACCAGTGGAGAATATCAGTCCTAGGGAATCAAAGAGAATGTTGAACATTCCTTGACTCCATGATGAGCGAAACATCATTTCGTACAAAAGTCAATGGCAGATCAAGAAAAGATTACCCTTTCTGAAAGAAAAAAGGTATGTCTTATTCCTTAACAAATTTTGGAAATGACATTCTATCCCTTTTCTTTTGCAGGTAATGAACTGGAAAATATGTTAGACTCTGACGTGCTAGCAAGCCGGATAGAGCACCAATGTTAGAACTTCTCGGATGAAACATGACGAAGAAGTGCTTAATTGGAAGAGTAGACTAGGGGGCACGCAATCCCCCAGTCCATCAAAAAGGGTGTATTTCGTTCCTAAAGTTCATCCACTTTAGCATTGAAATGACACATTTTGTTCCCTTTTACATAGGACGGAATTGAGTAAAGAACACTCATGGTGCAAGCAGCTGGAAAGGATTTCGCATACGACGAAGTCGCGTCAGGGCTGATCCTGGCAACCACGGAAGTGTCGACAGTGGCCAGATCCATATCTGTCGAAGACCTTCAAAGTAGAGATTAGCTTTGCTGCGGAGCTTCCCACGCAGACAATCGCCAAATGTCTTGTGCATTCAGGAAGCAAAGAACAGGCTGAGACCGCGTCAACGTAGCGTGCGCCGACAGCAGGATTTTCCAGTCAGGAGTGCCTCTAATCATAGAGGATTTCATTCGAGCTTCGTGCCCAATCGTGAGAAGAGAAAGAACTCTCCCAGTTTTGAAGACAAAGTGGAAGAAGGGTAACTTGTATCGTTCTCATTTTACCCTCCATCGTTTTGTTTCTAAATGTGTGTTCTTGCTTTTGTCAGAAAGAAATCATTGACAGAGAAGGCTGAACAAAGTAAAGAGGAGAAAAGACTCTGCTAGCTTTGAAGGCAAAATGGAAAAGGGTAGTTTGTATCGTTTCCAATTCCTATCCCTCAAAGAGCCGTTCATTAACACGGTTCCTCTTATTACTTTGCAGGATTGCCTTGCCACTGCAGCATAGGTAAGTATTTCTTTCCTCAAAGACTCTCCTCATAATAATGCAAAACGACAAGGGAAAGAAGAAGCATGTTAAAGCAGATAAATGCCTAACCTTCCTCAAGTGCATTATGTGAAAAAGTGATTTTGCATGGTAATTTTGCCTGTTTAATTGACTGATTCCCCGTGAAAATTTTGACAATCCGACGAAAGGTGTCGAACTACTCTAAAGTGTTGAACGAGGTGAGTCAGAATGATGAGAGGCAATCCTTGGCCCATACACATCCTCACGTACCAAATTCCCGCAGAATGAGCGATAAAGTTTCATTTCTACAAGGTAAAGGGATTTCTCGCATAAGGTACGGTAGTCAAAATGACGAGAGGCAATTCATTTCTCTCCCCTATACACTACTATTAATCCTTTGCTTGACCATTTTCAAGCCCATACACTCAGAAACTTCTTCTAAGTCACCCCTGTAAAAAATCACCCCACATTGGGGCAGCTTGAGATGACTCAGCATCACAGGATCGATTCAGACTCAGGGGAAACAAGAAAAGCATCCTTTCTTCCAATCACTTTTCCCCCGTTGGCTTCGGCCTCAGCATCTTCACGGACCCAACGGCCCCTGACAAAGTTCCCCAAGGCAAGCACGTCCTCGACGACAAATCAGTCAAGGCTAAGAGGGCTTTGTCAAGAGAGGGGCAGCAAACTAAAGTCTGCTCACCATGTTAATATCTTATTGATAACAACGATGTTTTCAACTAGAAAGAGGAGTTTGTAATATCTAAAACTCTCTTTGATCATCAGCTGCAACAGCTCGAACAAGGTGAAAAAGATGAATAAAAGTTTTCTTGCTCTCACTTGCATTAATCCTTGAGTGTTTTTATTGCAGATGAACTCTCACGATGATTTAAGTGCCTTAGGATGATGAAGAGCAGTTTTTCTTCTACCCCACACACTTATATCCCTTGCTAGCCCAATTGAGCCAGCGATTTCATTTCATATAAACCCAGTTGGTGATCATCCCCCACACTGGGGCAAGGCTAAGTCACCACAATTCGAGCGTCAGGCTCCAGGATGTTGAATCAAGATGAAGACTCCAGCAGCCTAATGACAATGTTCTGTTCAACTTTGTTTAGGTTAGTCCTGATAACATCAGAAAAACAGCAAGAATGCTGAAAACTGGGGGCATGAAAAAGCAGTGTGCCTGGTAAAAGCAAGGCCAATGCCCATAAAAAAACAAAGAAAAGAAAAAGAAGAAGAAGAAAAACGACGAAAGATGAAGAGACAGGAATCCCTAATTCCTGGCTAACTGCTGTGAAAAGCGATGTGGTTTCAGACGAAGATGTCTCTGAACATGATGAAAGTGCTCTCAAACACCTCAAAGTTGTTAAACAGGTGTAGAGTAAATAACCCCAAAAGGGTTCAAACTTGAGTTCTTCTTCGATACAAATTTCCATTTTGAGAACATAGTCTTGACAAAGATCTGTCACATGACAGACAAAGACAAACCTATGGAAGTTTGACAGAGATAGAATGGTATCCAGGAAAATGCTTGACACAGAAACTTCTCAAGAAAGAAGTTGTCAAAGAAGCTAAATACGTGATTACCCAGGGAGTTTGCCAGAAAAATGCAGACGGCGGAGAAGAAGACTGGTGACAATGCTAGATGATCACTAATTCTCACCCTTACACACATTTTTGAGCCTAACGAGCATTTCGTTCCTCAACCTGTGAACCAAACCCACGTTACATCCCTCATGAAGTCTCTTCTGACTAGGGCACTTGAATCAACGTGGAATTTCAAATGTTTATAAACAACGCTCGAGGAAGTGCGAGCAAGATTATTTTTATCTCGTTTTGCAGGATCCTTGACTTGTAAACATGGAGATAATTGCAGAATATTCTCCTTCATGGCCTTGACTTGAACAGTCACCTTTGTTAAGCCATTGACCAAGCCATCATTACGACCCTGAAGAAGACCTCTCAGATTGGCAGCGTCGTACCACTTACGAGAAAACTCAGACCCTTGCAGATGTGATAACGGTCAGATTGAGTGTTTTCGATGTTCCCGCATTAATGGACGGGACAAATATCCCTTTTCAATGAGAGCGAGTGGAAAGTCCTTTCTGACTGAAAGCCCCTCGTTCAACATCTCGAAAAGTCCACCTCACGAGCGAAGATTGTCTTAATTGACCCTCGGTGGATATTTGGTGATGCAAACATGACAAAATTATCATGCATGAACTTTCAAATACGCATCCTGGAATAGCCTAGTTTGTCTATCCCTGATGAATGCATGCATGTTTGTGCTAATCATTTTGACAACTCAGATTTTTAATCCCCAGTGATAAGACACAAAAGTTCAGGTGCTGTATAAGCCCTCCTTATCACTCCAAGAGAGACACCCTGAAAAAGGTTGGTTATTCAGCGGATGATGCATTACACCTCCAGGTAAGAAACCCGAGGTATTTCATCAGATTTCTTTTCAAACTACCCGGAAGGATAAACCAGGTTCTTTTGAAAAAGAAATGCACCTTGACTTGCAGTCAAGAAATTTCATATGATATTCTGAAATAGCTTTAGTTGTCTATTTCTCCCATGAACTCATATGTTTTTGTACAAGAAAATTTGTCTGATAGGAGACATGCCTTTAAGAGGCAAAACAACAAATCCTCGGGCGAGGACCCCCAGGTGCTCATTTGTTTGAGCCTTCTCAAGACCTGCTGGCGAGGACCCACCAGGCAAACAACAAATCCTCGGGCAAGGACCCCCAGGTGCTCATTTGTTGAGCTTTTCAAGCCCTGCTGGCGAGGACCCACCAGGCAAACCATCAAATCCTCGAGCGAGGATCCCCAGGTACTTTGTCAAGACGACCGAAGAAAGGTTCGGGTTCTGGTAAAGCAAATCCAGACAGTCAAGGCGATCGAAGAAAGGTTCGATTACCGAGACAAATGAAATCCAGCTGGCGACCGAAGATAAGTTCGGGCCTGTGCAAGTGATTTCCCCAGTCAAGGCGACCGAAGAAAGGTTCGGGTCCCAAGACAAATGGAAATCCAGCTGGCGACCGAAGATAAGTTCGGGCCCGTGCAAGCGATTTCCTCAATCAAGGTGATCGAAGAAAAGTTCGATTACCGAGCAAATGGAAATCCAGCTGGCGACCGAAGATAAGTTCGGGCCCGTGCAAGCGATTTCCTCAATCAAGGTGATCGAAGAAAAGTTCGATTACCGAGCAAATGGAAATCCAGCTGGCGACCGAAGATAAGTTCGGGCATGTGCAAGTGATTTCCCCCAATTAAGGCGACCGAAGAAAGGTTCGGGTCCTAGACAGATGAAATCCAGTCAAGGCGACCGAAGATAAGTTCGGGTCCTGGGCGAGCGATTTCCCCCAGTCAAGGCGACCGAAGATAGGTTCGGGTCCTAGACAAACCATTCCCCCCGTCGAGACGACCGAAGATAGGTTCGAGTCCTCGACACACAATACCAACTATCTGGAATTACTCTACCCTTAGGCAAGGTAAGTAACCCCAGGTATGTTTTTATTTGCTTTAGCATGCATCATCTTTTATCGCATCAAAAATGGGACTCCAATCTCGCCAAAAATACCATTCATTGAACATGCATGGGCCAAACTTAGGTGTCATTTTGTCTTTGAACGTAACCTCTGCGAGCTTAATCTCTGCGAGCTCACCTTCAAAGAGGGGCAGCTGTTGACACCTATTTTTTAATTAGCCCAAAATTAATTATACAAAATTTAGGAGTTAATTTATTTAATTCCTAAAACAAAAAAAATTTTTCAATTTTACATGCATTGCATATAGAAATTAGGCATATTTGTTTTAATAGGCTTTATTAAAAAAAAAAAAAAATCGCGCTGGGCCGGGTCGGAGCCGGGCCGACCCGGCCCATTTTCCTTTTTCTTCTTCCTCTCCCCAGCGAGGCTGAGCCCAGCGCAGGCCCAGGCCCGCCTCCCTCGGCCCTTTCTCTTCTCCTTCCACGCGGGCCCAGGCTCGGCCCAGCCTGCCTCTTCTCCCCCTCCGCGCGCCGGCCCAGCTCCTTCCTTCTTCCTTCTTTCCGCGCGGGCCCAAGCCCAGCTCGGCCTTCTCCTTCGCCCGTCCCTGTCTCTCCCCTGTTCTGCCCTGTGCAGACGCGGAACGGCGAGCGGCGGAGCAGCCTCGCCCCGTCACCATCTGGCCAGAGTAACGCCAGGCAGGCACGCCACCATAACTGGCCATTAAGGCCAGTCCCGTCTTCCCCGTTTCCCGGACGCGCCTTATCCTCTCCCCCCTCACCTTCCCCTGTTCTTTTGTTTTTTACCCCCTCAGCTGCAGACTGACGCCCCCCCTCTACACTGACCTATGGCCGCGGAATTCGCGCGGCATAGGCCAATGCAGAACGTCGTCAGCCGACGTGAGGGAGCATAGGATCGTCGCCGTCGCCTATAAAAGGCCACAGAGAGAGAGAGAGCTCCGGTCGGCAATCTAGAGAGAGAGAGAGAGGTCAGAGAGAGACAGAGATAGAGAGAGATACAGAGATTGAGAGAGAGATTAGAGAGACAGAGACGGAACCGATAGTCCGCCGGAGTCGGAGGAGTGTCCAGCAGCCTCACCATCGGCGGTTCTGAGACGAAACAGGGCAGGCAGAGACTGAGAGAGAGAAGACAGAACAGAGAGTGAGACAGCGGAATAGAGAGGGATTAGAGAGCAAGAGGAGAGGCGGAGGGTTCGCCGGAGCCAGAGGGAAACCAGCCCGTCGTCGCCGTCGTCCCACAAGCCAGCCGGAAGTCCCCCGAAGTCAACAAACCGGTGAGACTTCCCGGCCGACGAACCTCCCCTGTTCTGCCCTGTTTCTCCATTCATTGTGGCCGGGACCGGCGCCGGCCATTTCACGCGAGTCCCGGCCCATACCGTCGTCCCCTGTCGTCTGTGTGTTGCCATAGTACATCAGGTAAGCCTCTCGAGTCGAACGGTTCGCCGGAGCAGGTCCGAGAAGCCCGTTTTTTGACACGCCCCCCACCTGTTCGACGTTTTGTCCCAAAGAGGCCGACTTTATGTTTGCTCGCCGGCCGGCGAACAGGTGGCCAGACAGCGAGCCAGGCGGTCGGAGAGGTTGGTGGTGGTCCAAGGAGTTGATTTGGTGGGTGGCGCCGGTATGGGTCCGCCGGCGAGAGGCCGATTTTCGGCTTCGTCGGCGGCCGCTCCGCGGGTCTGTGGATCGGGTCGGATGCGACCCGGATCAACAGATCCGACCCGGTCAACGACCGGGTCGGATCCGTTGACCCGGGTCGGTTCCGACCCGGCCCGGATCGACCGGTCCGACCCGGGTCAACGCCCGGGTCGGACCCGTTGACCCGGGTCGGGTCCGACCCGGATCCGCCGACCCGTTTCCTTTTTTTTATTTTATTTTTTTTTTATTTTTTTAAAAAAATTTTAAAAAAATTTAAAAAAAAATTTTGTTTTCAGATTTTCGTTTATTATTATTATTATTATTATTATTATTATTTATTTTTTTAAAAAAAATTAATTAAATTAAAAAAAATTAAAAATTTAAAAAAAAAAAGTTTTCAGATTTTCGTTTTCATTTCTTTTTTTTTTTTTTTTTTTTTAAAAAAAATTCAAAAAAATTTCAAATTTTTTTTTTTTTTTTTTATTATTATTATTTTGGTATGTTTGAATATTTTTATTTTATCCTATCATGCATGTTTTATTAAATCGCATAGGTAATATGTTTAATTAGATAAGCCTACTGTGGTATTATTATGCATGTTTTAAATACAATTGCATGAGCTGTTGTGTTTCGAATGTCATCTGACTTAGTTAGAATTAGAACCTTAGGTTGCATGCCTGCCTATGATTGCTAATCGTTTCTGATTATGCACTCGCTTGATCACCTCACATGTTAGGAGAAAGGTCCTAAAATCAATCCAAATTGCCTGACAAATGTTTTAAAAAAATGAACAGGGTAGAAAGGTACCGAAAGGACATTAGTTATTCAACTAGTGTAACCAAGTCCCCGAATCTGGTTAATCTCTGGTTCGTAGGAATAGGGTGATTCTCCCGTCACCCTATTTGGGTTTCTAATCGGCCTACCCCAAATCGATTAGTGGCGACTCCTGCATGTAAACTACCAGCATGTTAAGAACTTAAACCCTAAGTCGTGATACGGTATGGGCTTGGGAGAGCTCGAGTTAAGTCCTGAACCTAGACTTAGCACGTACCGGTCGAGACCTCTCCCGAGGAGAGGTCGGGTCGCGACAAGACACTTAAATAAAACACACGAGGTCTACTAATCCAAATCCGCACCCAGTTCAAGTTTTATTTTTCACTTATCCCGAGCAATATTGATACCAGCCACAATAATATCGACACCCTCCAATTAAATTTTCCACGAAATTCCGAGAAATTCGACACCAAAGTTCGGGCTTTAAATAACAGCCAAATTCGATCGAGTACGATTATAGCGAAATCTCTAATTTAAAAATAACCCAAGAGTGATTAGTTCTGGGCGAGATTTTATTATAAGCGCACTAACGAAATACACGTTTTATAAATTCTAAAAATGGGTCGAAATTCGAAATGTCACAATAAATATTACTATTAAAATGAATAATTAATTTATTCTAGAAACAACAACTCTTTTCGATACAGGTGCATATCTCAACTGTATTAAAGATGGTCTCATACTTATGAAATATTTTCAAAAAACAACTTGGCCTCTCAAATCTGTGTCTAGCAATAGGCTAAATATAAGTTATAAAATTCCAAAAGCTGAAATTGTCAAAGATCAGATTTCTTATAAAACTCATTTTCTTCTTGTTAAAGGTATCAAACAGAATGTTATTTTAGGAACACTGTTTATAGAACTAACACAACCTTTTTAAGTCACTAATAGAGGAATTGAAACCAAAACTTTGAAAAAGAAAATATGTTTTAAATTAATAACAAAACCCCAAACCAGAAATTTAAATATTCTCCAAGAACATTCTATTTCTGAAATCAATTGTATTATTCAAGACAAAGAAGCCTATCTCCAATTTTTAAAGGAAGATCTTGAGTATAAAAAGATCGAGAAAAATCTTTATGAAACAAGTCTTCAAAAGAAAATTTCCAATCTTGAAACTCAAATAAAAAATTCTATATGCTCAACTATTCCTAATGCCTTTTGGTCCAGAAAATGTCATATAGTAAATTTACCTTATGAAAAAGAATTTTTTGCAAAAAATATTCCTACTAAAGGTAAACCTTCCTCGATGAACCATGAAGTCCTAACTTTCTGCCAAAAGGAAGTGCAAGAACTTCTTCAGAAAAAACTTATTAGGAAAAGCCAATCACGCTAGAGTTGCTCAGCTTTTTACATCAACAAAAATGCTAAACTAGAAAGAGGAGTCCCGTGATTGGTTATAAATTATAAACCATTAAAAGTGGATAAAATATCTAATTCCTAACAAAAAAAGATCTGTTAAATAGCTTACATAATGCAAAAATATTTTCCAAATTTGATATGAAATCAGGATTCTGGCAAATTCAGATTAATGAAAAGGATAGATATAAAACTGTTTTCACAGTTCCTTTTTGTCAATATGAATGGAATGTTACACCTTTTAGTTTAAAAATTGCCCATTCTAAATTCCAAAGAATAATGAATGATATTTTTAATCCATATTCTGATTATGTCATAGTCTATATAGATGATGTTTTTATATTTTCAACAAACATAGACCAACATTTCAAACATATAAATCATTTCATCAATGTTTTAAAAAAGAATGTTTCGCCTACTAAAATATCTCTTTTTAAAACAAAGATAAGTTTCTACGATATTATATCCATCTAGGGACTATTATACCCATCAAAAGATCAATAGCATTCTCAGAAAAATTTCATGATGAACTCAAAGATAAAATCCAATTGCAAAGATTTTTTGAAATTTTAAACTATATTATTGATTTCTTTCCCCATGTCAACATTATTTGCAAACCCCTTCACTAGAGACTTAAAAAAGATCCTTTACCTTGGACCCACATTCATACTAATATTGTAAAACAAATCAAACTTACTATTAAAGAAATTCCTTGTTTACGTCTTGCTGATCCTACTGCTTTCAAAATAGTAGAAACTGATGCTTTTGAAATTGGATATAGAAGAATTCTTAAACAATCAAAAGATAATAGAGGTCAAATAGTTCAATTTGTCTCCAAGCATTGGAATGATTACCAAATGAATTACTCTACTATTAAAAAAAAAATTCTTTCTATTGTCTTATCTATTTCTAAATTTCAAGGAGACCTTTTGAATCAAAAGTTTTTATTAAGAATTGATTGTAAATCTGCTAAAGATGTTTTACAAAAGGATGTTCGGAATATTACTTCTAAGCAAATTTTTGCTGGATGGTAAGCCATTTTATCTGTCTTCGATTTTGATATTGAATTCATAAATGGTTCTTCAAATTCTCTACCAGATTTCCTTATAAGGAAATTTTTACAGGGAAAATGCATCCTCCCAACAAACCAACTCGAAGAGACAAAGGCAAAGAAATTACCAAAACCCTGGAGAAAAAATTAACCAATATCAAGACATGGCTTCAAGCACTCCAACCTTCTGAACCATCTTTGAATATTATCACTATTTCTAACAAGGTAAAAAAGGAACCTGCTTCTCCATCCACAAATACCCCTTTTGATATCTCTAAAATATCTCACAAAGAAGCATTACAAGGTTTTCAAAAGGCCTTCAATAACCAACCATAACCTTCAATAGCCATGGTAAGTGCCAATCCTTCTCCCTCTCCTATAGCCAGTCAAAAGGCAATAGGAAAAAGAATTCTAAAGGTTCTATATCTCTGTAATAATAAAAAAAAACTCAGAGATTTCTACAAAGGTTTGTATAATATCATATAATACTTCTAAAGTAAGGGTGATTATATATAAAAATATTACTAAATAAAGAAATGATATATAAATAAAAATTAGACTAAATAAAAAGATGAGCATTGTAGCTTATATAAAGACCATAAACGACATATAGAATTAGAAATATAATTACTAAACCAACCATATAGGTAGCAAGGATAAGTAGAAATGAGAAGGGCAAAACGGTAAGAAGAAATAAAGATATATAATGAATGTAGAAAATTGCTTTAAAATAAAAGACAGACCAACCACAGGCGGTTCAACCTACCATTTGTGAGGAATGTAAACTAAATTGCTTTAAAGTAAAATTGCAATTAAGTAAAGTTTACTGATATATAAATAGTATCGAAAGATTACAACAGTATTGAAAGATTACAAATGCGGATACAAGAGCAAAAGTAAGTAAAACCCTTTGCATTCTTAGATCATGAGTAGGATCTAGAACATAAGGTGATACATGGATGCTATAGAACTTACTGAATATTTAAGAGGTATCGAAAGTTCTTGAGATGTATGATTTTTTATTTCTTCAAAAGAGAATCGAGATGAGAGATGGAGAGATTAGAGGATTGAAATAAGAGGAGCAGAAATTGTCGGTAGAAAATTTGGTGTTCCCTTCCAATGGATGGAATGGGATTATGTAGGCTAATGAGTTACTATAGAAAAGTTTCACGGGTAATACGTTGGTGTACAGTAAAAGGCGAATAGTGATATGGGGTGGACAAATTATGAAAGCATAAGGCAAAAGTCAAAAAGCATATGAAAAGTGGACAAAAGCTTTTCGATGCCTTTATCTTGTTCATTCAAAATCTGGACAAAGATTCTAAAGGGTCTTCTTCTTTTTCTTCATCTTTCACTTCTCCCCATTGGATGCCTAGTATGCTTGGAATGCCATAACATTTATTTTCATTTGAATTCCCGCTATGGTGAGATTGTGAAGAGCTCGATTCTTCTATTTGAGAAAAGGCTTGTTTCAGGATTCCTGCTTGTTGTTGGTAAGACTTAGCATATGCCAATTTTGACAAAACAAACCCTTTGTCATGGAGAAATGGAGTGACATTATCAGAATTGATTGGGGTGGATCCTCTAGAAATTAGCCATTCTGAAATGGCCTGTCAAGTAACTCTATCCCAGAATTTAAAACCATCTCACCATTTAACTTTGAATCTTCTGATTAAAATGGGGATGCCTATTTCTATGACTTTTCTATAATCAAAACTCCAACCAAGTACCTATGATACTCCAAAGTAATAGAAAAAGAGCATCAATTTAGAATTTTTTTCTCATATGGAACAGGAGTGAATTGGTTGGTAAATATTTCATGACTGGTTTTGATTTTAGGATGAAGGATTTCTTCAATAGGTCCAGGATGGTCCCACCATCTAATAAACCAGCAAGAAACTTATTGAATATCAAAATTTTCAAAGAAGAATTTGTTGGCATTCTTTTTCCAAAATGTATTTTACCAAGCTTGTTGGTAATCAAAATAAGAATAAAAGGATCTATAAGGTACGAGTTCAGTCATTTTGGTATCAAATTTCTTCAAGGTTATAGGATCTGGTTTCCATTGAGAAGGGTTGATGACCTTGTGGATCCTTGCAGTGGAATAATTTATATGACCCTTATTAGAAAAATGCTTGAAAGTGATAGATTTAGTTTCTACCAAGATTTTCTCATAAAATTCTATTGTTTTATAAGGATCATAAGGAGTGTAATTAAACTTATTAGAAAACATGTTCTTTGCTAATATATATGGATTTTCATGATAAAATTCATTTTCAACACTACATATATTTTGGAATATTGTTTTTGCAAAGAATTTTGATTTTGGAGGGGTTGCATGAGTTGGCTGAATAACCACCTCGCTAGAAATTCTTTACAAAAATAATATGTATGATATATTTATATATATGGATATGGACAGACAAAATCATGGAGGAATTATTAGGGTTTGCGTCTATATATATGGAAGTCATTATTCCATTTCATTGAAAATTGAAATGTAATTTGCCAATTTAGAATCTACTTCAAAATAAATAAAAAATAAATTAAGTAATATGGGCTAGTCCGTTGGTCCGGCAAGTTCGGTCTAGCTCCTAGGTTGGATCGGACTGATGCACATCCCTAGTTGATGGTCTCTCTCTTTCTTTTTGTAGTTTAAATATGTTTCTTATATAACATTTTTTAGAAAAATTTAGAAGCTACATAAGATACCATGCCGGCGCCACGTCACCACTTAACGACAACTTAACAATCACATTCTTCTTTTAAAGGAAATAACTTTGAAAAGAAAAGGCTTTAATTTAGGGATCACATTGGCAAATAATAATAATATAATATTGAACAAATTGAAAATTTAAAAACAAGTGATGCCATCTTGATAAGGACAAGTTACTAAACACATGAAAATTACTAGTACTTGTATTAATACGTGGTTAATAACTTTTTCATATAAACATAATGTTGATTATGTCTTGAATTCTGTTTCGGGTATTTAACCCCAATTAAGAAGGAAAAAAACGGAGGTTTAGCGTCAGCTTGGGCCGTGCCCAACACAAATCCTCCGCGGGGAGCGGGGGTGTGGTATGGAGCAGTATAAAATAGTGTTTTTCACAAGTTATTAGATTTGAAGCAGAGATAAAAAAAAAAGAGTCTTTAAGGTTTTTCGAACTACATTTTGTAATCATTGAATTTTCATAATGGATTTTGCTTTTCTTTTCCTTGTGATTTTTCCCACAAGAGTTTTCCATGTAAATTTGTGTTTTCTTTTATTCTTCTTAGTTTTTATTTCGTTACAATTTTCACATATAGTTAGCAATTTTTACTAACTAGTATGCTAAGCTGGGAAATTAGGGACTAAGTAGTGATTTTGGATCTCTAGTTTTTGAGCTTGGGGCATGGATTGCCTTCTTTCTTTCTTTTCTTTTTCCCTTAACACGGAATCGATTGACTTCCAACGCGAATTAATCGATCGATTTCTTGTTTTAGAGAAACATTACATCAAATTCCACCCCCTTCATACAGCATACGTTAGAGGGGTTAGGAACTCAAAGTAACACCCAATTAAGATTAATGAGAAAGTTAGGAAATAAGCATGTTTAACGGCAGATGAATTGGTCACAGTGATCTTTGTGTGAAAAAGAGCTTCCTCGTTTACAATTCCACTTTTAGGTCGTGCGACACGCGAGAGAAATGATCGGATCTAAGAGGAAAGGTAGAGAAACGCCACAAAATTCTCATTCTCAAACCAATCCTCAGACCCACCTCAAAGGCGTGCCCAAAACTAACCACCAAGAACTCACGAAAATGCATGGTGCGTTGCCATGTTTCAGATGTGTGAAGGAGTCCAAGGTCTTATTGGCTCATGCCCCCACGAAAATGGACGATGCGACGCAGGTTCTTTGAGCTTAGACTTCGAAAAAATGAAGGTGGTGGTGGAGATTTTGACCGGAATCCTGTTCTCCGCCGATGTGCCCGATGACAGTACGGTGGCGGATCTCAAGCAGGAGATCGGGACCCAGCAGAAGCTCCCTCACGACCGTCTGATCCTGTTGCTCCGCAACTGTGATCGGAGCGATCCGATCAAGGATGATGAAGACGGGGCTCGTCTCGCTGACATGGGGATCCAGGACGGCTCCCACATCTACCTCTTCTTCAAGCCCGTCAACCCTGAAGATTCCGATCAACCCCCACCTCCGGCTGAGGCCGGCGATAGCGCTGGTGCTTCTCCAGAGGACCAGACGGTCGTTCATAGTACTCAAACTTGAATTGGTGTCTTTCCTTTTGTCTTTTGTATTTTGAAAAATCATCTTCTGTCACAAGCACTGTAGTCGCCTTAGTTTCGGTGTATTAATTTTACAGATTATACGACTAAGTAGGTGCTACAACTAGCATGACATCAGATTCTGCTTTCATTGATCTAAAAAGAATGAGGCAAGATTCACACTATCTTTGTTGTTCTAAATTTTATCTCGGGATAACATAAATTCGCTTACAAAACAGCTTGTGTAAATAGAATGATTAACAAACGTATCGTCTGCAACTTATCTCATTCGATCATATTATGACAATGTAACTTTACAAAGTGAAGCTTTGATGTCATTAATTTCATCTAAAGATCAAAACCAAGTGAATGGACCCTAAATTAGGAAATTCTATATTAATATTCTTTTTTTTTGTCGGTCCTACTCTATCTCTCTCTCACGATACATACTCAAACTTGCGCCCCGCCTCTTGTAGGGCGTGGGCGCCGAAACCCACATCTTAACTATGCGACCCCACCCTTACCCCCCGCGAAGGTCCCAGTGGCCACCGTTTTCAACATTCATTTCAAAAGAGATAAAGCTTTTAAAGAGCATCAATTATACACTCACATTTATGGCGCAAGAAAAACTCGCTAAATCCGGCTTTTAGATTTTATTTTCGTGCCCATATTTCGCAAATCTTCACTCCATCCCGTGGTCGGGAAAGCGAGTGTTGGTGAAAATTAGGGATTCTCTAACGGTGAGAATGAAACATCTTCTTGCGAAGAGTCCTCGAGCTGAAGTGAGAAAATCGCCAATTTACAAGGTAGAGCTTTTCTCAATTGATAAGCTTGTTGATTAGATTTCTGAGATTAGTCTGTAAAAGTGATTTGCATGTAAATGTAAAAGAAGTAATTAAACAATAGTTTATGAATGACCCTTAAAAGAAGGGCATTGCTAACATGTAAAAGAAAACAGAAAACCGACGCGTATGCCTACATCAATGCACAAAGAACAACTTATTTTGCCTAATAATACTCCTAGCCAGATAAATACCACCGTTGATTCGATTTTTGTAGACCTCTAAATGATAGGAACTCCTTGGTTGTTGGGGCTCAAAGGGAACCGCACGTCACGGTGCCTCTGAATACATAGAGCGTCTCGCCGTCCTCCACACCGTGCCAGCGCAGGCTGCAATCGCAGCGCATTAGCCTCTGTTTGTGTATGAAGATATAGTCATCCGCGGGAAGAATCTTGCGGCTCAGCAACATCTGCCTCAAGTCACCCACAGTGCAGGTGTCCTTCATTTCCAAAGGAATTGTGGCTGCATTGAGCAGGCTCGACGAAGTCTGAACCACAATGCCGAGCCTCCTACTAGGAGGCTCATGTCTCTGCCTGCTGATGTTCTTAAGGAAGACCACTATTTCCGAGGACTCCCCAACACCGTACTCGGTCAGAGACCAGAAATCGTCCTCTAATTCTGTCCCGGAGAAGAAGAGCGACATCCTGGGGATTGGCGTGCCCTCCAGGATGTGTATCTTCTCCTTGAGGCTGTGGACCGTCTCGGTCTGATCGACTTCCACGTTGATTTTCCTCGTGGGGAACTTCACGACGACCTGCATTTTGCTATAGCCGTTAGATGGAGGATAATCGGTGGCTTCAATGGTGAGGTGGATTTTGGTGCCTTCGGTGATTATCGGGTAGTCATCCATGTCCAGGCCGTCTACTAATTCCAAGCCATACACGGCTAGAGTTTGTGAGGATATCGGGATACCGAGAAACTGTTCTAGTCTCTGCTTGATTTCTAGGACGGTTTCTTGGCGGGTGATTTCGGTCGGCAGTTCGTGCCCTGACACAACGATGATCACCTTCATTGTGGCAGAGTTTCAGCGACAACCTTTGTTCATTGATAGCCCAGTTGTTTTGGGTCGATGAGAGGGACCGTTCGTTCAGTGTGTGTTATAAACTGAAAACTCATGAGATGAAGAATGACACAAGGAGGGTAGTCTCATGCTAACAGAATGGAAGTCACTGAATGCATGCTCTTAAACATGTAAATTCGACCCTCACGATATTATAGAACTTCAATTTTGTGCTCCCGGACTTCTGTTATTCTAATTTAGTTCAATGTACGTCTACCTTAACATGTCAACATAATAAGAACAAAGGATGTCCATAAATGCACCAGCTCATTATAAAAGGGAAAATTACCAAAACAATTTTAAATTTATTGTACTTATCTCAATTCCGTTTTAAACCTCTGGATTTAATCAATTAATTCCTAAACCTTTTGATAATTTACCAATATAGGCCAAATTAGTCGGAAATCATTGATGTAGACGCCGATCATTCAACATAAAATAGTCAACTGACGTGGATAAATTTTACAATTTTTTATATTTATATTTATATATATTTTTCATTCTTTCTCCATTGGTCGCCGGGCCTCAACGATGGCTGATGACCGGCGAGAGTCACCCTTGCCAGAGGCCAGCAAGGGCCGGCCTTGCCTACTTCGAGCAGGGCTCGGGCAACCTTGCCGGCCTCGCTAGTTTCGAGAAAAGCTCGACTTGGCCGAATCGGCCCTCATTGGAGTTGGCAAGGGTGAGCCTCGCTTGAGGCCAAGGAGGGTGACCTCGCCTAAGACAGGCGAGGGCAACCCTCCCTGGTCATCACCTGTGGCTAGTCACTGGCCATAGCCGAGACCCGTCGACCGATGAAGGCAAAAGGAAAAAAAAGAAAGAAAAGAAAAGCAAAATAAAATAATAAATTACAAAGTTTGTCCACGTCCGCATCGGACGTGTCATGTGGGATGTCTAGCATTCATATCATCGATTTCCAGCCAAAATTGGCTGGCTTGATTACGTTGGCAAAATATTAAAAGGTTTATGACTCAATTATAATGCGTATACATAATTTGGAAATCGGCATCTCGTTGAAGCACAAAAATTTGCACTTCCAAATGTTAGTTGTGTTTGTTCAACTCATTTTGGTTGTCTTCATACGGCTACAGTGTAAAGAAAATCGAACCTAGGTGTGCATTGCCAACTAACAACATCGTAGTTACTGAAGAAGGAATTTATGGCATGTGATGATATCAAATCTAGTGATCAGTCGAGATTATTTTACTTGACATATCCGCGAACGAGTGTGTACTTAACTCTGCTAACGAATGCTATGTTGATGCTCATTGCTTCTAGATTTGACTTTGTTTTGTAGTATTTTGGGCTCCGCTCTGCTTTGATTTGCTTTGCTATGAAGTTTATATACTTCTTATGTATTCTTTAGAGCAATGAATATAATTTTCTTTTGAAAAAAAATAAATCTGAACGCATTACATACCATATTCTAAAATAGGATCTATCACTCTATTTATCACCACTAACATCGTATCGATCTCAACACGTTGGTCATCCCTTCCGCCTATTTTTCTATAAAAATAACATTTTGTAATATATAAAAATTACCCAATCGGTCCTAATTTTATTGTACAGATACTAATTCAATCTTAAACTTTTCAATTTTACCAATTTAGTCCTAAACCTTTGCGCGAAATTCTAATGCAGTGCTTTCAATCAATTTTCGTCGGAAATCGCTACTGACCGTCCTATGTGTCACGTTACTATGTCAGCAATTTTCAGAGAAAATTGAATGGAAGGAGTATATTGGAATTTCGGTCAAAAGTTTGTGACTAAAACCTTAAATTCTCCATTGATCGATCGCCAAAATCTCACATCTTGCTTTTGCACTTATCCCGATCATTTTGCGAATATATCCGACCGTAAACTCCCGCGAAGCTTCTCCAATGTTCTACGTAGGACATTGGAAAAACGAGAAACATTAATGGACAGATGTGTCCGCTGGGGAATTCAATCCATCCCGCTAAATCTGGTCGTTCCCGTACAAAACGGTGGCGAAATCTACCGGGATTGAACATTTTCTTGCAAAGCGATCCATGCCCGAGAAGCCAACCACGTCGGCAGGCCTTTGCTTGCTTTTCGTTTTCCATTTCCTTTTTTTTTTTTTTGGGCAAACTAAACGGTGATCTTTGCTTTGTCAATCAATGCTAATCCAGATTCTGAACCCCACCACTTGATCCCCTACTTCATTGCCTTTCGCTGCCACCCACCAGATCAGCGCCCGAGTTCGATGGTTGGCCATACCAGATACCAGATGCGCTCGAGAGAGGTCATCCACATCGCCACCACTGTATCAGTTTTGAAGCTCACATGCGGCCACATGGCGCTCCCCCAGAGAAGTGAGGAGCAACGTTGATAAGAACCAAGCCAACACTGACCCCAAAAGCGTTCCAACTCAACGCACCTCGCATCACGTTGCATGTCTTGGCAAAAACAAAAAGTGTTCTCTAGGAAGTGATGGATAACCGAAGTCGCCACCTTAGAATGCCTTGAGCCTTGGCTATCTCGATTTGCTTCGGTGGAAGTAGCTTCGATCTGGTGTCTGCTAGATGGGTTCGGCATTTCTTGATCTCGGCTGATCACGCATCGGACCCGGACGTGGGGATTCGCCGCGAGGTTCGTTGATTGCTCTGGAGTTTGGAAAGAGTTAGTACTGTTCTGGTTAGAGCAGGAGGAGGACAAAGGAGGGAATTTATCAAGTATGGATCCTGTGTGTGACTTCTGTGGTATAGGGAGGGCTGTGGTGTACTGCAAATCGGACTCGGCCCGCCTTTGTCTGCAGTGCGACGGATGCGTCCACTCCGCTAATTCGCTCTCGCGTCGTCATGCACGCTCTTTGCTGTGTGACAAGTGCTGTTTGCAGCATGCCACGGTTCGATGTATGGACGAGAAACTGTCGCTGTGTCAAGGCTGTGATTGGAGTGGCAATGGCTGCTCCGGGGCTGGACACCGCCGCCAGGTGCTGAACTGCTACACGGGTTGTCCTACGTTGTCTGAGTTCGCGAGTATATGGTCGTCGGTTCTTGATCCGCCTTGTTCAAGTGATTTGGATGGCAGGTGGGGGCCGCTGAGCGCTCTGCCAATGGATGGCAACGGCATGAGCAACTTGTTGGAGGATAGGGACTGCGAGGGTTCATATGGGACGGCGATGAGCAAGCGAAATGAGTTTGGGCCTTGGATGGGGCTGACTGCATTGTTGACACCTAATGCAAACTATACCCAATTGTGCAAAGATCAAGCACCTTTCCCTGCTCAGGAACTTAATTTGCCCAAGGTAATGCTTCTTTTGTCGTGTCTCTTATTTCAGTGAGGAGAGAGTCGATTTGGCTGAAAAGAAGGGGTAAATATTTACTGCAGAATCTGTTGATGAACATCCAGACTAACCCCTTTATGTGCTCAGTCCAAATTCCAGAAAGTCGATTTGGTCTGAATTGAGTCCCTTATTGCACAAATTTCAGGAGCCCTATGGTTGTTCCAGTTCCAAAAATCTTGGGTTTCATGGGAGCAGCGATCTTTGCCAGAGTCTCGCCATGGAAAATATCCCCCGCCATGGACTTGGTGATGAGATTTTGGGCTATCAACCTAGTCAAAACAGGTTTCTTTTTGAAGATGGAGATATGGAGTGCCTTTTGATGGAGAAAAATCTTTCTGCTACCGAGTCAAATGGACCTGTTGAGAATGCCATGGAGGTCAGCTAGCGTTGATCCGCAAATAACATGAAAGATATCACACCCATTTCTCAAGCTAAGCATGACAAGTTCTAGTAGTTGTATTGCATTATGTCAGCTGCGGATGAAAAATTTCTGCTGAGCTTTCTCCATGTTCTTTTGTTTTCATCTCTGCTTGTTTCCGGTACTCGAGACCAGTACCTTTTGATCTATACTCACAGTCACCTTTACTGTTTCTTCAGGCATCATCCTCGGCACAACAGGACTCGGTATCTTTTCATGCCTCTTACGTGGGCGGTTCAGTTAACGGGGTGCAGTCTATGGAAGGAGGCGCTAATTGCATGCTTATGAGTCCTGGGTGTAAAAGAAATTTAAATTTTGGATATCCTACTGGCCCGGTTCATTCAAGCATATCGCTATCCTTGTCGAATATCACCGGGGAAAGTAGTGCAGCTGATTACCAAGACTGTGGACTGTCACCGGTATTTCTAACTGGTGAATCGCCGTGGGAATCAAACCTAGAGGCTAGTTGTCCACAGGCAAGAGATAAAGCTAAGATGAGATACAATGAAAAGAAGAAAACTAGAACGTACGTTTCTCAACTCTTAAAACATTAAAAATAGGTTCTTTTTATGCTTGAAAATGGGAAATGCACAATCGTAAAAAGCTATCCAATAGCTTCAATAATGGCTGGTCCTTCACACCAATACTAATACAGATTTTTGGTTTCTAGATGTTAATAGATCTGCACTTCTGTCATCTGCAGGTTTGGAAAACAAATAAGATATGCCTCTCGGAAAGTCAGAGCAGACACGAGAAAACGTGTGAAAGGTAGATTTGTAAAAGCAGGGGAAGCATATGATTATGACCCTCTCAGGACAAGGGACTTCTGATCGCATCACAAAATTTATCCTTGAAAGACAAGCTCAGACAGAATAAGGTAACGCTCCCAGTCACTATGAAAGACAACTTTTTGACTTTCACATTCTAATGATCAATTACTCATGATAACGATGTATTTACATGATTCACATATATACTCTATTTGGATGTCATGACTTGTACTGTGGTTTTTCTTGCGTAGATAGTAGATAGTATATGATCGATCCTGGTTTTATGTTAACAAGTGCGAGTGTGTTCTACACAGATCTAATTGCCCTGTCTCGAGTTGGGGGAGGATTCTGCTTCTGCTCTTGACCTAAGGTCACTTTCCTCTTTCACTATTATATGCTGATTTCAGATTTGTACATCACGGCCTTAACGGTATCTTCCTTATTACCCAAGCTATTGATCGGGGCGAATAATGCATCTGCTATCTCCAATCGACATAATCTATAGCCTCCTCTTTTTTACAAATTTCATTGCCTTCCATCATTGAATGAGGCAAAGCATATCAGCATTGGCAAGTGCTTCTTCTGATTGGGATTTTTGCGGTTGATGATCAGTAGCTGCAATTCTTACAATTGTAACTCTTGCAATTTATGGACTGTCCCTTCAGGCTGATGCGGTAACCTTCGAATTCTCTTCCATGTTACATTGTCAATCACTGTTTTTGTGCTCTGCAAATAGCAAACTGCGTTCTGTTGAGAGAGGCACGAACCAAATCGCGCAGGATCTAATTTCTTCTAATTTAGATATTCACTGGCTTTTCTTTCTTCTTCACCACCCTCTTCTAGAGTTGGAGTCCTCTTATAGCTCATCAATGTGCTAGCGGGGGGATTAATGGAGTCCCCATTTTGTGCAGCCTAATGTTGTTGTTGAATACATAGTTGCATATGTAATAAAGGCTCCAAATCAATAATAACAAGTACTTCATAGTAACTTTTGGTCCGATTTTTTACGATTGATACAGTGAAACATTCCGAGCCTCCTAATAATCTATTCACCGCTACCATCTCACATTCTAACTTGTTCATATGTTTACAAAAAGGAAATACAAAACCGACATGTGAACCGGTCGAACTCTATAGTTCATATCAGAATGTCCGCATCCAACTTGGAAATGACGCCAGCGCATCGAGAATAGAAGATGAAGCTAGCATTGTTAGACAAGACCTGAATTCTTACTCCGAAAACATAAGATGATTCGCAAGGTGTAATGAAGCCCGTTCACATGCACGTGCCAATCGTTGGTCAAAAATCATTTTTGGAAGTGAAATGACTTGATGTTATGATTGAGTTTCAAAGCTCTCCGGACAGACAAGGGGGAAATATTAACTTCCCAACAGAAAGTACAACAGTCCTGGTGTCAATCTTCCCCAAAAGGGTTGCAAAGAAAGGTGTAATTTTTATTCAGCAACAGTGCAAGAAACACAACAGGCCCATATGAAGTTCCGATCTGGGCTGCTCCAAGGACCACACAACGGGAATGAGCGTGATGGATCGCCCGCACCGGGACCGAATTGGACTGATCGGTTTGGTTCAGTTCTCAAGAATATTGATCCGGTTCCTGATTTCTAAAAGTGGAATCGATTTCTGAGCGGTCCTATTCTCGATTTTAGGGTGGGAACCCGACTGACAGGACCGGATCGATAAATAAATATTTATTTATTTTGCTAAGAAAATATATATTTATTTACTTTTTTAAAATTTATGAAAAAAATAGAAAGTATCTTACCAGTTTACCTTTGCGGCAAATGTCCCTGCTGTTTCCCATAAAGAAAAGGCATTCTAGTGCTCTGAGATTAAAAAATAGAAACCCTAATCACTGAGGCTCTCCCCAAATCACTCTCGCCCTCACCTCTGAGACTCTGCCTAAGACATTCTATTAAGAAACAAGCTTGGATTTTACCTCGGCACTATAATTAATGCTTTTGTCACGTTGCAGTGGGTTATTATTATTTCATATCCTTTGTTAATAAATGAATAAATGATTGATTCCATTGCAATCGAACCAGATTAATCCGGTCCAAGATTTCAAAACTAACCGATCCGGTTCTCGATTTTAAAAACTGAGAATCGATTCTTCCGATCCGGTTCTCGGCTCTCATATGGGACCGGACACTGCTCACCCGTACCACAGAACCAGACACAAACATCGTACCGTAGTGTCCCGCAGCCAGCGAGAAAACCAACGCAAACGAGACAAACTTGGGTCCGACCTGCTTAATTTCCTCCGTCCGCTGTTCTTTCAATATCTCCAGATCCACCCAGAACAACTCAGGACTTGCCAAATCCGGCGCCGCCGAACCAAGATCCAACCCACCGTCGTCGACCTCGGGGCAGAGCGACATGCCATCTTCTTCATCCACCTGCCCAGTTTTCAAGACCCTTTCGCCGTCGCGCCTCAAGAACCTCGTCGTCGCCCTCGCCCTCTTCTGCATCTTCTACCTCCTCCTCTCCAACCACCGCCGGGCCGCCTTCCTCCTCCAAGATCCCCCCGTCCTCCCCCCACAAGCCACCCCCGCGACCCCTACCTCCCGCCGCCACCTCCTCTTCGCCGTCGCCTCCTCCTCCCTCTCCTTCCCCCGCCGCTGCCCTTACCTCCGCCTCTGGTACTCCCCAAACTCCACCCGCGCCATCGCCTTCCTCGACCGCCTCCCCGATGGCGGCGAACCCGCCCCGGACCTCCCCCCCACCGTAGTCTCCGAGGACACCTCCCGGTTCCCGTACACTTTCCCTGGGGGCCTCCGGTCGGCGATTCGGGTGGCCCGGGTCGTCAAGGAGGCCGTGGACCGGGGCGAACCGGGGGTCCGGTGGTACGTGTTTGGGGACGACGACACGGTGTTCTTCGTGGACAATTTGGTCAGTGTGCTGTCCAAGTATGATCACACCAAGTGGTACTATATTGGGAGCAATTCGGAGAGCTACGAGCAGAATATCAAGCACTCGTTCGACATGGCCTTCGGGGGCGGTGGATTTGCGATAAGTGGGTCACTTGCGGTTGCGTTGGCTCGGGTCCTGGACTCGTGCCTCGTGCGGTACTCGCATTTGTATGGAAGCGATGCCAGGATCTTCTCGTGCTTGGCGGAGTTGGGGGTCGGCTTGACTCATGAGCCCGGGTTCCATCAGGTACCCAAATTTGTTGTCTTTGATGCAATATTTATCTTTATTGAGTTGAATTTGGCAAGCCAATTAATATAGAGCTTGTTATTGCTTATTTGAATTCAGTGTACAGAGTAGTTACTGCAATACCAATCTGAACTGTGAATTTTAACTTTGGTACAAGAATTTGTTCAATCAAACAATGAAAGGCTCGGTGCTACCATTGGTTTAGAATTCTGATCACCGAATGATGTCTGAATGAGTTGTTAGCGCTCTGGGAAAGTGCTGTTTTTGTAAGTTATAAAGTTCATCAACATAAACATTTAAGAACATTGTAATTGAGGAATCAAAGGCTACTTGATGATGTTTTGAATTCTAGCTGCCCACTGAATTGTGGTGGGGGTCTCAGTTGATTGTAACATGTCATACATGTTGCAAGTTGTGTATTGTGTGATGATCAATGACAATGTACTATCCAAATAATTTTTGTTGACGTATCTGAGGTTAGGGGCACATCAGGCTCGATAGATTCTTGAACAACAATAATGCATTGCAGGTTGATATGCGAGGGAATTTGTTTGGCTTGTTGACTGCTCATCCATTGTCACCGTTGGTGTCCCTTCATCATTTGGATGCGGTGGATCCAATCTTCCCTGACATGAATAGAACCCAAGGTTGGGAGCTTCTTTTTGAAGCTGTAAGTGTTGACCCTGCTAGGGTTTTGCAGCAAAGTGTCTGCTATGATCGTACGAATTTGTTGACTATTTCTGTTTCGTGGGGCTATGCTGTCCGGGTTTTTGAGGGCAATGTGCTTCTTCCGGACCTCCTTGCATTGCAGAGAACCTTCACACCGTGGAGAAGGGGTATTAGTGCCAGTTCAAGTCACTATATGTTCAACATGAGGGAATTTCCCAAGGATCCCTGCATAAGACCTGTTACGTTCTTTTTGCATAGTATTTTATCTGACGAAAATGGTGTCCAGAGCAACTATGAGGGGCAGATCGTCGGCAATTGTATCAGAGGAAACACATTGAAGAATCTAAAAAAGATCACTGTGTTTTCGAGGAAGCTAGAGCATGATATTGAACAGGTAGATCTTTTATGGATTTGGATTCGTTTCATCTGAAAGCTCTCTATAAATGAGACATGCTATTTTGTCTAATTTAACACTAGCAATATCCTAAACGCTTAAATGAATTTTCCTTTTGTATTGAGTTGTGTTGTCTTAACAAGTTATTATTCCCTCTTCTTTTCAGATGAATGCCCTGCGTCGTCAGTGCTGTGACGTTCTACCCATCGTTAATGGATTGATGGTTATCCATATTAGAAAATGCGGTGATAACGAAGTTATTTCGATGCATTTATAGTTGGCTTCTGCTGGAGCAATGAAGAGTTCCTCACTGGAAGCTGAAGCAGCTCTAATGACTATCTTGGAGCTGCTAAAGTCAAAATAATAAACCGTAAGTCTGTTGCTGTTTTCAACATAGAGGCAAGTTTTCATGCATTTTGATATTAATTGTTGCTAATAATGGTGAAGATGGTGTAGTTTGCAAAATCATGTTGACGATGGCTTAAGAGTCATCCATCCAGGAAAATTTGAACTCGGTTTGTTATATTAATGTGACAATAATAGACTTTAATAAGATTGTGACTTTGTAGACACCCAACAATCGATGCTTTGTCCTACTTCATCTAGGAATGGATGAAGCAATGCTTGTTAAATCCCTTCATAGATTACTGGCTTCAATTGATTTATTCTTCTCATTGAACACAACTTTCATGTATTATTGACTTATGTGATTAAATAAACACAACTTTCGTGAGATTCCTTCATCTAAAAAATGTTAGGGAATATTGGTTTGATCATTTTTATTTCTAGATGAAATAAATATATTGATGAACTCCTTATCTTGGGCTAAAAGTTCTCATATATTGAACTGGTATTCCAAATATTTGATCAATACATATGCCAAATCCAAGAGGCCAGTGAAGCCTTTTCTTTCATTAGTTAAACACTAGGTGGAGATGGTGAGTGTTTTTAATAACTTTAGTCTGGTGATATCTGCAATTTGTGAAACGAGTAATTATTGGGTTCTTCTCTCTTGCTGTCTCTCCATAATCTACTATTATAGCAAGTGGTTCTTGCTGTGTGCAGGTCAAGAATGAGAAGATTCTTTCTTGTGGAGAGATAGAGTGAAGGTGCTTGAGACATATTAGGCAGCATGTCGCAAGAACTCCCGTTAGTTTAGGTCTTCGAGGTAGATTAGTAGTTTACACAGTGATGTGGCAGACTCTTGTTTGTTATAATACCCATCACTTTGTAAATCGATATCATGGACTGGCCTTTGTATCACTAGCGTTACTGTTGGAGGCACTGCCATCCGTGCTTTGTGTTGCTGGGCATTTGGAGTGAATTATCTCTCGCTCGCAGACTGCTGGGCTGGGTTGTAAAGGTGAAAGGCGGGTTGACTCTTCTTGCACAGGCTCTTCAAGAGTGATTCAAAGGTGGAAAGGTATTTTGCTCTTTGACTTATGACTTATCTTAAGGAGGAATCGTCTGAAGAGATTGGATGCGAGGTTGCAATGCAGTAGAGGCATAGCGTTGTTGAGCAATGTAATATAATGGTTTCCAAATTTTGCGAAAGAGCTGATGTTTTTCAATTGATTGAAACAAGTTGCTCTGGAAATTTAGAAGTTGACACGATTGGTGCAATCTATACTAAGTCGATTGTTTTGCTACACATGAATATTCTGGTTTGTGGATATGGCAATGATAAGCTCTCAAATTTGGGGGCATGAATTCCATTCTTGTTGCATCTTCTGTTAGTTATTTGCCTTGTATCTTCTGTTGGTTATTTGCCGCGCATCTTAAAATTTGGAACGAGCTGTTTCTGTTAACTCTTACACTGTTTTTTGCCTTGGATTTTCGATTTTTCCTTTGAGGGTGTATTTCATTAGATAGCCTGTTACTTGGAGAAGATCCTGTACTTTAAATTAATTGACGTGTCAAAACTCAATAAAAGTTGCTTCAGATACCAGAAAAACCTGCATTTAGTGTAAGCAATAAATGGTATCTGAAGCAGGTTTTGACTGAGTTCTTTTATCTTAACATATGTAAATTTCTTATGTTCGTAATTACTCTAATGCATCTTTGTTTCTTTGGGTTAATATCACAAAAACTTCAAACTAGTACATTTGTGATAAATTTATCTTAAATTAATTTTTTTTACCATAAAAAATGCCAAACTAGTATATCTGTAACAAATTTACTCTTTGTTAAATTGGATTAATATCACAAAAAATTATAAATTAGTATACCAATAATAAACGGAGGATAAAATTTTAAACTAGTATACCTGTCAATTATTACATGTCATCCAACTCAGAAGTATGAAGGCAAAATTTAACGGAAACTAACGGACTGTAAAATTATCATATGTGTACCAGTTTGGAGTTTTTAGTGGTCAAAAAATTAATTTGGGATAAATTTATCATATCAATGTACAAATTTAAGATTTTTGGTGGTGTTAACATGTCTTTTTATCTCCTAACGTCAATTAGTTGTTTAGTACTAAAATAAAATCCTTATACCGTGTGCAAATGGCTTGATGCGACTGCTTTTGCACGAGTTGCTGAATCTGGACTCATTCCTCCAATACTAGTGCCTGATTGTCTGGATCTGCACATGTAGATGGCTCTGAAGTTTGGTAGAAGTGCACTTTAAGCAGTTGTTTTAGACTTTGGACCCAAACTTGCTGCTTGTTTCAATGCCATAGTATTGTGTGAACCTAATTCTCCATCTTCTCACTCAATTAGACCGTTGACTTGAATCAATCTGGTATGAAGTTTTAGCAGTCAAAAGGCTCTTTCATCTGTAGATAGAGATTGCCACTCTCTCTCTCTCTCTCTCTCTCTCCAATCACTGGGAAAGGTGATGTTTTTGGCATCAAGGGGGCGAAGATCAGCATTGTTTTGTGTTGTGCTGTTAAAATGCAACCTGTGCAGTCTCCTACCAAAACCCCCTCTTCATCTCGGTTAATTAACCTCATAAAAGTTTTATCTTTGATATTGATTGTTTACTTGTTCGTCTTACTGTTCATACTATCTACTTCCAAGTATTCATCTCTATACTCGCCCCTGCAAGAGTTATCCACTCCGACGAAGCTCGAACATATTGTGTTCGGCATCTTCACAAGTCAAGATTCGTGGCCTAAGAGCAAGGAGTATGTCAAGCTGTGGTGGAACTCGCGCACTATGCGAGGCTGCGCCTTTCTTGACAGACTGCCTCCAAATGCTGATTCCTACAACGACACTTCTTCTCTTCCTCCTTTGTGTGTATCCGAAGATACATCACAATTCCGGTACACTCATGGAGCACAGCATAGGTTTCAGATCCGTATAGCCCGCATGGTCCTAGAAGCTGTGGCCCGTAACCATTCTAACGTTCGATGGTACGTCTTTGGGGACGATAACACCATTTTTATAGCAGAGAATTTAGTGAAGACTCTTTCGAAGTACGAACATACGCTATGGCACTATATCGGGGCTAACTCAGAAAATCTCGAGCAGAACAGAGAATTCGGATATAAGATGGCATTTTTAGGAGCTGGTTTTGCCATAAGTTCACCGCTTGCCAAGGTCTTGGCAAGAGTAATCGACTCATGTATAGATCGGTATGCTCATCTCTATGGGGGTGACGCTCGGGTCTTTGCTTGCTTGGCAGAGCTTGGAATTGGGATGATTCATGAGCCAGGTTTCCATCAGGTATTGATTCCTCTATATTCCATTATAGTAAAACAGCCCTCTTACCGATCTTTCTCAACTGCTTTGTTTCATGAATATCACTAAGTAATCATTTAAATCTGCGCTTGAGCTTTACATTACATCTTGTGATGCCCCTAAAAGTAAACTCTGCCTTATATCATGACTAATTACACAGTTATTACAGTTCAACTTTGGTTATCTTGAGTTTCTTGGACAACAATTCTGTCTGCTCATACGCTTTGCAGTTGAGATGCTTATTCATTCTGGAGTATTTTGGCCAACAATGCATGCTTGAGTTCAAAACCGTAATTCGGCACAAAATTAGCATGATATAATGCGATACATGCTGTGATTTGAGATCAGCACCCTCTCTCACAGAAATAAGATTTTCCATATCTGCTACTGGTGAAAAATACCTATGTTCGCAAGCTTTGATTGATCAAGCGTTTTATGTATATTCATGCCTGTCACTTCATTATCTTTTCATTAACTACGTATATGCCATGTATAGTCCTACCACGATAAATGGAGTTCCATATATATTGAAGTCACACTTAACATTGCTCTTTGGCTATGGTTTTAATACTTGTCCTACTCTTGTTGCTGCCGTCAACTTTGTTGCCGCATCATCAAATTAAATGGAGCCAGTTCGACGTACGTGGCAATGCGCTTGGTCTACTGACCGCGCATCCAGTGACACCTTTAGTTTCCATCCACAGTCTAGACCAAATAGACCCACTCTTCCCCGGAATGAACACCCTCCCTGCCCTGCAACATTTCTTCAGAGCAGCAAACACTGACCCACAGAGAGTTCTGCAACAAACGGTTTGCTACGACAGGTGGTTCTCGTGGACCATCTCGGTATCCTGGGGATATGCCATCCAAGTGTTCCCGAACCACGTGTACTTGCCCGATGCGATCAAAGTGGGGGAGACTTTCCGGCATTGGAGAAGGGGAAATCCATTCACCGAAGCGTACGTTTTCAACACTAGGGAACTGCATCCGGATCAGTGCGCCAGACCCACGATCTTCTTTTTCGAGAAGATATCCAAGAGCAAGTGCAGGACTAAGACCACTTACAAGAGATCGTATGTGAATTGTTCGTACGATGGTGGTTCCCCGAGGAAAATTAAGGAGATCAGAGTATACGCACACAAAATGGACCTCACTAAGAAGCAGGTAAGTGTAAATTTTTTACTGAAGTTTGGACTTGGTTTGGAAGTGACTGAGATTGTATTTGTGTGTCGGACTCAGTTGCAGGCGCCGAGACGGCAATGCTGCAGTGTGTTGCCTTCCTCAAATAACAAAGCGCTGGACGTTGCCATCAGAGAATGCAAAGAAGAAGAGTTGATCTATCTGCACCTTTAGCTGTCTCAGATATGACTAATTTCCTTTCTGTCTCTGCTTCCAAAGTTTGAGCGTCAGTTTTCTGTGTTTCGAATTTGTATTCAATCAAAGGTTTGAATCATAATCTAGTAAAGACTGAGTATGAAATTCAATAAAACGAGGGATACATACACTGGAATGGTATAGTACCAAGATTTTGACGGAAATTGGAGATGTCATTGCCTGAATTAAGCTTCAAGTTTTGAATCTTGTCTACAATCATGATCCAAGTGAAATTTGGAGGTTAATACGGGTATGATTGAATGGAAGAAACATGCCGGAGCTGAAGTATGATCAAGTCTGTCTTGCCTCTTTTGATGATTTTAGATCTAGAAGATCATTTATGATGATGCACACGGTAAATTGCCGATTACTATGATATGTGCATCCTGTAACGAGCTTCTGATAGAAATGAACGCGAGTTAAGGTTCGTTTCTTGGAAAACGATATGCCGAGCAGGTTATGTACCTTACTATTGCTAGATGTAAGACTTCGCGTCTTTGCATACAAGTGAACCGAATCAATCGGGAGAACGTCTTGTATAGATTCGGCTCGTATTCCGGACACAAACATCCGGTCATATGGTGAGCATGTGAACATGGATCAGCACATGAGACAAGTTAAACAAACTTCAGCAACAATTTAGGTCAACATGGCAAATGCTCGGCCGTCGGTGGTGATGGTTGGCGATTTGGGTAGAATCTGCAATTACTTCAAACCTATAAACCATGGGTGACCCTCCTGAAGTAGGGACGAGACAAAGGGCTTCGGTCGATTCAACGCTTTCATTGGCATTTCTCTGCAAGCGCAAGATGCGCTCTATAGTACACTACTAATTGAAAATTGCTAAGCTAACGAAAGGCTCGCGATTTTCCGCCCGCTGGAGACACCATTGCCGCGACGTTATCGCTTACGGATCCCAGCATGCTGTTGCGACTTAAATGTTTTTCAATTATGACGACTAAGTCAAACGTAAAGCCCGCTCTTGATATATTTCTAGCCTCTTTTTTTTGTTCGTTCTTTTTGTTTGATTTTGTCTTCTTCTTCTTTTTTCTCATTTGGGACGAAACCGGCAATCCTCTTTTCCAAAAATATTTTTTGGCAAATAACTAACTGATTATCGTGTTAATGAGTTGCATATATATATATATATATATATATATATATATTTGTACTAGGAAACCATTATTTGAAAAATAACCCAAGCACAGATAAGAGTAAAAGAATCACCTATTAGTTTTAATGAACGCATTTGGTTTAACTAGAACTTTAATTTATGTCATTACGCTATAGTTTGGTATTTTAACCACTCAATATAAATAATGTTTTAGGGAGCTTTTTCTTTTGAGTTTAATACGTCATATTGTTGATTCTTTCTTTTTAAAACATCTATTAAAACAAAAGTGTAGTGATGACTATCCCATGTAATAACGGTTTAGAGAATTTTTTTCTTTTGAATCTGCATGACAATAATGAATGCTTAGAATTGTTACCGTACTTAACTCTGTCAATTTGTTAATCATGTTTTTAGACGTCCAGTAAAAAATCGTGTAATGATGACATGAGAAATAAATAAAAATTGGACGGTTAGATTCATCGAATAAAATAAAAGTTTAGCAAGTTGAATACGCATACTATAGTGTAATGACATATATTAAATTTTTATATAAACCAAATGAATTCGTTAAACTAGTAAGTGATTCTTCCACTCTAACTTGTGCTTAAGTTATTTTTCGAATAATGGTTTCCTAGTACAAAATAAAAACGGTTAATACCACGAAAAACCCTAAACTGGTACACTTAATGACAAATTTACCCCAAACTATTTTTTTTACCACAAAAATTCCTAAACTGGTACACTTGTGATAATTTTACCCCGAACTATTTTTTTTACCATAAAAAACCTTATACTGATATACCCGTGACAATTTTACTCCCAAACTAATTTTTTAGCAACCAAAAACCCCAAACCGGTACACCTGTAATAAATTTACCCTCCGCTAGTTTCCGTTAAATTTTACTGTTAAATTGTTAAGTTTAATGACACGTGGAAATTGACATGTGTACCGATTTTGGATTTTACCCCTCTGTTTATCGCAAGTTTATTAATTTTGTGATTTTTTGTGATATTAATATAATTTAACGAACACTAACAAAGGGTAAATTTGTCACAAATATACCAGTTTGGGGTTTTTAGTGGGCAAAAAATTAGTTTGGGAGTAAAATTATCACAGGTGTACCAATATGAGGTTTTTGATGGTCAAAGAAATAGTTCGGGGTTAAATTATCATAAGTGAATCAGTTTGGAATATTTGGTGGTCAAAAAAATAGTTCGGGGTAAATTTGTCACAGGTGTATCAGTTTGAGGGTTTTTTGTGGTTAAAAAAATAGTTCGGGGTAAAATTGCCACAAATGAACCGGTTTAGGGTTTTTCGTGGTATTAATCCAAATAAAAAAAGAAATATGCAACTCATTAACACAATAGTTAATACCACGAAAAACCCCAAGCTGATACACCTGTGACAATTTTACCTTAAACTATTTTTTTGACCACAAAAATCCTAAACTGGTACACCTATGACAATTTTACCCCGAACTATTTTTTTGACCATCAAAAACCCCACACTGGTCTACCTGTGACAATTTTACCCCCAAACTAATTTTTTGGCTATCAAAAATCCTAAACCGGTACACCTGCGACAAATTTACTCTCCGTTAGTTTCCGTTAAATTTTACTATCAAATTGCTAAGTTTAATAACACGTGGTAATTAACATATGTACCGGTTTTGGGTTTTACCGCTCTGTTTGTCACAAATTGATCAATTTGTGATTTTTTGTGATATTAATATAATTTAATGGACACTAACAGAGGGTAAATTTGTCACAAACGTACCAGTTTAGGGTTTTTAGTGGTCAAAAAATTAGTTCTAAAGTAAAATTATCACAGGTGTACCAGTATGGGGTTTTTTGTGATCAAAGAAATAGTTTGGGGTAAAATTGTCGCAAATGTACAAATTTGGGATTTTTTGTGGTAAAAAAAATAGTTCTGGGTAAATTTGTCACAAGTGTACCAGTTTGAGATTTTTTGTGGTAAAAAAATAGTTCGAGATAAAATTATCACATGTGTACCAGTTTAGGATTTTTCATTGTATTAACCCTTAACACAATAACTAGTTGGCTATCTACACAAAAATCTATTTTTTTTTTGGAAAAGAGGATCACCAGCTTTGTCCCAAATGGGGAAAAAAAACAAGGGTTAATATCACGAAAAACCCTAAACTGATACACTTGTCATAATTTTACCCAAAACTATTTTTTTTACTATAAAAAACCCCAAACTGATACACTTGTGACAAATCTACCCAAAACTATTTTTTTGACCATCAAAAACCTCAAACTGGTATATATGTGACAATTTTACCCCGAACTAATTTTTTAATATTATTTTTTATTTTTCAAATTTTTTTTTATTTTTTCTTTACTTTTTTTTCTTTGTTTTTAATCTCTGTCCGGTCGCCGGACCGGCGAATGGCTAGAGGTGGAATCCAGCAAGGTTGAGCCTCGCCGGCGTTGGGCGAGGTCGGCCTCACTCGGCAACAGCGAGGCTCAACCTCGCCATTGCAGGGTGAGGTCACCCTCGCCGGCATTAGGCAAGGTCGGCCTTGCCCGGCAACGGTAAGGTCGAGCCCCGCCAGATCTGGTGAGAGCGAGACCTCGCCAGCCGCTGGCGAGGCTTGACCTCGCTGGCGTTGGGCGAGGCTGACCTCTCCGGCGTTAGGCGAGGTCAACCTCGCCGTTGCAAGGCGAGGTCGAGCCTCGCCAGGGGCCGGCGGGGCCGTGCCCTTGCCAGATTCGGCGAGGCTCGATCTCGCCGGATTCCGCCTCTGGTCGGTCGCCGGTCAGACCGACGACAGGCCAGAGATTAAAAACAAAGAAAAAATATAAAAAAATTCGAAAAATAAAAAATAATATTAAAAAGTTAGTTCGGGGTAAAATTGTTACATGTATACCAGTTTGGGATTTTTAGTGTTAAAAAAAATAGTTCAGAGTAGATTTATCATAGGTGTACTAGTTTGGAGTTTTTTATGGTCAAAAAAATAGTTTGGGGTAAAATTATCACAAGTGTACCAGTTTAGGGTTTTTCGTGGTATTAACCCAAAAAACAAAAAGAGAAAAGAAGAATAAAAACAAAAAGAAAAAATTCAAGAAATAAGTTTAAATCAAGAGCGGACCTCATATATGACGTTATTCTTTGCAATTGGAAATGTTTAAGTTGCAACGGCATGCTAAAGTGGGACTCGCAAGTATAATTCCATTCAAAGTGAAGGGTATGTCTCCAAACATAGTTAGGGTGAAAAAGGTGCGAACCCTAATGAAATGATGAAAAATGAAATCACTTCTAGCAAAATTAGAAGAAGTCACAATACAAGATTAGAAGAAGTTGAAATAATCGGCGGTGCCGACGAAGAGGACGCTACAAATGTGCGTTATTATCTAAAATCACCAACTCTCTAGAATTTTTAAAATTCTGATTTGCTTAGTAACCGTAATTTACCAGTCAGATGGAATGTCATCCTAGGATATGCCCTGTTCAATTGATATTTATATAATTTTATGTGCTAATGTTGCAAATCAACGTTGATCGCTAGCAATAATTAAGAAACCGTAAAAAAAAAATAGTTGTTTCTATTAATATACGCGTGGTTTTCCCTCCACTTATTAGCTTTCTAATGGGCTTTCTAATATGGTTTCCATCCCAATTTATTTCGAGTGTGCGGCCCTGTTCATCAGATTTCTTATGTCATTTTTATTTGGTTAAAGTATATTGCATTATTTGCCTGCGAAATTTATATCCCTTTGATATAGATGCGATTTCCTTTTATGTATTAGTTTAAATTTTTGAATTAAACTTTCTAATTATCTCATTCAAGCTGAGTAATTATTGAAAAACATGTCTGGACCGAAAGAGAAAACATGCATTGAGAAATACCCAAGATATAACATCGAATTGTCTTCTAGAAAGATACGAGTCAAGAAGTGTTGACACCTAAATTTTACCGACCATTTAGTGTAATTTGCATGGAAATTAGGGATTAAATTTTAACCCCTAAACAAAAATATTTGAATTGCATAACATATAGTTTAGGTTCATTTTAGTTTAATTGCATTTTTTTTGCATCGGATTGGCGATGGCGAACGAGTTTAAATTTCATCGAACAAGACTCGGCACGTTCGGAATGCAAGGGCCGGGAATTTCAAGACGAACGGGCTCGGTTGTTTTAATCTGGGCTTGATTTAGTCCGTTGAATTTAATTAATTAAAGCCTAAGTTAATTCAGCCCATTTTAATTTTAATTAGAACCTAAGCCCAAGCCTAAGCCCATTAGGACTAGAGAGCCCATCTAATTGACCTAGGTTAGAACTATATAAACATGTTTAGGTCAGAAATTAGGGGGGACAACACAATTTCAGAAATCAGATTTTTAGAGAGAGACTCGGAGAATTTTCGGAGAAGAGAAATTCGGAGAAGTCGGAGCTACGTAATTGAAACACAAAAGACGAAGAGAGAGAGAGAGAGGCTGGTCGCGCCGCACCGCCACCGCCGCACGCCGCGCCGCCGCACGTTGCTGCTCCGTCCCTCCGCGCACCGCCTCCCTCGCGGCCAGACCTGTGGCCGCGAGAGATCTGCCCCCACCCCGTGCTGCTTCCTCCATTGATCAACTAAGCCATGACCACGACTACGACGACTTGCTGTCTTTGTTGACTTGCCCTTGGTCAGAGAAGCCAAGCCCTCCACTGACGACATTCTGCCTTCATCGTCGCTCCTTAGTTGAGCCATATGGACGAGCCGTTGCTTCCTCAATGATAATCCCATGCAGCTGCTGCTTGTTCCAATTTTGTTGTGCCAAACCACTCCTTGACCGGCGTTCAACTATTTCGACAAGCTCCTAATTCCTAGTCAATACTCGAGCGACACAAGAGCGGCAGTCTAACAAGCTTCTCTGGTGATTGGTCTTTTTTTTGCAGGTTTCCTCGTGAATCTCAAGTGACAATTAGCCATTGCTCTTGTTGATTTTGTCGAGCCATCGTAAGACCCATCGTCAACTATCATCTTGTCGTCATCGCCCGGAGTTGCACCACCGTACCAAGCACACTGCTACCACACCAGAGCCTCACCGCGGCGAGCCGTGAACCACCGTTCCGACGCCGCGTCACCGTTCCGACGCCGCGTCACCGTCCCGATCCACAATCCCGAAGCATCGGTTCAAATTCAGAAGTTATATGCAAATTAGATAAGTGAACATTATCCAATAATTTTCAGAATATTTAGATTCCTAATTTGGAGTGTTTGAATATTTTGTGATTATCATGTGGAATATTAGATATTTTAGGATAATGTTTACGACATCCACAATATTTTTGAATATTCAAAATTAGGAAAATTTCCTAATTTAGCAACGTATCTGGACGACTATCTGACCTTAACCCTAAGGTTCGATACGCAGTGGTACGGAAAATTATTATCCTATCCATAATTACTTGGATACGATAATGATTTTTATATGCTTTTCCAAATTTGAATAATCGACTTTCCGTCGATATCTATAACCCTATAGATATGACCGATAGTTTGATTTTTGTGCCTAATCTGAGTTTGAAACAAATCTGGCGGATCGCGTGGTCGTTTTGAATGTGGTTGCTATCTTTGTTTGTTTAATTGCTTTCCTTTTTTCAAATAAACAGAAAATTCAAAAAAATATCAATTAGATTTGAATTAGAGTTTTTTGCATGTTTATTGAATCCTAAATATATCTAGAAGATAGAGTAATTATTTAATTTAAATTAGGACTTGAGATAATCTATTTCCTAGTTTAAATTAGGTAATATTCTAATCTTAATAGATTGTTTAGGTCATTTTTTAATTCCGAATTTTCATTAAAAACCCCAAAAAAGAATGAATTTTTAGGATAGATTAAGATATATTGCATTTTTAATTTAAGTAATTTGTAATTTCGAATTTTGCCAAAAATCCCAAAAATAAGTCATGTTAGGATATGTTGAATCATTATAGATTGCATGTTAATTTAGGCAATTTTAAATTTCGAATTTTAATAGAAAATACCAAAAAGAGGAAGTTATTAGATTGCATTTTTATTTTAGGAATTTTTATTAATTTCGAATTTCATTAGAAAATACCAAAAATGATCATTCATCCGTCATTAGAATTAAGTCACGTCGTCGTATGACATATAGTTTGCATGCTAGGTTGCATTAATTCGCATGTCAATTTTTGCACGTCATTGCATATAGACTGGGTTTCATTTAAAATAAATGAAAATCCAAAAAAAGGAAATTGAGTGAATGCTTGTTAATTAGAAATCATATTAGAGTTGTTTGATGTGATTTTCTAGCTAACAATGCAGATGCTTGCGTTGGTTCGAGATAAGTTGTTCTCCTAAGCTTGCAATTTATTTAATGCTTCCCTGGGTGTTAAATTGGTGGTTTGCGCACCCGCATGAACACATCACATGTTAGTGACATAAGTTAAAATGGATCCAAACTGCCTGCCAAAATATTTTTGAAATGAAAAGGTACCGAAAGGGTATTAGACTAAATCTAGCGTAATCAAGTCCCCGGGCTTAGAATCTCTGGTTCGTAGAAATAAAACATATCTCCCTATATTTTATTTAGGTTTCTAATCGACCTACCACAAATTGATTAGTGGCGACTCCAAGCATGAAAACATTTACATGTTAAGAACTTAAACCTTAAGTTGCGAATTGGTAGGGCTTGGGAGGGCCCGAGTTAAGTTCAATCTTAATAATCCATTAACCCGAGAAATTAATAAAATTTTTTTAGGGTCGCGACAAGAAGAAAACAAATATGTTTGAGGTAGTATTTGCCTAACTTGTCAAAACTTGATGTTTACTTTTTCCCATTTGCCCCATAAGTATAGCTTATTTGATAGATTTATCCAAAAATTAATTCTATAAAGTGAAGTGCGTTAATAGATAATTTGTAATTTTCTCGGGGGGGGGGGGGGATTTCTGCGAAAACAACTAAAACCTTCTCAAACTTATACAAATACTACATAGTGAAAATTTTTAAAAACATAAACATATTATATGATAGTCAACTTGGTCTTAAATCTTTCCATTGTACAAATTTAGTCTCTTTTGATAATTTGTCAATGTAGTAATTTCGACCCATTTTTCGAGAAAATCGTTAACGTGAATGCCAATCGTGACAGTTCTATGTGGCACGACCAATTCTAATGTAAATGATTTTTAGAGTTTTTTTTTTTAGTTCTTTTCCTTTTTTTTCCTTTTTTTTTCCGTTGGCTCCGGGAGAGGGCCACACTTGCCGCCTCGCCAAACCTTGGAGGGCGACTCGCCCTGACTCTCGCCCCCCGTCGGCCCTCGCCCTCACCAAATTTGGGCAAGGGGTGGTCGGCAAGGGTGACCCTTGCCTACTTGTGACAGTTGCCAGAACCGTCAACCGGCCACAAGCAAAAAGAAAAAAAAATAGGGAAAAAAGAAAAGACAAATTAGATAAGAAAAGAAAGAAAGAATAAATAAATGATTCGGAAAATTAATTGTCGCGACCTAAAATGAAAATCGGCGTTTTGATCTTAGGCTAATGGATTATTAAGATTAATCTTAACTCGGACCCTCCCAAGTCCTACCAATTCGCAACTTAGAGTTTCAGTTTTTAACATGCAATCGTTTTCATGCTTGGAGTCGCCACTAATCTATTGACGGTAGGTCGATTAGAAACCTAAATAAAACATAGGGAGATATGTTTTATTTCTACGAACCAGAGATTCTAAGTCCGGGGACTTGATTACGCTAGATCTAGTCTAACGCCCTTTCGGTACCTTTTCATTTCAAAAATATTTTGGCAGGCAGTTTGGATCCATTTTAACTTATTCACTAACATGTGAGGTGTTCATGCGGGTGCGCAAACCACCAATTTAACACCCAGAAATCAAAGCATTAAATAAATTGCAAGCTTAGGAGAACAACTTACCTCGAATTCAGCGCAAGCATCTGCATTGTTAGCTAGAAAATCACACAGACAACCCTAATATGATTTCTAGTTGACAAAGCAACTCATTCAATTTCTTTTTTTTTGGATTTTCACTTTATTTAAATGAAACTTAAACTATATGCAGTGACGTGCAAAGATGTCATGCGAATTAATGCACCCTAACATGCATACTATATGTCATACGACAACATGACTTAATTCTAATGACGTGCAATGATATATTTTTTGATATTTTCTGATGAAATTCGGAATGAAAAATATGCCTAAATTAACATGCAATCTATTGATCTCTATTTTTGGTATTTTCTGTTTAAAATTCGAAATTCAAAAATACCTAAATTAACATGCAATCTATGATGACCTAATCTACCCTAGAATGATTTCTTTTTGGAATTTTTTGATTAAAATTCGGAATAATAAAATAACGTGAATAATCCGTTAGAATTTGAAATAATACCTAATTTAAATTAGGAAACTTGCCACGTTAAGTCCTAATTTAAATTAGATATTTATCTTATCCTTCGGGATATATTCAAAAACCCTAGACATGCGAAAATTTTAATTTAAATCAAAACAGAAAATTTTTGGGTTTTCTTTTTATTTGAAAAAGAAAAACAATTAAACAAATAAGGATAGCAAACAATTCAAAACAACCACGCGATCCGCCAAATTCGTTTCAAACTCGGATTAGGCACAAAATTCGAACTATCGGTCATATCTAAAGGGTTATAGATATTAACGGAAAGCCGAATATTCAAATTTGGAAAGCGCATCAAAATCATTATCGTATTCAAGTGGTTATGAATAGGATAATAATTTTCCGTATCGCCGCGTATCGGACCTTAGGGTTAAAGTCGGATAGTCGTCCAGATACGTTGCTAAATTAGGAAATTTTCCTAATTTGAATGTTCTCAAATATCGCGGATATATCGAATATTATCTTAAGTTATCTAAATATTCACGTGATATTCACGAAATATTTAAACGTGCAAATCAGGAAATTGAATATTCTGAAAATATATCGGATAATATTCACTCACCTAATTTACCGATAACTTCCAATTTTGAAACGTCTCGGGATCGGGATCGACGTGGATTGGGATCGGGATTGCGTTTGCGGATCGGAACGGCGACGATCGGCGACGACGCGGCTGTCCGGAGGGCTCGGCGGTGCTCGGTGGCTTTCGCCGGAGGGGTTGCTGCGTTTATGATCAAAGCTTGCTGAACACCTGCGAAAAGAGAACTTGGACACAACAATGAACTAGTCTAGTGCGGTGGACAGCTATTGGTGCTACTGGAAGCCGCTGCAAGGATCTGCAGAGGCCTTGACTTGCTGATTTGTTTCTAATCTGGGCGTGACGGGAAGGCTTGTTGAAGACTCTAATCTTGCTGCATGGACTGGTGGAAAACCAAGCCAAAAAATCCACTTCTTTGACTGGACAGCAGGTCTTCGTGTGGTGCAAAATCCAGAGCAATGGGCGTTGGCGTTGTGAAGAAACAACAACAGCAGCGGAATCCTCCCACGCCTTGAAGAAAACAGCAACGGAAACCAAAGGGAACAGAATCTGTTGACTGAAATTCCACGAACATGGACCCGGTGGAATTGCTGCACACATGGACTCCTTGAAGATGACTTTGGAATTGGCTTTTTCTTCTTCTCTCTCTTCTGTATTCTTGCCGAGAAGACCACCTCTCTATTGACCAATTCTTTTTTCACTTTCTCCTCCCCCTCGTCTCTTTTCTCTTCCTCAATTTCTTTATTTCGCGCTGAAGCCCTTCCTTCTTCTTATTGACTTTTTCTTCTCTGGCTTCTTTTTTGTTCCCTGGACTTGAACTTTCTCGTGCATATATATATTAGCCAATACATATTGCCCTTTTATTGACCGGATTCCACTTTCCTCTCTTGTATTATTTTTATATTGTTTCCCTTAACCGAAAGAAACGAGTGCCACGAGTGTCCGAAAAATCATGCCCATTAATTTCTGAATTGAGCGCAATATATTTTCTGATCATGGGCTCAATTAGTCTTATTTCATGGACCCAAACAAATCAATTGAGCTCAACACTACACTTGCAGCAGTCCAATAAGCTCAGAATATCCGATCCATTCAATTAGACCCATCTGACGCTAGCCCAATCACTATGCAATTAAATGCTCCTAAAAACTATATATGCAATGCAATTTTAATATCTTTGTTTAGGGATTAAAATTTAATCCCTAATTTTCTATGCAAATTAACACTAAATGATGTGCCGAAATTTAGGTGTCAACAGCTGCCCCTCTTTGAGTGGAGGCTCGCAGAGGTTTCGCTCAAAGACTGAGACCTAAATTTAAACTATGCAAAATGATGAATGATTCTGATCTTTCTTCTTTTTTTTTTTTAAATGATGCATGATATGCAAGCAATAAAGAACATATGCTAAGGCTTCTCACTTCATGCGGAGCGGTGAAAGAGTCTTGCATACGGATCGCACCAAAAAGCGTCTGAGTGACAGAATGCTTTATAATGCTTTCAATTCCCTCGATCTCCAAACTTCTGATCAACTGGAAGTAAGGTTTTCGAGGTACTGGATTGCCTATCTGTTACCTGTAGTTTCCTACAGATGCGAAATAGCGCATGATATGAAGAAGGGATATATTGATTGGTGTGCTTCGTACTCCACTTAGCGACACCAATTGAGAAACTATGCCGCCTGTCCTGCTAGGCGAACATAAAATGAGATAGGGTGTGCCGCGTACTCCACTTGGCAACACCAAATGAGAAGTTGTGCCGTCTATCCTGCTAGACGAACATGAAACGGGATGTTATGCCACCTATCCTGCTAGGTGAACAGAGGACTAGATATTACACCGCCTATCCTGCTAGGCGATCAAAGGACTGGATATTACGCCACCTATCCTGCTAGGTGAATAGAGGACTGGATATTACGCCGCCTATCCTGCTAGGCGAACAAAGGACTAGATGTTACGCCGTCTATCCTGCTAGACGAACATGAGACTGGATATTATGCCGTCTATCCTGCTAGACGAACAATGAGACTGGGGTGTTACGTCGTCTATCCTGCTAGACGAACAAAAGACTGGGGTGTTACATCGTCTATCCTGCTAGACGAACAAAAGACTGGGATATTATGCCACCTATCTTGCTAGGTGAACATGAGACTGGATATTACGTTGTCTATCCTGCTAGACGAACAAAAGACTGGGGTGTTACATCGTCTATCCTGCTAGACGAACAAAAGACTGGGATGTTACGTCGTCTATCCTGCTAGACGAACAAAAGACTGGGGTGTTACATCGTCTATCCTGCTAGACGAACAAAGGACTGGGGTGTTATGCCGCCGCGTACTCCACTTGGCGAACATAGAATGGGATGTGCTTCGTACTCCACTCAGCAACATCAATTGGGGTGTGCCGTGTACTCCACTTGGCAACACCATGCCGCCGCGTACTCCACTTGGCGAACATGAAATGGGATGTGCTTCGTACTCCACTCAGCAACATCGATTGGGGTGTGCCGCGTACTCCACTTGGCAACACCATGCCGCCGCGTACTCCACTTGGCGAACATGAAATGGGATGTGCTTCGTACTCCACTCAGCAACATCGATTGGGGTGTGCCGCGTACTCCACTTGGCAACACCATGCCGCCGCGTACTCCACTTGGCAAACATGAAATGAGATGTGCTTCGTACTCCACTCAGCAACATCGATTGGGGTGTGCCGCGTACTCCACTTGGCAACATCGATTGGGGTGTGCCGCGTACTCCACTTGGCAACACCATGCCGCCGCGTACTCCACTTGGCGAACATGAAATGGGATGTGCTTCGTACTCCACTCAGCAACATCAATTGGGGTGTGCCGCGTACTCCACTTGGCAACACCATGCCGCCGCGTACTCCACTTGGCAACACCATGCCGCCGCGTACTCCACTTGGCGAACATGAAAATAAGATGTGCTTCGTACTCCACTCAGCAACATCAATTGGGGTGTGCTTCGTACTCCACTTAGCAACACCATGCCGCCGCGTACTCCACTTGGCGAACATGAAAATAAGATGTTATGGCGCCTATCCTGCTAGGCGAACAAAAGATGGGGGCCGGACGATTGCTCGAATAGGTTAGGGATACCTGGATAGTCAAAGACATCCAAGGGATAGAGATATACTTACCTGGTGATATCTCCGACTTTCGAGAGTGTGTCACCTGCTAGACACGGTTTTAAATTAAGCAACATGTAATATGCATTTGCACTATCAAGAACACATATACACATGCACTATGAATTCAACTGGTTTTCATGCACGATGGTTTTGTCAAATCGGCATTACAAACTCCGTTGGGGAAAAATCATGACAAGACAATCTGAACTCATAAACGGATATCTTGAAAATGTCGAATGAGGGACCTTCGATCCGAAAGGACTTTTCTCTCATTCTTATCAAAAAGACTGATTTATAGAGAATCACTCATTTTCGCTTTCATCATGTCAACAAGGGTCTGAGTACTCTCGCAAGCAGTACGACCTTACCAATCCAAAAGGTCTTTACCAGGACTGTAACATGGGCTTAGTCAATGGTTGAGCAAAGGGGACTCTTCGAGTCGAGGCTATTGAAAGAAAATACTCTGCAATTGTCTCCGGGTCTACAAGTCAAGAACCCTGCAAAATGAGATAGAAATGGACCTGCTCGCACTTCTTTGAGCTAAGCTTGTAAACATCAGAAACTCTACGTTAATTCAAGTGCCCTAATCTGAAGAGACTTTGCAAGGGACGTAACGTAGGCTAGGCTCATGGGTTGAGAAATGAATGGATCATTAGGCTCAAAATGTGTATGATTTGGGTGAATAGGTTGGTGATCATCTTGGCATTGTCACCGGTCTTCTTCTTCGCCAGAGATTTTCTTCTCGGTAATTGTCCCATTGGCTTCGAGAGTTCATCACTTGGTTCCTTTGAGACTACTCAACTAGGGATTTTGACATGTCATATCCCGACATTTTCATTGGGCATTGGCCTTGCTTTTACCAGGCACACTGCTTTTTCTTGCCCCTGTTTTTTTTTTTTTGGCATGTTGCTTATAATGTAAATACTGGCCAACTATATCTGATTGATTGGCTCACTGTCTGAACTCAAAAGCTTCCTGTCTTCCATCGACACTTCCGATACGTTGCTTGAACAATGATGACTTTTGCCTTGCCCCAGTGTGGGGGATGATCACCAACTGGGTTTATATGAAACGAATTTGCAGGCTCAATTGGGCTTAGCAAAGGATGAAATGTGTATAGGATAGAGAAAGAAATGCTCTTCGTCATCCTAAGGCACTTGAACTTCGCATAAATTCATCTGAAAAAGCAACACTCGAAGATTGATGCAAGTGAGAGCAAGATGATTTCTATTCATTTTTTACCATATGACACTGATTTACCTCCGGTTTGCCCCGATGTGGGGTGGTTCTTGACAGGGGTAATTTGAATGAATTTCTCCAACTGTTTAGGCTCAAAATGGTTGAACAATGGATAACCTGTAGTGTTTGAGGTAGAGAAATGAAATGCCTCTTGTCACTTCGGTCACCGTACCTTTTGCGAGAGAACTCTTTACTTTACAGTCATGGAAATTTTTCCACTCCACTCGCTGGGGATTTTTTTTCATTTTTCTCACTGGGGATTAATGCATGGGACAGTGTGTAGGATAGGGCTTGCCTTTCATCGTCCCGATGTACCTCATTCGACATACTCAATTCATTTTGCATGAGTTATCAAATTATCATGAGAGATTTCCCCTTTGAAATCGATAATGCAAATTGACAAAATGACCATGTAGAATTTAAAACCAATGCACATATTTCAACTTGACATGAAATTCATTGAAATAATTTATTCATCAGTGAAATGTTTGCAATTCAGAACATAAAACCAAACATTGGAAAACTTTTGCTGCAAAATGACAGGTTTTATCATGGATAATACATTTTTACAGCATCAGAATTGACAGGATTGGAAAACTCACGACCATCTATCTCTGCGAGAATCAGGGCACCTCCAGGAAGTACCTTCTTAACTACATATGGACCTATGTAGTTTGGAACAAATTTACCTCCGGGAACAGGAAAGATTGGCAGCATCTTCCTTAGGACTAGATCATTTACCTCGAAGTGTCTCGGACGCACCTTTGATTGAAAGACTTACCTATGCATGCGGCAACTAGATCGGGCGTTTCGTCTCACTCTCGGGAAGGGTTGCCCCTATCTTCACCTCTTTGGATTCTCCGGAATCACTCTGGTTGACGGTGATAGTCTGGTATGATGTGAGGATTTTGGGCTTTCATGATGCTTTAGGTCGCGCTGAATGTCTGAGGAATCATCAAGTTCGCCGGCATCATTGGGATCAGGCTCAGCGGCGCATAATTCATCAGATTGGACCGTTCCCATACCCTCACGTGTCACAAGATTGCCCCTGAAACATAAAGTAGGGGATTCAGAAGGACAAACAGGGGTAAACATTGCATTTTTTTTTTTGTAAATTTTTGTTCGTTGATTTTTTTTTGTTTTTTCTGAAATTCATTTTGAAATGGTTTTAACACGAGGAAGCATGAAGAAGCCCATGCCTCAAAATTCTCCTTGACTATATTTTCTTTTATCGGTTGGATATCATCACCGGGCTGGTTTGATGTACCTCAACATGCCCTCAAAAAATGAAAACAACTTGTAATTTCATTGATAATTTCAAAATGAACTACATTTATTGAATGGAAATTGCAACAATCAAAACCTAGAAATGGAAATGAAAACAGCACTCGAAACGGGGCAAATCCTAGAAAGCAATAAAAATTCCCACGCAGGGGAATGTGCGGAAAAGTAAAGATTTTACTCTTGTGGGCCTGTGCCCATTCCCTTTAATGGTCCTTTCTCGACAGCTCCAATGAAGACGTCGTCGAACAGGGTAGTGATTCCCTCTATCGCATCGTCGGGGTCTTCTATATTTAAAAGCGTTGGATCGTCCATATCTCCCCATCTGTCAGGGACAACGTCGCGGGGATCCAAATAAAAGCTTGGGGGCGCCGAGTACTTCACATAGTAATCAAACTTGCCACTCGGTTGCCCCAACGTGTCGATCACTTCCATCTCCTCGTGCATCATCTTCGCAGGATCCGGGAACGTGATCCGGATATTTGGAACTATGAGAAGATCGTCTCGGCCTTGGCAGAGCCACGAAGCACGAAATGTGAAGGCCCCAGTATCCAAGAGGTCTTGAATCTTGTGCTTCAGAACATAGCAGTCATCAGTGGAATGACCGACTTCTCCCATGTGATAGTCACACTTTTTTGACGGATCGTAGTTGGAGAATCGTTCAGGATTAGGCCGCCTCGGCTCAGTGGAAAGTAAGTCCTTTTCCTAGAGGATTGGCAATACTTGGGATAGAGACCTGGGGAGAAGAGTGAATTGTCTTCTAGCACCTTGTCGTTGATTAGAGGACGGGTGTCTTGATGGGCTGTCTTGACATCCAGGGAGCAGTCGTGCTTTGCTTTGCTGAGGCCGCGATGTTGGAACGAGTGGATCCCGATCGCCTTGTTCGTGCTTTACAAACTTTGGACGTAAGATGCTCAACTCCTTAGGGTCAGGGGACTCAATGGTACTACCAGGTATGACTGCTTTGTCACTCGAGTCGGTGCTGAAAGGCTTCGTTTGAATCATCACCCTTGGCCCTTGAGAAAAGGGATGAATTATTGTGAGTTGTTTCAAGTAGTTCGACATATGCGCTGTTTGCCTCGAGAGTTGTTGGAATGTGACAGAGGCTTGCTCCAGGTCCTTCTTGATATTAGCGAGGCGGTTCGGCACTTCACTCTGAGCACTTTCTCTCATGGCCAGGCGAAAACGGCCGGTGGTCGACGATTCATAATCACTTAGCTTGAGTAGCAACTTCCTCATGGTGGTGGCTCACAGCTAGGGGCGTTTTGGCTTGGCTGGCCGACGTATAGGGCTCTGAGAAACAAAGACAAGGACGGCGTTTATGCAGAGAAGCCGCAGTAGCCGCGAGAACGGCGAGTGGTGGATGGAGCTGCGGCTTATGTTGGGCGGTAAGCTCACGGTGGCGGAGGAGCAACAACGAAGGAACTCGGTGAGGTTGCCGCTTAGCAAGGCTCGAGTGACGGACCGATAACCGTGGATGATCCGTAGTCACCTAATTTGCAAAATAGAGCACGGTAAGTAAGAGCCCTTAAAACGATCGGTCCATGACTCAATCAATCGTCTCTTTTATTCCCATTTTTCATGACATTTTTCATTATTCCATGTATTTGTGAAAATGGTGGCAAATTTCTTAGGAAATAATGACTTATGACAGATCTGGGAAAATAATGATAGCAATTGAAAGTAATTTTTTCAAAGCTTTATTTTTTCCTTTTTCTTTCATTTGAAAAGAAATTCAATGATCATTGCTTTCAAAAATTATGACCGACTTAGACTTATCATGGACCGACCACATGTACGAAACATAAATAAAGTGCGAGAAAAAGGGTTCAGAAAACTTACTTCACCGGGTAGAAAAATGGCAATCACATAGACATGCGCATGAAATGTGAGGGTCGATTTCTACCTAGACTCTGGCTTACAAAATGGAGACGAGAGGATTACCGAGCTAAACCAGTCATGGTGGTGGTTAGGCTAGGATTCCCCTGACTACGGCTTGGTCAAGGAGCCGACCCGGATCGCAAAGGGGGCGACCGTGGTGGGTACTCAATGACACCTTGAAAGAAAATTTCGGGACCGAGGAGGGCGACCCGTACCAAATGATTTTGGTCGGGGTGTCCACTGTCTCAGTACCATCCTAAACCTATGCCGCCCAGGTCCGGCAGCGGGTAGTGTGTGCGTTGCAGTGAAAATGTAAGGCATGCACAATAGGTTATATCAAACAGCGCTTCGTGCATAAAATAAACCATACATTCAACCACCTCCCTGCAAAACAAGGGTTAACAACCACTCCTCCCCTTATACCTCCCATACTGCAAAAACATTTAACACCTAAAATGTTAGGGACGTACCTGGGATCCTCGCTGCCAAACAAAAATATTTTTCAAAAGAAAAATTGGCCTAAGTCCACTAAGAGTTTTAACTCTAAATAATCCCCAGCGGAGTCGCCAAGCTGTCGCGACCTAAAATGAAAATCGGCGTTTTGATCTTAGGCTAATGGATTATTAAGATTAATCTTAACTCGGACCCTCCCAAGTCCTACCAATTCGCAACTTAGAGTTTCAGTTTTTAACATGCAATCGTTTTCATGCTTGGAGTCGCCACTAATCTATTGACGGTAGGTCGATTAGAAACCTAAATAAAACATAGGGAGATATGTTTTATTTCTACGAACCAGAGATTCTAAGTCCGGGGACTTGATTACGTTAGATCTAGTCTAACGCCCTTTCGGTACCTTTTCATTTCAAAAATATTTTGGCAGGCAGTTTGGATCCATTTTAACTTATTCACTAACATGTGAGGTGTTCATGCGGGTGCGCAAACCACCAATTTAACACCCAGAAATCAAAGCATTAAATAAATTGCAAGCTTAGGAGAACAACTTACCTCGAATTCAGCGCAAGCATCTGCATTGTTAGCTAGAAAATCACACAGACAACCCTAATATGATTTCTAGTTGACAAAGCAACTCATTCAATTTCTTTTTTTTTGGATTTTCACTTTATTTAAATGAAACTTAAACTATATGCAGTGACGTGCAAAGATGTCATGCGAATTAATGCACCCTAACATGCATACTATATGTCATACGACAACATGACTTAATTCTAATGACGTGCAATGATATATTTTTTGATATTTTCTGATGAAATTCGGAATGAAAAATATGCCTAAATTAACATGCAATCTATTGATCTCTATTTTTGGTATTTTCTGTTTAAAATTCGAAATTCAAAAATACCTAAATTAACATGCAATCTATGATGACCTAATCTACCCTAGAATGATTTCTTTTTGGAATTTTTTGATTAAAATTCGGAATAATAAAATAACGTGAATAATCCGTTAGAATTTGAAATAATACCTAATTTAAATTAGGAAACTTGCCACGTTAAGTCCTAATTTAAATTAGATATTTATCTTATCCTTCGGGATATATTCAAAAACCCTAGACATGCGAAAATTTTAATTTAAATCAAAACAGAAAATTTTTGGGTTTTCTTTTTATTTGAAAAAGAAAAACAATTAAACAAATAAGGATAGCAAACAATTCAAAACAACCACGCGATCCGCCAAATTCGTTTCAAACTCGGATTAGGCACAAAATTCGAACTATCGGTCATATCTAAAGGGTTATAGATATTAACGGAAAGCCGAATATTCAAATTTGGAAAGCGCATCAAAATCATTATCGTATTCAAGTGGTTATGAATAGGATAATAATTTTCCGTATCGCCGCGTATCGGACCTTAGGGTTAAAGTCGGATAGTCGTCCAGATACGTTGCTAAATTAGGAAATTTTCCTAATTTGAATGTTCTCAAATATCGCGGATATATCGAATATTATCTTAAGTTATCTAAATATTCACGTGATATTCACGAAATATTTAAACGTGCAAATCAGGAAATTGAATATTCTGAAAATATATCGGATAATATTCACTCACCTAATTTACCGATAACTTCCAATTTTGAAACGTCTCGGGATCGGGATCGACGTGGATTGGGATCGGGATTGCGTTTGCGGATCGGAACGGCGACGATCGGCGACGACGCGGCTGTCCGGAGGGCTCGGCGGTGCTCGGTGGCTTTCGCCGGAGGGGTTGCTGCGTTTATGATCAAAGCTTGCTGAACACCTGCGAAAAGAGAACTTGGACACAACAATGAACTAGTCTAGTGCGGTGGACAGCTATTGGTGCTACTGGAAGCCGCTGCAAGGATCTGCAGAGGCCTTGACTTGCTGATTTGTTTCTAATCTGGGCGTGACGGGAAGGCTTGTTGAAGACTCTAATCTTGCTGCATGGACTGGTGGAAAACCAAGCCAAAAAATCCACTTCTTTGACTGGACAGCAGGTCTTCGTGTGGTGCAAAATCCAGAGCAATGGGCGTTGGCGTTGTGAAGAAACAACAACAGCAGCGGAATCCTCCCACGCCTTGAAGAAAACAGCAACGGAAACCAAAGGGAACAGAATCTGTTGACTGAAATTCCACGAACATGGACCCGGTGGAATTGCTGCACACATGGACTCCTTGAAGATGACTTTGGAATTGGCTTTTTCTTCTTCTCTCTCTTCTGTATTCTTGCCGAGAAGACCACCTCTCTATTGACCAATTCTTTTTTCACTTTCTCCTCCCCCTCGTCTCTTTTCTCTTCCTCAATTTCTTTATTTCGCGCTGAAGCCCTTCCTTCTTCTTATTGACTTTTTCTTCTCTGGCTTCTTTTTTGTTCCCTGGACTTGAACTTTCTCGTGCATATATATATTAGCCAATACATATTGCCCTTTTATTGACCGGATTCCACTTTCCTCTCTTGTATTATTTTTATATTGTTTCCCTTAACCGAAAGAAACGAGTGCCACGAGTGTCCGAAAAATCATGCCCATTAATTTCTGAATTGAGCGCAATATATTTTCTGATCATGGGCTCAATTAGTCTTATTTCATGGACCCAAACAAATCAATTGAGCTCAACACTACACTTGCAGCAGTCCAATAAGCTCAGAATATCCGATCCATTCAATTAGACCCATCTGACGCTAGCCCAATCACTATGCAATTAAATGCTCCTAAAAACTATATATGCAATGCAATTTTAATATCTTTGTTTAGGGATTAAAATTTAATCCCTAATTTTCTATGCAAATTAACACTAAATGATGTGCCGAAATTTAGGTGTCAACATTAATGTCCAAGTCAGTGCCATTTCTGTCACGTAAGATGGTCGATGTCCACCTCAGCAAGTTTCGAAGGACCATATTAGCAAACACTACAAAAAAACAAGAGTTTTCCAACGAATTTTCCAACGAAAAATTCGGCAAAATTCGTTGGAAAACGAATTTCCAACGAAATTTCCAACGAAAAAAAATTCGTTGGTAATTCGTCGTCGCAAATTTTTCCGACGAAAAATTTAAATTTTCGTTGGTAATTTGCAACGAAATTTTTTCGTTGGAAACATTCGTTGGAAAAATTCGTTGGAAAAATTCGTTGGAAACATTTGTTGGAAAAATTCGTTGGAAACATTCGTTGGAAATGTCGTCGCTAATTCGGCGTCGGAAATTTTTTGCGACAAAAAATTTTAATTTTTCGTTGGTAATTTCCGACGAAAACGGGGTCGTTGCAAAATTCGTGGGAAATTTCCCACGAATTTTGCCACGAAATTGAAAAAGCCGGTATTTTGCCACGAACAAAAAATTCGTTGGAAATTTTTTCCTTAAATTTTTGCGACGAAAATCTGAATATTCGTTGGAAATTTCCCACGAATTTTCCAACGAAATTCAAATTTTCTGCTTTTTTTTCAAATTCGTTGGAAAATTCGTGGGAAATTTTCCACGAATTTTCCAACGAAATTTAAATTTTCAGCTTTTTTTCAAATTCGTTGGAAAATTCGTGGGAAATTTCCCACGAATTTTCCAACGAAATTCAAATTTTCGGCTTTTTTTCAAATTCATTGGAAAAATTCGTGGGAAATTTCTCACGAATTTTCCAACGAAATTCAAATTTTCGGCTTTTTTCAAATTCGTTGGAAAATTCGTGGAAAATTTCTCATGAAATTCAAATTTTCGGCTTTTTTCAATTTGTAAGAAATTTCCCACGAATTTTTCCACGAAATTGAAAAACCCGGCATTTTGCCACGAACAAAAAAATTCGTTGAAAATTTTTTTTCGCAAAATTTTATGACGAAAATTTGAATTTTCGTTAGTAATTTGGTCCAAAAATTAATTCGTGGCTAATTATTCGTTGCAAAATTCGTTGAAAAATTTGTCGCAAAATATTCATTGCAAATATCGTGGGAAATCTCAAATTTTGCCGCAAAAAAATTTCAATTTTCGTTAGTAAATTGCGACGAAAAAAAAAGTTGATGGCTAAATTTGTGGCAAAATTTGTCGCTAAAAATTCACGAATTTTGCAACGAATTTAAACATAATGTAATATTTTATTTTTCGAATTTTAAACCCAATTAAAAGAAAAATTAATTTCTAGAATTTATATTTAACATTGAGCACTTAATAACGTTAAAATATTATAATAATATGAAAATGAAATACATTCATCAACGTTTTCCACAAGAATGACATAAATATTTTTCTTTATAGTACACATAATGAGAGAACTAAGGCTTGAAAAATAAACACATCATCACAACCAGTAAGTTGAATTCAAACACGGCATGACAAAAAAGCAGTCCTACTCTCCAGACTACCAAGAAGAGTTGCAAAATGCACAGATCACGGCTTGCCAATTCCAAAGAGCAAAGCAAAGAACCGCTTCACCGCCCACTTGATACGCGAAACACACCTTCCGTCTTTTTGCCTGCGATCAAAAACCCGCAAAAACTCAAAACTCAGACTCATAATCCCAGATCTACAACACCACAATCGGCCTCACCAAAACATAACGAAAGACAAACCAAAAAAAACTGGAAACTTACCTGAACAGGGCTTCCTTTCATGACGAGGGCAGCGAGCGAGGGAGACGGTCGCGGGAACTGGGCGTCGAGCGAGAGAGGGAGGTGAGAGCTCAAGACTGAGCAGCGAGTAGCGAGAGAGGGGAAGATTGAGATGGAGCCTCACCTGGATCGCAGAGCGAGTAGAATTCATCCACATCTGAAACAAATTCACCCCAACACCAACAACGGCGTCAAGCCAAAAACAAAGAACTAAAAAGAAACACTGCCGGCGTGCACATTCGAACTCGATCGGTACCGTAGGTGAGGGCGCGGACGAGGACAGTGCGTCGGGCGCTGTAGCCCTTAAAGATCTCTTCTACAGTGCAAGGACTAGAGAGGAACCACGTCCGGCGAGAAGCGGCGCCGATCTTGTGGAAAGACGAGAGGAGGACGAGCCGAGGTAGCGACCTCAAGAGGTGACGACCACGTCGGGGGCCTTGTCGCGGTGCTTCGTGGTGAGCGCCTGGGCGATGCAGAGGCCGCTGATCCCGCCCCGACCACCACGCAATCAACCAGTCCCCTGCCGGCGGCCCTCGGCTGGGAGATTGCGGGGCCCTCGGCGACGAAGCACGGGATCCCGGCCTCGCCCATGGCCGTCGCTCGCCCTCGCCGTAGCCCAGATCTGGGCGACGGCGAGGTGGAGCAGCCATGGGCGGGGACGCTCGACCTCGTCCAGATCTGGGGCGCGGAACGAGCGTATGGCGACGGAGGAGGAGGCAACGGCGGCGGTGGCGGTGGCGGTGACGGTGGCGGTGACGGAGGCCATCATGGCTGGCGGAGGGGAGGAGGGAGCGACGGAGAGGTGTTTGGCAGAAGAGGGGATATGAGGAATAGCAGAGAGAGAAAGAAAAATTGGGGTTAGGGCAAGGAGATTTGCCACGAAAGGGCGGGGAGCAGGAGAGAGATAGAGACAGAGAAAAAAAATTATAAGAGTGTATGAGGAAAATAAGAGTTCGTCGCTAAGTCGCCAAAATTATATAGTGTATGAGGAACAGGAGAGAGATAGAGACAGAGAAAAAAAATTAGGGTGAGGGCGGGCAGACTTGACAGAGGGCGGGAAGCAAAATCAGCGACGCACATTTTCTTTTGTGGCTAATTAGTGACGAAAAAAAATACGTAGCTAATTAGCCACGAATTTAACCTCACACATTTTAAAAAATTTAAAAAATTTGCGACGAATTATTTTTCGTGGCTAATTCCGTCGCTAAATTCGCCGCAAATTAGCCATGGAAAAAAATTCGTCGCAATTTTTTTTTATTTTTTAAATTGGTAATGTCGAATTCGTTGCTAAATCCGTTGCAAATTAGCCACGAATAATTTTTTGTCAGAAATTAGCTAGCAACGAATTTTTTTTCATGGCAAATTCCGTCGCAAATTAGCGACGAATATTTTTTCGTCGCTAATTTTCATGGCAAAATACTTGTTTTTTTGTAGTGAAACAGTGAAGACAGTTTTATATCTGTCCTTTTCATTGATTTGTATTTGCCAAAATCCTGATTTCATATCAAGTTTATAAAATAATTTTGAATTGTGTAATCTATTCAATAAGTCTTTTTTATTAGGAATTGGATATCTTATCCATTTCAGAGTTGTATTTAAAGATTTATAGTTGATTACCGATATTAAAACTCCTCTTTCTAATTTAGCATTTTTGTTTACATAGAAAATAGAGCAACTCCAAGGTGATTGGCCCTTTCTAATGAGATTTTTATCAAGAAGTTCTTGGATTTCATTTTGACAAAAATTCATGACTTCCTGATTCATTTTAGGAAGGTATTGCCTTTGTTGGGATTTCTTTTTCAAAAAATTAAGATTCATAAGGTAAATCAACTATATGATATTTTTTAGACCAAAAAGCATTAGGAAGTGTCGAACATATAGAACTTTTTATGCAAATTTCAAGATTAGCAATTATTTTCTTAATAGTAGAATCAGAAAAATTTTGCTCAATTCTTTTATGTTCAAGGTCTTCTTTAAAATATTGAAGGTGGTTTTCTTATTTTGGATAATACAATTTATTTCATAAATGGATTGTTCCCGAAGTGTACTTAAGTTCTTAGTTTGTGGTTTGCTTATAATATTAAAAATTATTTTCCTTTTTTAAAAATTTGGTCTCCATACCATCATTAGTAATTTTAAAAGGTTGTATAAGTCGTATAAAAGGAGTCCCTATAAGTCCGTAAAGTGATAATTTTAAAAGGTTGTATAAGTCCTATATAAAAGGAATGAAGTTTTATAAGAAGTATTATCTTTTGGTATTTTAGCTTCTAGAATCTTATAATTAATATGTAATTTTGCGATAAACTTTTTGGTTTGTCGCTAATTAACCAAGGAAAATAATTCATCGCAAATTTTTTTTTATTTTCTAAAATGTTAATGTCAAATTCGTCACTAATTAGCCATGGAAAATAATTCGTAGCAAATTTTTTTATTTTATAAATTGTTAATATCAAATTTGTCGCTAAATCCGTCCCTAATTAGCCACGGATTTTTTTTGTCACAAATTTTCTAAATTGGTAATGTCAAATTCATCGATAAATCCGTTGCTAATTACCATGAAAAATAATTCGTCGCAAATTTTTTTATTTTTTTAATTGGTAATATCAACTTCGTGGCTAAATCCTTCGCAAATTAGCCACCAATAATATTTCATAAAAAATTAGCCACCAAAAAAAATTCGTCGCAAACTTTTTTTATTTTTTAAATTGGTAATTATTTGCGGGCATTTTTTTTTAAAATTTGTGGCAAATTTGTCACGAATTTTCCAACGAATTTCGAACATATTAGAAAAAACTGCAAATTTGCCACGAATTTTGTAAAGAAAATCCAACATAGTAGAAAAGATGCCTTTTTTTTTAAATTCATTGGAAAATTCGTGGCAAATTTGCCACGAATTTTCCGCCGAATTTCGAACATAGTGGAAAAAATGCCTTTTTTGAAATTCGTTGGAAAATTCGTGGCAAATTTGCCACAAATTTTTGAAATTCGTTGGAATTTCATGGGAATTTACACCGAATTTCAAAAATTCGTGCGGAATTTCCAACGAATTTTAAATTCATTGGAAATTTCCCACGAATTTTTGAAATTCGTTGGAAACTTCGTGGGAGTTTCCACCGAATTTAAAAAAATCGTGGGGATTTTCCAACGAATTTTTGAAATTCGTTGGAATTGCGTGGGAATTTCCACCGAATTTTAAAAAAATCGTGGGGAGTTTCTAACGAATTTTAAATTCATTGGAAATTACCCACGAATTTTTTAAATTCGTTGGAAACTTCGTGGGAATTTCCATCGAATTTTAAAAAATCGTTGGGATTTTCCAACGAATTTTGAAAATTCGTTGAAATTTCGTGGGAATTTACACTGAATTTAAAAAATTTGTGTGGATTTTCCAACGAATTTTTGAAATTCGTTGGAAATTTCCCACGAATTTTTTAAATTCGTTGGAATTGCGTGGGAATTTCCACCGAATTTCAAAAATTCGTGGGGATTTTCCAACGAATTTTAAATTCGTTGGAAAGTTTCGTTGGAAAGTTTCCACGATTTTTTGAAATTCGTTGGAAATGCGTGGGAATTTCCACCGAATTTCAAAAAAATCGTGGGGAGTTTCCAACGAATTTCAAAAATTCGTGGGAAATTTCCAACGAATTTAAAATTCGTTGGAAAATCCCCACGATTTTTGAAAATTCGGTGGAAATTTCCATGAAGTTTTCAACGAATTTCAAAAATTCGTGGGAAATTTCCAACGAATTTCAAAAATTCGTGGGAAATTTCCAACGAATTTAAAAAAATCGTGGAGATTTTCCAACGAAATTTAAATTTCGTTGGAAAATCTCCACAATTTTTTTAAATTCGGTGGAAATTCCGACCAATTTTCCAACGAATTTAAAATATTCGTTGGAAAATTTCCCACGAATTTTTTAAATTCGTTGGAAATTTCGTGAGAATTTCCACCGAATTTAAAAAAATCGTGGGGATTTTCCAACGAATCTATAATTCGTTGGAAGTTTCCAACGATTTTTTGATATTCGTTGGAAAAATCGTGGGAATTTCCACCGAATTTAAAAAAAATCGTGGGGATTTTCCAACGAAATTTAAATTCGTTGGAAATTTCCCACGAATTATAATTTCGTTGGAAATTTACATGAATTTCAAAAAATTTTCCAACAAATTTAAAATTCGTGGGAAATTTCCAACGAATTTGAATTTTGTTGGAAATTCCCACCCAATTAAAATTAGTGGGACATTTACGAAAATTTGAAATTTTTGGAAAAATTGGTGGGAAATTTCCCACGAATTTGAATTCGTTGGAAATTTCCAACGATTTTTGGATATTCGTTGGAAAAATTGTGAGAATTTTCACCGAATTTAAAAAAAATCGTGGGGATTTTCCAACGAAATTTAAATTCGTTGGAAATTTCCCACGAATTATAATTTCGTTGGAAATTTACACGAATTTCAAAAAATTTTCCAACAAATTTAAAATTCGTGGGAAATTTCCAACGAATTTGAATTTCGTTGGAAATTCCCACCCAATTAAAATTAGTGGGACATTTACGAAAATTTGAAATTTTTGAAAAAATTGGTGGGAAATTTCCTACGAATTTGAATTCGTTGGAAATTTCCCACCAATTTTTGAAATTCGTTGGAAATTTCGTGGGAATATCCACCGAATTTAAAAAAATCGTGGGGATTTTCCAACGAATTTATAATGCGTTGGAAATTTCCAACGATTTTTGGATATTCGTTGGAAAAATCATGGGAATTTCCACCTAATTTAAAAAATTCGGGGGATTTTCCAACGAATTTGAAAGTCGTTGGAAATTTTCCCACGAAATTTTTAAATTCGTTGGAAAATTTGTTGGAATTTCCACCGAATTTAAGAAATCGTGGGGATTTTCCAACAAAATTTAAATTCGTTGGAAATTTCCCACGAATTATAAATTCGTCGGAAATTTACAAGAATTTGAAAAAATTTTCCAACAAATTTCAAATTTGTGGGAAATTTCCAATGAATTTAAATTTCGTTGGAAATTCCCACCAAATTCAAATTAGTGGGAAATTTCCGAAAATTTGAAATTTTTGGAAAAATTGGTGGCAAATTTCCCACGAATTTGAATTCGTTGGATATTTCCCACCAAATTTCCGACGAAATCGCAATTCGTTGGAAACAGTTTCCAACGAAATCGTAATTCGTTGGAAACTTTTGCAACGAATTCGGAATTCGTTGGAAAATTTTCCAACGAATTCGTAGTTCGTTGGAAAATTTTATTATTCGTCGGAAATTAGCTACGAATAATATGTCGTTGGAAAATTTCGTCGAAAATATCCAACGAAAAAATTTTGTCGCAAAATTCGTCGGAAATTTGCGACGAAAGTCTTTTCGTCGCAAATTTCCGACGAAATTTTTTTTCGTTGAAAATTTCGTCGCAAATTTCCAACGAAAATATTTTCGTTGGAAAAATTCGTCGGAAAATTCCGGTTTTTTTGTAGTGAAATCGTCAAAAGATTTAGAACTAAATTGACATAATTGAAAGGTTTAGGATTGAATTGACTATTGTACAAAAGGTTTTGGATTTTTTGAACAATTATTCCATACTACATGACCTACCCAAATTATATGCAGGTATAGGTACCTTCATCACATTAATGGATTATAAGAATAGGGTTTGCGATTGGTAATTAGTATGGTATAAATAGTACCATGTCAGCTTCATCTTATTCATGGATTAAGATTATGAATCGTGTATGGAATCCAATCTATTGGAAGATATTGATTTGTTCAAAATCTGATGGGTCTCAAAGTTTGACCATGAAGTGAATTTAAATTAGGAAACTTTTGCTCACTTTTCTTTTTTGGCACAAGGGTTTTTTTGAGCTACAAGACAAAATAAGGGGCTCGTCGGTTCCATAAATATATATTTTATTAGGGGGTTAAAAACAGAGCTTGTCATAGGAAGATATAAAAAGGGAAGGTCTGCTTTTTTGTTTCCTAGGAGAAAAGCACCACTCAGAGGAAAAGCAAAAAAGCTTACAGAGACACTTCTTGGTTGAGTCGTACACGATGATTTGTGTTTTGATCATTATATCCAATTGAGTTATTTCTTTATAAGCATTGTGGATTTGGGCTTAATCTAGACGAGAAAAATACTCCAGCATGTGAATAATTATAATTATGATTCTTCGAATATTATTGAATTATTTATTGCTAGCTCTTTTTTCTTTTATATTCTTTAAATTAATATAGATGTGATTTCATTTTATGTTTTAGTAGTACAACCTAGTAATAGCTCTCCCCGTGAAGTAGGTATCAATACTCGGACCAAACCACGCAAATATCTTATGTTCTTTATCATTCCTTATTTATTTCTCTAGTGATTTCTCTTTGATTTAACTACAAAATCATGTCAATTTCCACTCTAATTTAACAACAACTGGTATTAAAGCTTAGGATCGGGTTTTTTAGATTTTGATTTAGGGCTTTTACTTATCTAATTATTATCTAGAAGTTTATGTTGTTGAAATTATGTCTTAAACAAAAGTAAAAAATTGAGAAGTTTAACGGGAGGAACAACTTTGAGTTATTGAAAGTTAAGATGCGTATGCTATTAACAACCTAAGGATTTGCCAAGGTATTGGATCACAAAGATGGGTTGTCAATTTTGATAAAAGAGGTTGATAAGGTACAGTTAATGGAGAAAGCAAATCAAATGAGGTATTAATAGAGGTGGTCAAGGAGAAGGATGCAGCAAAGTTGTGGGCAAAATTTCAGGCATTGTATGTAACGAAAAGTTTGAACAATCGCTTATATATGTTAAAGAATATATTTTAGTTTAGATACATTGAATGTACGTCTATTAGATCTCTCTTAGATGAGTTTAATAAGCTTATGGTGAATTTAAAGAACATCAATATATCTTAGATGATGAATAAACGTTGTTAGTTTCTTTAGTCACTTTACTAATTCACTATTACTGGGGCATACTACTATTATCTCAAAAGAGGTAAAATCTACCTTGTTTTTCTAAGGAATGCTAGATGAAGTTGTCATCTAGCACAAGAATAGCATGGGGAATAGTGATACAAGGTAGAGATCACCATCGGGGGTCTAGTAGAAACAGAGGTAAAAGCATACCAAAATCACGCCATAAAAGTTAATGAGATGCGTGAAGTGCTTTGAGTGTTATGAGGAATGGCACATAAAAAGAGATTGTCTAAAGACCTGAGAGATAGAGTTGACAGGCAAAATACCACAAGTAGTGTGGTGATCGTTGTCAAAAAGAGCACCAGTGATGCAGAGGCTGCCGCTCAACATCCGTAACACCACAGCAAAATGACGTAGTAGAATGGAAGAAGAGAACTTTACTGAAGCAAGCTCGATGCATGCTTTTACATGCAATACTAGGCAAGAAATTTTGAGCCGTAATTGTGAACCTAGTATTTTATTTTATTAATCGATATCTATCATCTGCTATCAAGTGGAAGACTCTTGAGGAAGTATGTTGGGGAAACCTATTGATAACTCAAAATTACGAGTATTTAGATGTTCTACATATGCTCATGCGAGTGATGATAAGCTTGATCCGAGGGTGAAGAAGTGCATATTTCTAGGTAATGCACATGGATGAAAGGCTACTGGTTGTGGTACACTGATCCCAGATCACTCAATTTTCTAATGCAAAGACATGATCTTCGACAAGACCGCAATACTTCGACACAATATTCGTTGAGACACCATTAGTAGAGCAAACAAATTATGGTGTCAGTAGTGAGGTGGAGTTTTAGGTGAAGATTCTGGAGACCTCGAAGGTAATAGATGTTGAGAGTGCATGTGAGGCCGTAATTCCTGAAGCTGGTGATACTGAATAACTAGTAAGGCCACAACATACTATAGTCACTGGCAGAGGGAGAAGGTAAGTCAAATCTTTGGTATGTTATGGTTGTCTAAATATTTCTCATGCATTGACTATAGTAGGTGATGAGGTAGAGACATATGAGCCTTCATTTTACTCTGATCCAATGGCTAACACTGAGTTATCATAGTGGCTATTCAATACGAGTGAAGAGATGGAATAACTTTATCGGAATTAGAGGGAGCTAATTAATGGGTCTACAAATAGAAGAAGGGCATTCTTGAAATCGGGGTAGCGAGATATAAGGTATGACTTGTTAAGAAGGGGTATACATTGCAGGAGGGCATTGACTATAATCATGTGTTCTTTCCTATAGTAATACATACTTCTATTTGTATATTACTTACATTAGTTGCTACACATGATTTCGAGCTGGAGCAGTTAGAAGTAAAAACGATGTTTCTTCATGGTGAGTTAGAGGAGCGGATTTACATGAGGCAACTAGAGGGATTTGTTATTCTATGTAAGGAAGATCATGTTTGTTTGTTAAAGAAATTTATTTATCGGTCGAAACAATCCCCTAAATAGTGATATAAGCGTTTTGATACTTTCATTGCTAGTTAGGACTACTCGAAAAGTCATATTACTTTAGGAGATTGGATGATGGATTTTTGATATATCTGTTATTATATGTTGATATCATATTGATAGTAGTTAAGAATGTATTTGATATTTTTGTACTGAAAAGGCAATTGAGTACTGAGTTTGTGATGAAAAATATAGGTTCTACAAAGGAAATTATGGGAATAGAGATTTTGCATAATAGGACTATAAGAGTTTTATGTCTGTCTCAAAAGAAATATATTGAGAATATTGTAGTACGTTTTAACATGCGGTCAGCAAAATCTGTGACTATACTTTTAGCGAAGCACTTTAAACTTTGCAATAAGTTATTACCGCAATTGGAGGAGGAGGAGCATATGTCTCATGTTGCTTATTATAGTGTAGTGAATAGCACTATGTTTAGGTTTGATATTTTACAAGCTGAGAGTGTAGTCAGTTATTATATAAAGTGTCCTAATAAAGCTCATTAGGGAGGCAGCGAAGTTTATCCTTAGATATTTAAAGGGGATAATATACGTTGATATACTATACAGAAGGGACGGCAATGACAATGAGACCACTGGTTATATGAATTCGGATCACGCTGGTGACTTGGATGAGTGTAGATTTTTAGTAGGATATGTTTTTACACAAGTAGGTAGCACAGTGAGTTATAAAATGTCCTTGTAAGATCATATTACCTTGTCTTTGGCTGAGGCATTGTACATGGCACTTACTTTTATAGCGAAAGAGATGATATGGCTAAAGGGTTTGCTTTTGGACTTTGGGGTTAGGACACGAAAGTGTTAATGTACATTATGATAACTAGCATATAACCTGATTTATTATGAACGAACGAAGCATATTGACATCATGTACCATTTCATCCGAGATGTTTTAGTGAATGGAAAATTTATTGTGAAAAAGATTATTATAATAGAGAACCTTGTGGACGTGATGACCAAGTCCATTCCTTTGGCGAGCTCAATTGGTGTCTATAGAGAATGAGCGTCAATTGAGATGTTGAGAGAGTAGCATGAATGATGAACACTACAACTTGGCTTCAAATATCTAGTTAAGCTAGAAAATTATTAAATTGTGTCTCGAGTTTGAATCGTGTACGGAACCAATCCATCGAAAGATACTGATTTGTTCAAAATCTGACAGCTCTCTAAGTTTGACCGTGAAGTGATCTTAAATCAGGAAACTTGTTGCTCACTTGTCTTCTTTGAGCACAAGGGTTTTTTTTTAGTAGTGAAAAGCTTTCCCACTACAAAACAAAATAAGGCCTCATCTCTTCCATAATATATATTATTTGTGGGGTGCTGCTTTTTCATTTCCTAAGAGAAAAGCGCCGCACAAAAGGAAAGAAAAAGAAGCGTACGTAGACACTTCTTGGTTGAGCCAACACGGTGATTTGTTTTTTTGAGCATCACATCCATTTGAATTATTGATTAATAAATTATTTACTGCTGGCTTTCTCCGTAGAATGCTTACCGATACTCGGATCAAATTACATAAATCTCTAATATCCTTAATTTTTCATTATTTATTTCTCCGGTGATTTTGCGTTAATTTAATTGCAAGATTCTATCGGTTTTCACATTAATTTTACAACATAGTATGTTGATCCATTATCTCATACTTCCAAACTTTAATGATAATAATTCTCAAAGTCACAAATCTATGCGATTCTATAATTACCTAGTTCACAGTCGGTAAGAATCGTAGTTACCACTTAATTTAGCTCTTAACACTCCTAACAATATTTGAAAAAAAACACGAATTAAAACAATAACGTCAAGGATTGAACTTGGTTATAGTTTGCTATGGCATAGTAACAAACGCCCAATAAAAACGCACGAATCAAATGAGCCAAAGCGGACCTACATCTTTAGGCATAACTTACCCTTCAATTGCATAATGAAGCATCCCACGTCGACTTCATTATACAAGTGTACGGGTAATTTCTTGCGACAATTGGCCTTCTCTCCCAAAAATTTATATGATTATTTAGCGAATTATCTGCAATAGAATATAATACATTTGTTTCTCAAGTGGTCGTAGCCCACATTTTCGGCTAAGTGCTCTGCGAGCTAATCCCACTTGATTTAACCCCCATCTCCTTCAAATTATTTCAACGACGCCAACCCTGATTTAACAATGTATCTGCCCGCTAAAAATCGAATATGCCAGCTGCAAAAGAAGTCGCGCCCTCTGAAACTCATTCCCTTTGGTCAAAAACCATGGCAATTTGGCGCCTTCACTGATATCCTCTCAATGCCTATATAAATGCATGCAAACGACACTCTCATCTCATTCTCATCACAGACATAGCACGAAGGTGACACCACTTCATCTCACAGCACATATCGATCACATCTTTAAGTAACAATGTCTTCGGCCCGCTTTGTCTTGCTCTCGCTTTGTTCCGCCCTCCTCCTCGGGGCTGCCCTTGGCGCCGACCCGCTCTTCCACTTTTGCTCCACCACCGAGAACTTCACCACGAACAGCCTGTACCAATCCAACCTCGACAAGCTCACTAGCTTCCTCTACACCAAGACCCCTTCCTCAGGCTTCAGCCTTGGCTCCGTCGGCCAGTACCAAGACCAGGTCTATGGCCTCGCGCTGTGCCGAGGCGATGCATCGCCCTCGGTATGCAAGGCCTGCGTGGCCAATGCTGGCGCCGAGATCCGCCGCCTCTGCCCGCGCAACAAGGGGGCGGTAATCTGGTACGACAACTGCATGTTCAAGTACCTCGACTCCGACTTCTTCGGCCAGATCGACAACGTCAACAAGTTCTACATGTGGAACCTGAACGACGTGAGCGACCCTGTGGCGTTCAATGGCAAGGTAAGGGGGATGCTGACCAGGCTGACTAAGGCGGCCTACTCGATACCGAGGCTGTACGCGACCGGAGAGAAGGGACTGGGGGGTAAGACGAAGCTGTATGGATTAGTGCAGTGTACGAGGGATCTGTCGCCGGCTGAGTGCAAGCAGTGTCTGGAGGGCGCAATCGGCGAGCTTCCGAGCTGTTGCGACGGGAAGGAAGGTGGGCGAGTGGTTGGCGGGAGCTGCAACTTTAGATACGAGATTTACCCTTTTGTCAATGTTTAAGAGTCCTTAGCTCAAGGACCTAAGTGTGGTTTGATTATACCCTAGCTAGGGTGTTCCTAGCCTAATACATGGTAAATAAAGGGGAAAAGTCCCAATAAAGTTCTAAATATATTGCACTCGTATCGATTCAGTCCTAAACTTTTAAATTGTTCTAAAAAAGTTCTAAACCATTAGATGTGTTCATCGATATGCTCTTACTAGTTTCTTACACAAATGTTTACATTATCTTTATAATTACATAGCCAGGGCTATGCACAAGTCTATAATTTGTGACTGTCATGACATAAGGGTGATAATATGTGTGTACAAGAGAATCTGGTCTTTCGCAAGCTGATGCCGACAACGTTTTGGTCTACAAATTACATAGCATCTTCCATCACCATTTTTCCAATGTTATGTCGGTAAAAATGTTTATGGAACGGTTGATGCGGAACTTATTTTTATTATTGTGGAAACATGTTTCGCGTTTGTGACAATTCAATACCATAGGCAAAGAGAATTTCTGGGGTTGTGTCCAAATATTGACATATCTAATCGCGTCAATTTTAAAAATTTATTACATATCAATGTTGTGTTTACTTTAAAAAGGCCAAAACAAATAGGTTCCATGCAGTAGGAATTCTTTAAGTCTTATATAGAGAGTAAGTAAAGTCTAGTACACTCGATCTTGGTGGGCACATGCTCTAATATCACCACGTGTACCTTTAAACACATTGCCAAAACAAATTAAAAAGAAAAATAACGAAAAAAAGGAAATCTACAACTCTCTCGTCCTACTCTTCTTTTCCCTCTCACCGGTTCGAGCCGTGAGCTCAACTCATTGGCTGCCATCGCCTTCGTCCGCGCCACCACGACGTCCACACCTTCTCGGACGTGGTATTCACTGCCCGTCTCCATCACGAAGCCATTGCCGAGCCACCATGAGCTCGAGAAAGCAGACCCTCCACCCATCCACCCCCCCCCCCCCCGGTTCTCTCTCTCTCTCTCCAAACAGAAGACTAGCTTCTACAGCATCCAATCCAGGCTGATCGAAGGTCATGAACCTCCGACGATCGCAGATCGAGAGGCGGGTCTGTGGTTGCCTTCCTCAGATTGGCCTCGATGGGAGGTCGCGAGGGGGTGGGGAGAGAGAGACCAATGAGGACTTGGATAGTAATGACAGAGAGGTAGGGAGACGCAGAGGCCTTCGATGGCTTGGTGAGGCTGACGATGGCATAGAGAGTGGGCAAAGGCGGCCGAGAACATTTTACACGCACACACGAAGAAGAGAAAGGAAGAGAGGGGTGGGGAAATTGTTGTTGCGACCTTCCCAGAGGTGAATCGCTAAGGGAAAATCAATGGATTACTAAGCAGGTTCAAACATTTACTTAATAAAGAGATGGTACCATCGTTAGTGTAAACTCTTTCAAGTTCATACTAATCACAATTTTGAGGTTTTAATTAAATTATTTAGGCATACAATTCAGTTCGTTTAAGAGTAGCCACTACTCCATTATGAACCGATTAGAAACCCAATAAAATGTGCGAGAATCACTTTACTTATGCAAACTAAAAATTTATTTGGGGGGGTGGGGGAAGGAGAAGAGAGAGCGAGAGAGAGACCAACGAAGGCTTGGATAGTAATGACAGAGGAAGGGAGTCGCAGGGTGGGCTGACTTGGCGATGGCGAGGCCTTTGATGGCCAGAACGGCGGCTTGGTGAGGCTAACGATGTCGTAGAGAGTGGGCATAGGCGGTTGAGAACATTTTACATACACACGAAGAAGAGAAAGGTGCAGTGGAATTGTTATCATGATCTTCTCATAGGCGAATCACTAAGAGAAAGCTAATAGATTACTAAGCAGGTAAAAATATTTACTCAATAAAGAGACAATACGGTCGCCCAGGAAAAATTCACTTCTGCATCTATTGACTAATTATCGGGACATATAAATCAATACACCCAGAGGTAGTCTCGAGAAAATCCAGCCAAGAAAATGAACATAATCACCACTGCCCAGCAACCTTTAGCTGTCTCATAAATAATAAAGTATAGAATGTCGCAGAATACAGATTTTTAACTTGATGACTTTGTACAGATATTCACTACGTCTAATCGTATTTGGGTTCAAAATGTACTAAAGCGCAAAATTTTAATTTGCGACATTTTTTTTGTTGAAACTAAAAAGTAAAATATCTTTAAAAGATTTTTGTCTTTTTTACGATGTTATATGGTTTAGTTGTAATCAAGTGTAAACGGGCTTATTTTATGGAGAAAATTATCCAAAAAGTCCAAAACCTATTGTATTAAGGCCAGTTTAGTTCTAAACCTTTCAATTGTACCAATCCAGTCCTAAACATTTTGACGAGTTACCAATTTTGTCCTAAACTTGTCAATTATGTCAATTTAGTCCTAAACTTTTTAACAATTTGTCCATATGGTCCTTCTGGCCAAATATCCTAATAATAGGTTTAGGATTAAATGGGCAAATCTTCAAACTATTTAAGACTAAATTGACAAAATTGAATGATTTAGAATTGAATTGGCTATCGTACGATAGGTTTAGAACATTTTGAACAATTATCCCTTCTTTTATGTGCTTTACAATACTTTATGATGACTAACGGTGTTTTCACCAAAAGCATGGGGAAAACGTAGTAAAATATAAGATCTTATAATTTATGGTATCGTGACATTTCATAATATATAAAGTATTAATTCTTTTAATTGAATGAGGCCGCGTTGATTTTCATAACTATACTACAATGTCATAAAACAAAAACAAATAGATTCTATAGTACAATAAAAATCCCATTCTATAATTTCAAAAACTCTTCTAGTTGCCCACTCTTTGAAAAAGTTTCTTGTGGTCATAATTGCACCCATCTTCGTTGAATTAAGGACGAGACAAGCAGCTTCGGTTGATTCGACAAGTTTTCGAGTCGCATGTCTTTACAAGCGCAAGATACGCTCTACACGAGAGAACTACTCTATTCAACCGGGAAAATGATACAAATAGCTTACACACGAGGTCGTTTGAAATTCGAAATCATTTGAGTATTTCATAACCACGTGATTTGTTTTACTGTGCCAGAGGTGGAATGGATAATTCTTCGTAGCGTAAATAACTGGCCGGGTCACAACGAAGATCAGAAGAAGTTTGAGATGGTCAGCGACGCTGACGAAGAGGACACTAGAAACGTGCGTGATTACCTAAAATCACCGACTCTCTAGAATTTTTAAAATTCTGATTTGCCCAGTAAACGCAATTACCAGTCAAATGGGTTGTTTATCCGCTATTATCTTTGGGGATGTTGTCCTGGGTCATGCTCTGATGAATCGATCATCACTAAAATTATAAATTTGTTACATTATTTTATGTGCTAATGTTGGATGCCATTGCATTTAGCAATAATAGGTAATCACACAAGAAATATATTCATTTTTGTTAAAATATTACAGATCACTTGTTTTCGCGGTTTATATGCTCTTAATTTACATGCGGATCTTCTTCCATCTATGCGCTTGAACTTGTGGTTAGACTCTCTAATATGGTTTCAGATTCAGGTTCTGCCCCAATTCATATTGTGTGTGCGGCTCCCAGTTCATCAAATTGTTCACGTCATAATTTTGACTTGTGTATGAGAGGGGCATTAAAGTATCCAATATCATTTGCTTACGGGATTCACATGCTTGTTTTATAAGTATGTGGTCTACATTTACCTATCAATTTAAGCTTTTGGATTATACTATGCATCAATTTCCTGTAATACAATTCCGTCCGCGCACACGGTGAAGGAACTTCTAGACTTGAGTAATTATCGAAAAATATGTCTGGACCCACAGAGAAAAAATGCATTGAAATATATGCAAGATGTGACCTCGTAATGCCTTCGAGAATCGTACATGTGAAGAAGAACACAAATACGTACGAGGTAGTATTTGCTAACTAGTCAAACCTCGATGTTTAGTCACTTTACTTTTCACCATTTGCCCCAGAAGTCTAGCTTATTTGATAGACTTATCCAAAGATTGATTCTAGAAAGTGGAGACCCTTACGGGAGAATTTGTAATTTTCTCACGGGATATTTCTGCAAAATCAACTAAACTTTTTCAAATTAATGCAAATATTACATGCACCTATACAAATTATACTGGTATAACTATAGGTACCTTCATCTCATTCATGGTTTATACGATTAAGGTTCGCGATTGAATAATTAGTACTGTATAGTTAGTACCCTTTCATTCACATTGTAATAGATTCTTATCATATTTCGCCAATTTCATTAACCGTTTTTCCCAACGTCAGTTTCTAAATCTTGCATGTAGAGATGATCTCTTTTCCCCTCTTGCTGTATGAAATGAACCTATTTCTAATTTTTCTCTGTTATGGTAACCTTGCGATAGTAGATAAAGTTGATAAGAAAAAGGAAGTAAGATACGTGATTTCCAGTCAAACTTAAGTTGTTACTTCAAATGCTAGTTGAACACAATCGGAAACACAGACTGTGCAACACAGAAATGCAGCTAAAGCAAATTATATTTCGGGTTAGTAGAACAAGAAAAGAAGCACTTGGTCTGCTAATCCATTATCTCATGCCTACAAATTTTAATGATAACCACTCTCAAGGGCCACAGACTTGTGTGATTCTATAATTACACGATCTGATCAGATAAAAATCGTCACAGTCGACAAAGGACGGCGTTAGCCATTAATTACCCCTCGACACTCCTAACCACATTAAAAAACCACTTCAAATGGTAATTTTAATTTAACTTGGTCATAATTTGTTATGGCATAGTATTTGATAAACCAATCTTTACACCGGTAATGCTACTATTCCTACCTATAGTATGATGCTGATTGCCTCGTCAAATCTTGTTTCTTTGCATATGATACTTATTTCTGAGCTCAAGTTGGTCTCGAAAACATGTTTCTACATAATTTACCCTTTTAATGCATAGCGAAGCCTCCCACATCAACTTAATTATACAAGTGCGCGAACAAAATTTATTGCGAACACCGGCCTTCTCTCCCCATAATCAAACCCATGCGGAAGAATTTTTCGCGAATTATCTTTGGTTGAATACAATACAATAGTTTCTCAACTTGTCGTTGCCCGCATTTTCCGCGAAGTTCTCTGCGAGCTAATCCAACTAAAAATCGAACATGCGAAGCTGCAAAAGAAAAAATCGCGCCATTTGAAACTTCTTCCCTTTGGTCCAAAACCATGACAATTTCAAGCCTTCACTGATCTCCTCTCAATGCCTATATAATATGCACGCAAATAACATTCTCATCACAAACACAAACACGAAGGTGATACCACTTCATCTCACAGCTCACACACATCAAACTATAAGTAACAATATGTCTTCGGCCCGCTTCGTCTTGCTGTCGCTTTGTTCTACCCTCCTCCTTCGGGCCGCTCTCGGTGCCTTCCCGTTCTACCACGTTTGCTCGACCTCCGGTAACTTCACTGCCAACGGCCTTTATGAATCCAACCTCAACAAGCTCACCAGCTTCCTCTACGCCAAGACCCCTTCCTCGGGCTTCGGCCATGGCTCCATCGGCCAGTACCCAGACCAGGTCTACGGCCTCGCACTATGCCGAGGTGACCAATCAGCCTCGGACTGCAAGGCCTGCGTGGCCGACGCTGGTGCCGAGATCCGCCGCCGCTGCCCTCGCAACAAGGGGGCGGTAATGTGGTTCGACGAGTGCATGTTCAAGTACCTCGACACTGACTTCTTTGGCCAGATCGACAATGCCAACAGGTTCTCCTTCTATAACATTAACAACGTGAGCGACCCTGAAGCGTTCAACAGCAGGGTAAGGGGGCTGCTGACCGGGCTGGTCGAGGAGGCTTACGCGGTGCCGAAGCTGTACGCGACCGGAGAGATGGGACTGGAGGATAAGATGAAGCTGTACGGATTGGTGCAGTGTACAAGGGACCTGTCGGCGACGGAGTGCAAGGAGTGTTTGGAGGGCGCGATTGGCAAGCTTCCGAGCTGTTGCGACGGGAAGGAAGGTGGACGAGTGCTTGGCGGGAGCTGCAACATTAGATATGAGATTTACCCTTTTGTCAACGTTTAAGAGTCCTAGCTCAAGGACCTTAGTGTGGTTTGATTATTCCCTAGCTAGGGTGTTCCTAGCGTAAATAAAGTGAAGGCGAGTGTGGGAATTTACCTGACACTCTTTCGTTAAATGAATGGATTATATAGGCTGTTTGGATATAGAAGTTTGATGTATTCATCAATATGCCATCACTAATTTCCTACACAAACGTTCTCGTTATGTTTTAAGTTAGCATAACCAGTGTTATGCAAAAGTGTACATTCTGTAATTGTCATTACATAAGTGTATATATATATATATATATATATATATATATATATATATATTGACAAACCAATCTTCCACGACTCGATACGAAATGATTGATGCGGAACGCATTATTATTGTAAAATTTCTTTAGGTTTTTGTGACAATTCAATACCCTAGGCAAAGAAAATTTTGGCGGTTGTGTCCAAATATTGACTTACCCAATTACGTCTATTTTTTTAAAATGTATTACATATGAATTGCACGCTTACAAAAATGAACGAATAAAAATATTTTCAGCAACTACAGAAATAGTTAGGTATAAATCATTGTCAATAACGAAAACATTTTTCATTGTATTTCTAAGTGAAATAACCAATCAATTTTTGAAAAATATTGTTCAAATCTCGAGTTTACCATGAAACAAACACAACCAAAAGAAAACACCGTTGCAACAAGGGGGCGATAATCTGGTACGACAAGTGCATGTTCAAGTACCTCGATTCCAACTTCTTCGGCCAGATCGACAATGCCAACAGATTCTCTATCTATAACGTGAACAACGTGAGCGACCCTGAGGCGTTCAACAACAAGGTAAGGGGCTTGCTGACCGGGCTGGTCGAGGAGGCTTACGCGGTGCCAAAGCTGTACGCCACTGGAGAGATGGCACTGGAGGGTGAGACGAAGCTGTACGGATCGGTGCAGTGTACGAGGGATCTGTCGGCGACTGAGTGCGAGTGTTTGGAGGGCGCAATCGGCGAGCTTCCGAGCTGCTGCGACGGGAAGGAAGGTGGGCGAGTGGTTGGCGGGAGCTGCAACTTTAGATACGAGATTTACCCTTTTGTCAATGTTTAGGAGTGCTTAGCTCTAGGACGTGAGTTTGTTTAATTATACCCCGGCTAAGGTTGTTCCTAGTGTAAGATATGGTGAATAAAGTGAAGGCGAGTGTCGGAATTTACCTGACACTCTTTCATTAAATGAATTGATTATATAGGTTGTTTGCACATAGATATTTGATGTATTCAACTATTCATCAATATGCCATTACTAATTTCTTACACAAAGTTAGCATAACCAGGGCTATGCACATATCTACATTCTGTGATTGTCATTACAAGAGAGTGATATATATAAAATAACAATCCGATCTTCCACAAGTTGATACCCACAATGCTGTAGTATGCAAATTATATGGGGTTAGAAATGCTTTTGGAGTGATTGATGGAGAACTCATTATTATTGTGAAAATATCTTCAGCATTTGTGACAATTCAATAACCTAAGCAAAGAGAATGTCGGTGGTTGTGTCGAAATATTGACCTACCCAATTACGTCTATTTTTTTAAAAAAGTATTACAAATGAATCGTATGCTTACAAAATGAACGAATAACAATATTTTCATCAATTACGGATATAGTTAAATATAAATTGTTATCAATAATGAAAGCATTTTTCGTTGTATTTCTAAGTGATATAATCAATTATTTTTTAAAAAATATTTTTCAAATCTCAAGTTATCAATGAAACAAATGCACCTTCTCTTCTCCATCGTCACCGACAGATATAGCCAAGGATTATATTTTCCTTCGATCAGGATCTTGATGGGCACATGCTCTAATATCACTGACATCCAACTTTAAACGCATAATCCGATAACTGAAAAAGAATAATGAAAGGAAAAGTAGAAATCTACTGCTCTCTCTTCCTACTCATAGTTTCTCTCTCTCCCAAGTCCGAGCTGAAAGCTCCGCTCATTAGCTGCCATCGCCTTGGTCCTTGCCGCTCGCCAGCGTCAAATCCACCCACCGGCGTCAAATCCGCCGCCCCTCTGCTTCGTTAACCTATTGCCGAGCCACCTTGAGCTTGATCATGCACCTCTCTCTCTCTCTCACTCTCCCCAAACACACGACTAGCCTTTGGGGCCACAAATTGAGGCTGATCCAAGGCCGTGGACATTTGTCAACTGCATATTGAGAGGCAAGTCTTTTGTCACCGACATCAGATCAACCTTGAAAATAGTATCATATCTCGAGACATAATATGGTCCATAAATTTTAAATTTGTTCAATATTGTCCATGAACTTTTGGTATATGTTCAAATTAGTTTATGAACTATATATACAAAAAGTTTCGATATTAACTTTATATTAAATCAAATTTATGGACAATATCGAATGTTTTCATACAGTCCAGAAACTAAATTGAACATGTACAAAAAGTCCAATGACTACATTGAACAAATTATAAATTCATGAACGATATTATACATCGGGTTAAACTTCATGGATCATGTTGAATAAATTTAAAATTTATAAATCACATTGCACATGGGGTCAAAGTGTAGCGACCAATTGTGTCGTTCACCCAAAAGAAAGCCCCATTTAACGTAGCTGTGCCCGTGTCCATGGCCATGAGAATTGACAACTTATTGGAAGGTGGACATGGATTTATTTCTTTTGAGATTAATCTAATTTGACTCTTATAGGGCACTTTAGTACTCCAATATAAGTAAGCAATAACACTATTCGAGAGAATGGTACTATACGGGGTTATCCAAAAAAGAATTATACATTGTGTATTGAAAATAAGACTGACTTTGTGTCAACTCGTGCGCAAGTACAGACACTATAATTTCATCATTCGACTGTCCACTTTTTTTGCCATTTTGTTTTCTCTAAAGTTAAAGCTAGAAAAGCAAGAAAACTGCGGCCAAATTAAGGTCAACACCGTCGTTTTAGCCATATTGGTCAAACCCCCCTCCTCTAGAAAGGTTGACTTTAGATGAGATGTGAGCTCATAATTGTCAAGGGGACCCGCAAATTTTTTTTTTCCTCCATTGCACCATTCAATAGAATCTAGAATCTGCGACGTCGCCCTCTTGTTGATCCTAAAGGATATTCTTGCGGCAATTAAGTCCATGCCTGGCCGATCACGATTGCAATGACAAATAAGAGAAAGGAAGGTTATGTTTGTTCTTTTGATATTAACTGGGATTGAAGCGTGCCCTATGTTTGACGTATATTTATGGTTAGCAGAAAACTCTCTATTAAATAATATTCTTAGATATATTAGTAGATATTAGGGATATTATTTGACATTACGTTATCTTATAAGATAGCTAATTTTCTTATTTGATTGGACTATTTCATTTTCTATGCATAGTGCTCGGGTAAAAATATGCTTCTCTAATAAAGTTCAATGTCAAGTCAATTGAGTAAAGATATAGTATTTATTGATTTTCTCTCTTTCTCTTTTGAATATCCTAAAATAGTTACATCATAACCCCGCAACATCATGATCAGATATCAGCTCGAGGTGAAAAATTTCTTCGGAGTAGGGAATGCCGATCCATGGAGAGTTCTGCAGCAACCAATTTGCTACGACCGATGGTTGTCGTGGACCATCTCTGTATCCTAAGGCTATGCATCCAAGCGTTCTCAAACCTTGTGTACTTGCCCGATGCAATCAAAGTGGGAGAGATGTGTTGCAGAATTTGAAAGAAGAATGTTACAAAATTTTTGAAGAAGGAAAACTACACAGTATGCAAAGAACTACGTTGTTCTCATTGCATATATTTTTCTCTTAAAAAAAACTTTACATCAGATACTCTTCTTAAAAAGCTGATACACGACAGTTAACAACATAAAAGGAAGTACTCCACTAACCCCTAAAAAACAGCAACATGCATAAACCACCTATTGACTTGGTAAAACACAAAGCCATGTTCTACACCACTACAAAACAGACTCCTAATAACTAGGACGCTAAACAATTTAAATAATCCACGTGACTCAACATTCCCTCCCTTAAACTGAAAGTTTGCTAACATTCAATTTAATATGACTTCTTGACACCAAGAAGGTTTCTCAGCTTTTCAAATGTAGCCATCTTGAGGGACTTGGTAAAGATATCAGCAACTTGATCCTCACTTTTGCAATAGATGAGATCAATAACTCCTTCCTTCGTCAAATCCCTTAAGAAATGAAACTTGACATCTATATGCTTGCTTCTTCCATGTAAAACAGGATTTTTGGAGAGCTTTATTGCTGAACTATTGTCACAATAAATCACAGTAGGTCCTTGGCTCTCAACATGAAGTTCTTCGAGAATTTTCTTCAACCAAATAGCTTGACAAGCGCACGAAGTTGCTGCAACAAATTCAGCTTCAGTGGTTGATAAAGTGACAATCGGCTGCTTCTTTGATGACCATGAAATAGCTCCTGAACCCATCATAAATACATATCCGGAAGTGCTTCTTCTATCATCTTGATCTCCGGCATAATCACTATCAGTGAAACCCATCAAGTTTGAACTTTCTCCCTTCTTGTAGAGCAATCCAAAGTCAGCCATACCTTGCAAGTATCGAAAAATTCTCTTGGCAGCAAAGAGATGCATCTCAGTAGGATTCTCCATGTACCTACTTATGAGACTCACAGAATATATTATATCTGGCCTAGTTGAAGTTAAATACATCAAGCTTCCCACAATTTGCTTGTACATGGTACTATCAACTCTCTTTCCTTCAGGATCTTTCACTAACTTCAAACTCACCTCTGTTGGTGTGCTAGAAGAATTGCAATTCTTCATTTGGAACCTCTCTAAAATGTCTTGCACATATTTTCTTTGGGAAATGAAGACTCCACCAGCAAATTGTACAACTTCTATCCCGAGGAAATAGTGCATCTTTCCAATATCAGACATATCGAATTCAAGCATCATAAACTGCTTAAATTTTTCAAGCATAGCACTATCATTTCCAGTATAAATCAAATCATCAACATACAGGCAAACAATAAGCATCTTCCCTCCTTCTCCAGTTTTCACAAAAAACGTATGCTCATATGGACATTTTCGGAGACCTTCCTTCAGAAAATAAGCCTCTATACGACCATACCAAGCTCTTGGAGCTTGTTTTAGTCCGTATAACGCCTTGTTTAGTTTGTACACCTTGTGCTTACTACCAAACTTTATATAACCAGGAGGTTGATCAATAAATACCTATTCTTCCAAGTCGCCATGTAAAAATGTTGACTTCACGTCCAACTGTAAGATAGGCCATGAATTTTGTGCCGCAAGTGCAATCACCACTCTGATTGTGTCATGTCGGGCAACTGGAGCAAAAACTTCTGTATAGTCAATGCCGAACACTTGCTTGTAGCCTTTTGCAACTAAGCGGGCTTTGTACTTATCGACTTCACCGTTCTCCTTTAACTTTGTCTTGTACACCCATTTCACTCCAATGGTCTTTTGCCCTTTTGGAAGCTCTATCAACTCCCAAGTATTATTTCTTTCAATGGCTGCAATTTTTGCATCCATCGCCTTCTGCCATTTTGGTTCTTTAACAGCATCTTCGAAAGCTACTGGATCACAATCTGAAAATAAGGCAAAATGAGTAAAAGGGTCTTCAGTTTGATCGATCCCAGTTACCTCATAATCAGTCATCCATGCGGGCCTTCTTCTAACTCGTCGAGGTTGTTGTTCATCTCCTGCTTCAGTGGCTGAAATACATTCATTGATTGCTGGTTGTTGCTCATTTTCTACAGGTTCTGCATTTTCCAAAGGCTGCTGCAATTTTTCTTCATTCTCTCCATCAAAATCAGCTTGTATTTGCTGTTCAACTTTGTTTTCATTCCATAACCAGAACCTCTCTTCATCAAAAATTACATCACGACTGATGATAATTTTCTTGGTGATAGGATTATACAATTTGTATGCTTTTGAATGTTCACTAACACCAAGAAAAATGCATTTTTCACTTTTGTCATCAAGCTTGGTCCTCTTCTGATCTGGTACGTGGGCAAACGCTATACAACCGAAAATTCTGAAATGCTCGACACATGGTCTGTGCCCACTCCAAGCTTGTTCAGGCGTCATATTTTGAACAGCTAGTGTGGGGCTCCTGTTCAATACATGAATGCTCCAATTGACAGCTTCAGGCCAAAAACTTCTTGGAACACTGCTTCTTGCCAAAATGGTTCGTATCATGTTTACGATGGTGCGATTCTTCCTCTCTGCAACGCCATTTTGCTGTGGCATATAAGCTGTCGTAAGCTGTTTTCGAATTCCATGAGTCTCACAAAAATTTATGAATTCTTGCGAGTTATATTCTCCACCACGTTCGCTGCGAAGAGTCTTCATAAGCATGCCTGCTTCTTTTTTGACCAGTACTTTGAAGTTCTTGAAAGCTAGAAAAACTTCAGACTTCTCATGCAGAAAATAGACCCAAGTGTTCCGACTATAATCATCAATGAACGTTATAAAGTAACGTTTACCGCCATTTGATGTCGGATTAATGGGTTCGCATAAATCTGAATGTATCAGTTCCAGCACCTTCTTCGCTCTACATGTTTTTCCTTTTGGAAACGGATCTCGATGTTGTTTGCTAACAACACACTCTTCACAAACTTGAGAAGGACTTTGAATTTGTGGAAGACCAGTTACCATATTCTTTTGCTGCAGCGTTTTTAGACCACCAAAACTCAGATGTCCATAGCGAAAGTGCCACAACCAGGCTTCGTCCTTCAATCTCGCAGAGCAACACCATTGATTGGTGTCATCGAGATACAATGGAAACATCCGGTTTGTTGTCATGTTAACTTGAGCAATTAAGCCCAAGTTTTCATCTTGAATTCGACAAACTCCATCTTTGATAGAGATCTCATATCCCTTCTCTTGTAATTGACCAATACTAAGCAAATTTGTTTTCAAATCTGGAACAAAGTAAACGTTAGAGATCACCTTAGTAGAGTTTTCTTTGGTGTGAATCTTAACGTTGCCTTTGCCCATAACAGAAACAGAAGATTTGTCGCCAAACGTAACCGTGTTACGGAACGATTCATCCAAGTCTGAAAATACAGACTTATCTCCACACATGTGATTGCTGCAGCCAGTATCTAGATACCACAAATTTCGATGAACCTCTTCTTTTGTATGACAGACCATCAAAAGCGAAACTTCTTCTGCTTTCTCTGCAAAATAGATACCACAATCTTTTGTTAAGATTGGTTCTACATTCAGACTTGTAATGGCCATACCTGTGACATTTATAACATTCGACATTTGACTTGTCGAAGAACTTCGATTTGTTGCTGTTTGGATAGTTGTTGTCATGGTTTTTCGCTTTCCATTTAGGATCGACAGCGTGATCCTCATTTGATTTATGATATGACTCTTTATCCTTCCATCTCCCTTTCCCACGATCAGGACCTTTTGAATGGGCTACTGCCTTTAACGCTTGTTCCTCTTTATCTTGCTGGACAAATTTTTGCTCATGAACCAGCAAAGAACTCTGCAACTCATCAATTGAAAGATCATCAATATCTTTAGATTCTTCGATAGAACAAACAACGAAATTAAATTTCGGTGTCATTGATCGAAGAATCTTCTCGATGATGGTGACGTCCTCCATCTTCTCGCCATGAATCCGCATCTTGTTAGCGATCGTCATTGTTCTCGACAAGTAATCGGTAACAGATTCACCGGTTTTCATGCGTAAATTCTCAAATTCTATCCGAAGCCCTTGAAGTTGCACGCGCTTTGCTCTCGTGTTCCCCTGATACTTTTTCTTCATTGCATCCCAAATATGCTTGGAGGTGTCTTTGCAAAGAATTGTCTCCAAGGTTGATCGATCGATAGCTTGAAAAAGGTAGTTCTTGGCTTTGAGATCCTTCAGCTTCAATGCATCCAAGTCAGCCTTTTGTGTATCTGTCAACACCACTCCAGCCGCTGGTTCTGCTACTCCAGAATCGACGACATGCCAGTACTCTTTCGACCGCAAGAAATTCTCCATCAGCATGCTCCAATGGTCATAATGACCATCAAAGCGAGGAATGGCAGGCTGAACAAAATTATCAGTGGCCATTGAAAAATTGCTGCTGTGACTTTTCACAAAGGTATCTCACGTTCAATCTCTCCTTTTTCAAACTCACTCTTCTCACAAACTGGCTCTGATACCACTGTTACAGAATTTGAAAGAAGAATGTTACAGAGTTTTTGAAGAAGGAAAACTACACAGTATACAAAGAACTACATTGTTCTCATTGCATATATTTTTCTCTTAAAAAAAACTTTACATCAGATACTCTTCTTCAAAAGCTGACACACGACAGTTAACAACATAAAAGGAAGTACTCCACTAACCCCTAAAAAACAACAACATGCATAAACCACCTATTGACTTGGTAAAACACAAAGCCATGTTCTACACCACTACAAAACAGACTCCTAATAACTAGGACGCTAAACAATTTAAATAATCCACGTGACTCAACAAGATGATCCGGCATTGGAGAAGCGGAAATCTGTTTGCGAAAGTTTTCAACATTGGGAAATTGCATCCAGTTCCGTGTGCTAGTCTGCTAGACCCTCTTTCTTCTTTTTCCATAAGAACTCCAAGAGCAAGGATATAAGCGATCGAATAATAAAATAAACAGAATAAGATAATAAATCAGACATGAGATTTATGTGATTCAAGCGGGCCTTGTCACATTTTGATTTCTTTCCATGTGATACTTATTTCAGAGCACAGAGTTGTGGTCACGTCATCATCAAAGCATAGCAAATACCAAGTCTGCGTTGAGGGTAGAGATAGAGATCCCTCGGCAGTTCATCTGCTTTTCCATTGAAGATTGCCTTGTCATGTTTAGCCTACTTTGATAGAGTCATTAGCCCTAAAGTACACCTACATCTGTCTGCTTAATTTACCCTTTTGATGCGTAGGGAAGCATCGTACGTCGACTTATCTATTCAAGTGCGAGAGCAATCTCTTGCAAGAATGGACCTTCTCTCCCCAAATCAATCCGATACATAAGACTATTTCACGAGTCATCTGTAGTTGTTGTAGCCCACATTTGCGGCCAAGTGCTCTGCGAGCTAATCCACTTAATTTAACCCCATCTTTTCTAAAATATTCCAACGACGCCACCCAAGATTGAAGATTCCTACACACTCAAAATCGAGCATGCGAGCTGCAAAAGAAAAGGTCATACCCTTTGAAACTCCTTCCCTTTGGTAAAAGTCAAACCATGACAATTTACACCTTCGGTGTTATCCTCTCAATGGCTATATAAATGCATGCAAATAACATATCTCATTCTCATCACAAACACAACACAAAGGTGACACAACTTCATCTCACAGCAGATATTATATCAAATCTTGAGTAACATTATGTCTTCGGCCCGCTTCGTCTTGCTTTCGCTTTGTTCCGCCCTCCTCCTCCGGGCTGCCCTCAGCGCCGACCCTCTCTTCCACTTCTGCTCCACCTCTGACAACTTCACCGCAAACAGCCCGTATGAATCAAACCTCAACAAGCTCACCAGCTTCCTCTACACACAGGCCCCTTCGTCGGGCTTTGGCCTCGGCTCCATTGGCCAGTACCAAGACCAGGTCTATGGCCTCGTGCTGTGCCGGGGCGATGCATTGCCCTCAGACTGCAAGGCCTGCGTGGCTGACGCTGGCGCCGAGATCCGCCACCGCTGCCCTCGCAACAAGGGGGCGATAATCTGGTACGACGAGTGCATGTTCAGGTACCTCGACACCGACTTCTTTGGCCAGATCGACAATGCCAACAAGTTCTACATGTGGAACCTGAACAACGTGAGCGACCCTCAGGCTTTCAACAGCAAGGTAAGGGGGCTGCTGACCGGGCTGGTCGAGGAGGCTTACGCGGTGCCAAAGCTGTACGCGACAGGAGAGATGGCACTGGAGGGTGAGACGAAGCTGTACGGATTGGTGCAGTGTACGAGGGATCTGTCGGCAACTGAGTGCAAGGAGTGTCTGGAGGGCGCGATCGGCGAGCTTCCGAGCTGCTGCGACGGGAAGGAAGGTGGCCGAGTGGTTGGCGGGAGTTGCAACTTTAGATACGAGATTTACCCTTTTATCAATGCTTAAGAGTCCTAGCTCAAGGACCCAAGTGTGGTTTAATTATTCTCCAGCTAGGGTGTTCCTAGTGTAATACATGGTAAATAAATTGAAGGCGAGTGTGTGAATTTACCTGAAACTCGTTCATTATTTGAATGGTTTCTATAGGTCGTTTGCAAATAGAAATTCGATGTCTTTATCAATATGTCGTGACTAATTTCTTAGACAAACGTTCTCAACTTCTCATTATGTTTTGAGTTAGCATAACAGGGGCTATCCATAATATGTGGTTGTCATGACGTAGAAGTTATAGTGCGCATGTGTATATATAATCATAGTCCAATCATCCACAAGTTGATACATAAATTCCGTCATCATTTTGCCAATGTTATGTAAGTAGAAATGTTTTCGGAATGCTTGGTGGAGAACTTATTATTATTGTGGAAATATCTTTCCCGTTTGTGACCATTCAATAATACCTTAGGCAAAGAAAATTTCGATGGTTGCGTCCAAATATTGACATATCCAATCATATCTATTTTTTGAGACGTATAACCTATGAATCGTATGTTGACATTGTAGAGTCCAAAACAGATAGGTTAGATGCTCATCAATTCTTTAAATATTATGTAGAGAATAAGAAAAGTCTAGTAGACTTGATCTCTTCTCCATGGTCGCCAACATTTTTTTACTAACGTTTATATTTTCCTTCAATCAGGATTTGGGTGGGCACATGCTCTAATATCGCCCACATGTAATGTTTGTTGGGATTTTGAATTTTGAACAAATTGGAGGGAACTCCAATTTGCAAATGTTGGAGCCAAAATCCATCAAATTATTTGAATGATATTAAAGGTGAAGGAGAGAGTCCCACATAGGAAAGATGGGAGCTTGAAGTTGGATATATTAGCTTGTGTCTTCCATGAAGGGTTGGGCCCCAAGGGGTACCCCACTTTTGTGGAAGAGAGAGGTGTTGCTCCAAGCAACAATTATCGCGCGCGCCGCCGTCCGGTTCGGGTCGGGACGGGGACGGGAAGATATTATCCAACTCTTTTAATTTTTTTTTGCAACGGTTCGGTTCAAACCGGCGGCTTCTCAATCGCGTCGGTTCGGTGGTACCGAACCGGTTCCTTCATTGCGTTGGATCGCTTGAACGGTCCAACTGGTACCGGTTCAACTCGAAATTGTTTGTTGACTAGTGACTCTTCGGACTTGTTTTTAAACTCATGTTTTTAAAAAAAAAAGGCCGTGCATTATTTTTAATCTCTCCCTCATTCGGTTTCTTTGTGCGATCAATTCCGCGACGTTCCGTTCGCCTTTTTCCTCCGAGCAAGTGGTGCCGGCTTTGAGGGAAGGATCCGTTCTATCCTGGGAGACGATTGTCCATTGACCTTGGGTACCTTAAAGAGGGGGCAAATTCGTCTTAAGGACATAACGTCTCTTCGTTGGGCTCGGATCAAACTTGCTTGTGTTGTTCGAAGTTTTCTTTTTTTTTTCCCTACGCTCAGGTTAGTCGACTTCTCTTGTTTTATACTATGGAAGTACGTATGTCGTATTGTATGTGATCAACATATTACGTATGATGATACCAAGGACTGAAGGGTATGGAAGTACGTATGTCGTATTGTATGTGATCAACATATTACGTATGATGATACCAAGGACTGAAGGGTAATTTTGATTTACAATCTTAAGACGAATTTTTTTTTTTCAATTTGTTCATGTACGTGTACTGTTGCTTCGCATTATGTCTTCATACGTACTTGCTTATAATCGGATCTTATTCTCTGTCCGAATTGGTGCTAATATTCTGTGAACTGTGCATTCGCTTATGGTGATAATCGTGGGTTCTGCATATTATACATTCTGTGTTATTGAGTTCGGTGAAGTTTGTTTTCGGTAATAGTTGATTATTCTACATTCGGTGTTACTGACGTGTGCGGTCTTCAACATCTGAAGTTTTTAATATTTTTTTTGTCTCAGACTCAAATTAGCCGCACTACCACAAAACTTGCTTTTTACCCTTTCTCAGTTTGAACTTTTAGATCATCAAGTGTTCGTTTTTGGTGAAAAGTATTTTTTGTTTGTGTTAATTAAACAAATTGGTGTTCGTATATTCAAGTTAATCATTTTGTGTTTGACGCTCAGAAATGGCTTCGGCTTCGATACCTACCGTGCCTACTGTGTCGATCCCAACTCATGGAGCTCATGGAGAAAAGCCTGAGAAGTTCACCGGTGTTGATTTCAAGAGGTGGCAACAAAAGATGTTGTTCTACCTCACAACTTTGAACTTGGCTCGATTTCTCAATGAGGATGCTCCTAAGTTGGATGAAGGAGATACTGATAAAGAGAGGCTTGCTGCCGTGGATGCTTGGAAGCATTCAGACTTCCTTTGTCGAAACTACATTCTCAATGGTCTGGACAATGCCCTTTATAATGTGTATAGCCCTCTGAAAACGGCTAAGGAATTGTGGGATAGTCTGGACAAGAAGTACAAGACTGAAGATGCCGGATTAAAGAAATTCATTGTTGGCAAGTTTCTTGACTTCAAGATGGTGGACTCTAAAACTCTTTTGAGTCAAGTCCAAGAGCTTCAAGTGATCCTGCATGACATTCATGCTGAAGGAATGACTCTAAGTGAGTCCTTCCAAGTTGCTGCCTTCATTGAGAAGCTACCACCTTCGTGGAAAGACTTCAAGAATTATCTTAAATACAAGAGAAAGGAGCTGTCACTTGAAGACTTGATTGTTCGATTGAGGATAGAGGAAGATAATAGAATCTCCGAGAAGAAAGGTGGCAAAACCTTTGAGACATCAAGAGCTAACATTGTTGAGGAATCAAAGAAACCCACCAAGAAGAGGAAGAGCTATGGAGAGGGTTCCAACCAAGGTCCGAAAAAATTTCTTGGCAAGTGCTTCAATTGTGGAAAGCCTGGACATCGATCCAAAGAGTGTAGAGCCAAGAAGAAGCAAAAGACCAATGCTAATGTGGTGGAACATATTTCTAGTGGTGTCGAAGACATCAACCTTGCTGCTGTGATTTCCCAATGTAATCTGGTGGGAAACTCCAAAGAATGGTTCATTGACACTGGAGCAACTCGACACATTTGTGCCAACAAATCCATGTTCACAACTTATACGCCGATGGCACATGAAGAGATACTCTACATGGGTAACTCATCGACCTCCAAGGTTGAAGGAATTGGAAGAGTTGTTTTGAAGATGACCTCTAGAAAGCAAGTGACACTAAATGATGTATTGTACGTGCCGGATGTGCGCAAGAATTTAGTGTCGGGTTCTCTCCTTAGCAAGCATGGGTTTAAGATGGTTTTTGTGTCTGATAAGTTTATACTCTCCAAGAGTGATATGTATGTGGGCAAGGGGTATCTTAGTGATGGTCTGTTCAAGATGAATGTAATGACTGTTGTACCTCCTATTGTTTCTTCTAATAAAGTTGATTTCGCTTATGTGGTTGAGCTTCATAATATTTGGCATGCTAGATTAGGACACGTGAATTATAAGTCTATTAAGAAATTAATTGATATGGGCTTGTTACCAAAATTCGATTGTCCAAGAGAAAAATGCCAAGTGTGTGTTGAATCCAAATTTTCTAGACCTCCGTTTGATTCTGTGAATGATAGAGTAACGGAGACTTTAGAATTAATTCACACCGATATTTGCGACATGAAATCAACACCATCTAGAGGAGGTAATAAATATGTTATAACTTTTATAGATGATTATTCTAGATTTTGTTATGTTTATTTGCTCAAAAGCAAAGATGAGGCAATTAATGCGTTTAAGACTTATAAGTCTGAAGTGGAAACGCAATTAAATAAGAAGATCAAAATGATAAGATCCGATAGAGGAGGTGAATACGAATTTCCTTTTGAGGAAGTATGTTCCGAATTTGGTATTAGACACCAACTGACACCTCCCTATGCGCCTCAAGCCAATGGAGTAGCTGAAAGGAAAAATCGGACACTAAAGGAAATGATGAATGCATTGTTGAATAGTTCCGGTTTACCTGAGAATTTGTGGGGGGAAGCTGTTTTGACGGCGAATTTGATCTTGAATCGAGTTCCCCACAAGAAGACACAACAAACACCCTATGCGAAATGGAAAGGTAGAATGCCTAATTTGAATTATCTCAAAGTGTGGGGGTGTTTGGCTAAGGTCATGATTCCTAAACCAAAGAAGGTTAAAATAGGACCAAAGACCATTGATTGTGTCTTTATTGGATATGCCCAAAATAGTAGTGCATACCGGTTTCTTGTACACAAATCTGAGGTCTCGGATATACATGTTAATACGATTATTGAATCAAGGGACGCCTCGTTCTTTGAGAATATTTTTCCATATAACAAAGTATATGATTCACATGAAAATAATAAGAGACCTCGAGATGTTACTTCAACAAATGATCCTAATGAGGATGAACCTAGACGGAGTAAGAGACAAAGGACCTCCACATCCTTTGGTCCAGATTTTCTAACTTTTCTGTTAGAGAACGAGCCTCAGACTGTCAAAGAGGCTGTGACATCCCCAGAAGCTCCGTTCTGGAAGGAAGCTATCAATAGCGAAATTGAATCAATTCTATCGAATCATACGTGGGAATTGGTTGACCTTCTGCCTGGAAATAAACCACTACAAAGTAAGTGGATCTTCAAAAAGAAAATGAAGGCGGATGGCACTATTGATAAGTATAAAGCTAGACTTGTGGTTAAAGGCTACAAGCAACGAGAAGGTCTTGATTATTTTGACACTTATTCACCGGTCACGAGAATTACATCAATAAGGATGTTGATTGCAATAGCTGCGGTGTATAAGTTGGAGATCCATCAAATGGATGTGAAAACGGCCTTCTTGAATGGGGACTTGGAAGAGGAAATTTATTTGGAGCAACCTGAAGGGTGTGTTGCTCCTGGACAAGAAAAGAAAGTGTGTCGGCTTATCAAGTCGTTATATGGTCTAAAACAAGCACCCAAGCAATGGCATGCTAAGTTTGACCAGGTGATGTTGTTGAATGAATATAGAATCAATGAGTGTGATAAATGTGTGTACGTTAAGAACACTCATAATGGTTTTGTCATTCTTTGTCTATATGTCGACGACATGCTTATAATGGGAAGTGACTGTGAAGTTGTTAAGGCAACGAAGCGAATGCTTACAAGCAATTTTGATATGAAAGATTTGGGGGTCGCAGATGTTATTTTAGGAATTAAAATCCATAAAACATCTGAGGGACTAGCACTGTCACAAGCTCATTATATTGAGAAAATTCTAGATAAATGTAAGAATCTAGATGTTGTACCTGTAAGGACCCCGATAGATGTGAATTTACACCTTACAAAGAATTCTGGTACAATCAAAGATCAAAATGAGTATGCAAGTATACTAGGCAGTTTAATGTATGTCATGAACTGTACTAGACCGGACATAGCTTGTGCTGTAAGTAAGCTAAGTCGATATACTGCAAGCCCAAATGAAGATCACTGGAAAGCTATGAGGCGTGTTTTGGGCTATTTGAAGCATACCCAGAATTATAGTTTGCATTACATAGAATATCCGGCGGTACTTGAAGGATATTGTGATGCAAATTGGATTACCGGAACAAACGATACAAAATCCACTAGTGGATTTGTGTTTACCCTTGGTGGGGGAGCGGTGTCTTGGAAGTCGTCCAAACAAACCTGTATAGCAAGGTCCACGATGGAGGCTGAATTCATTGCTTTGGACAAGGCTGGAGAAGAGGCAGAATGGCTTCGAAATTTCTTAGAAGACATTCCAAACTGGTCTAAACCGGTGCCAGCTGTGTGTATTCATTGCGATAGCCAAGCTGCTATTGGAAGAGCAAGGAATGTCATGTATAACGGCAAATCTCGACATATTCGTCGAAGACATAACACCGTGAGACAACTACTCTCTAGTGGAATTATCACGATTGACTATGTAAAGTCAAAAGATAATATTGCGGATCCGCTAACAAAAGGCTTAACTAGAGAGATGGTTATGAAAACTTCAAGAGGAATGGGTCTAAGGCCGATCAAAAAGTCTTCATAGCGGTAACCCTACTTAGCTGACTAGAGATCCCAAGAACTAGGTTCAAAGGGACAACTAAGTTATGAAGACTGGAGTAAAGTACTATCAATCTCTACCCATTCCTGTTTGAGATAGTACTAATATGTGAAGGTTAAGCTTTAGCTTTTAATGATTCTAGAGTATGTACTGATACTCAGAAATCACCTATGTGAGTGTGAAGTGTGGGCCGCTTCTATGAGAATTGTAAAGGCCGAATTCTCTAGAACACTCATGAGACCAGGCGGTGTTCATGGCCAAAACGAACACAACAGTGAGAACGAACTTCGTTCGAGAGATCGTTGTGTGACTTCTGTTGTCTAGGCTTACACCAAAGGTTGACGGTTCAAAGACAATCGCGTCTACTGATTAACCGAGTAAGTCCGATAGATGTTCACTAGGATGGGTTCAAAGTTTCAGACTACTCACTACGATGCAACGTTCTCTCATGGATGATCGCACATTGCATTACTTGCATGTACGAAGAGTCATAATTACGAATATATATATATATATATATATCATTCATGTGGGGGATTGTTGGGATTTTGAATTTTGAACAAATTGGAGGGAACTCCAATTTGCAAATGTTGGAGCCAAAATCCATCAAATTATTTGAATGATATTAAAGGTGAAGGAGAGAGTCCCACATAGGAAAGATGGGAGCTTGAAGTTGGATATATTAGCTTGTGTCTTCCATGAAGGGTTGGGCCCCAAGGGGTACCCCACTTTTGTGGAAGAGAGAGGTGTTGCTCCAAGCAACAATTATCGCGCGCGCCGCCGCCGCCGCCGTCCGGTTCGGGACGGGAACGGGAAGATATTATCCAACGGATCAAACTTGCTTGTGTTGTTCGAAGTTTTCTTTTTTTTTTTTCCCTACGCTCAGGTTAGTCGACTTCTCTTGTTTTATACTATGGAAGTACGTATGTCGTATTGTATGTGATCAACATATTACGTATGATGATACCAAGGACTGAAGGGTATGGAAGTACGTATGTCGTATTGTATGTGATCAACATATTACGTATGATGATACCAAGGACTGAAGGGTAATTTTGATTTACAATGTTAAACATATTAATCCAAAAAAATAAAAAGAAGTGAAGGAAAAATAGAAATCCACAAACCACAACTCTCTCTCCCTATTCATAGTTTCTCTCTCCCGGGTCCGAGCTGCAAGCTCCACTCATTGGCTGCCATCGCCTTCATCCAAGCCGCCACCACGTCCACACCTTCTCCGGAGGCTTGCCGACGTCGAGTCCGCCGCCCATCTCCATCATCAGCCCGAACTAAGTAGCTCACCCAAACACACGATTAACATCCATGGCCTCCAATCGAGGCCGATCTAAGGTTGTGGACCTCCGGCAACCGTTGATCAGGTCTATGGTTGCCGGCCTTGGATTGGCCTCAATGGGAGGTCGCAAATGGGAGAGAGAGAGGGACCGACGAAGGCTTTGACAATATTGACAAAGAGGTATGGAGACACCGGGTACGTTGAATCGGCAACGGCGAGGGCTTTAAAGGTCGGGACTTTGGCTTGGTGAGGTTGGCGATGACGTAGAGAGAGGGCATAGGCAGCCAAGAACATTCAACATTCACATTAAGAAGAGGGATAATTATCGAATCAGTCCTAAACTTTCAATTTTGCGAATCTAAATGTAAACCTTTACAAGAAATTCTAACGTAGTTCTTCCAACTAATTGTCACAGGGAATTGCTGACGTGGCGTCCAGTCATTGTGAGCTATCCTACATGGCAAGCCGATGCGGACTTGTTGTGGTTCACCACTCTAGCAATTTTCAGGGCAATTTTCCAAAAGGATTATATTGGAATTTCGCTACATGTTTAAGAATATATTGGCAAAATTGCAAAGTTTAGGATTGAATTGGTATTCATATAATAGATTTGGGACTTATTTGATAATTTTCCCCGGATAAGAAGAGAAATGAGAGACGAGAGAGGAGAGTGGGGTGATGGGAAATTTTAGCCTCGGGAAAATCCACTTATGCATTCGTCGAATAATTACCGGGGACACATAAATCTATACGGCCAGAGGTAACCTCAAGCAGCCAAGAAAGTGAATATTGTCATCACTTGACCAGACACCTCTTGGGATTAGCGAGGCTTAGTTATTGGAACTTAGAGTACATTATTCTAATATGACAGTCAATGAAAAATACACTCGCTCGCTGTGAATTAATGTTTGGTGCCACAGATCAGAAACACTTGGATTATAAAAAGCCAACGATTACGATTAGAAATGTGCTCGTTTTGTCGACCAATGCCATACAGCAATCCATGACATTTTATATTAGTCTATAATACGATGATAGGATATGATTATTCACGCTTCCATGGCCACGAGAGTCGATATCTTCCCGGATAGTGCACATGTATTTGCTTATTCTAGTATAGGCCTACTTAGCAATCCGTGACATGAGGTTCCATGCACCTTTTGAGAATACTACTGCTAAAAAGAACTTGTCTTATATCGAGTTATCCAAAGATTCACGCGAAATTCCGGAAGGACTGCATTTGACTTTGAACCTAGTTTTGTCATTTTGTGTTCATTATGACAGCTACGTAGCGGCAACATGTGGGAGCAAGAAAAACTGCGGCCTAAATTAATCTCAACACCGTCTTTTAGCTATTTGTCAACCTCCCTTCCTCTAGAAGAGTTGACTTCAGATCAGACCTGAGCTCATAAGTTCATGATGAAATACCAGCTCGAATTGCTCAATCAACTCATATTTTGTAATAAATATACGAGATAAGGAGCGATTTACACCGTGACCACGGCCATTTTCTTTTAGCGAATTGAAATTTGTAAAGGGTTAGTGGATGGCAGTCGTTTCTGGTCGACATTGGTGGTGCATTGCTGGTCCTCACCATCCACTCAGAATCAAAAGCCAACACCGAGAAAACCCATAAACAAAGGGAAACTTCTCTTCTGGAATTCAATCTCAGTGATTGCTCGTGCCTCAAAAGTGGACCGGAAAGCAAGTCAAAAACAAATCAGATGCTCTGTCGTTCAAGAATAATGGCTATTAGGCCAAACCCGACAGTCGCAGCGGCTCTCGGTCGAATCTTCACCTGAGCACCGGCCTTGCTAGAGATTCGATCATGCTACAATCGGAGCTTACACTTTTTAATGTGATCTAATATGTACTTCGCCGTTTCTTGAAACGTGACCGATTGTCGCTCAATTAAAATAAATTAAAACATGGCGGCATTCATGTTATGTAGATAGTCTTGCGAAATATGATTTTCAAAAGTTAGTTGGACCTCTCAACATATGGGCATATCTCGTGTTTGATAACTGTGCGCACTTGTTAAATGATCTATTGATTTGTGTGATTCATCGATCTATCACACCCTTGGAGTATTTGCACAGATCCTCTAAATTTAAGATCCAAAAATCTATTCATATTTTCACGATATCGAATTTCTTTGAACTTTATAATATATTATGGATCCTTGAGGATGGACTTAATTGACTTTTCCATCATATACTTCCATGATGCAGAAGGAGTGACATGTTATCTAGGGCTACTTTTTTATCTCAGTGCACATCTACATCGTTTGTCATCCACAAGCAGTTTGTGATGGTGTTATTGGCTGAAATATCCATGGAGGGGTTCGTAAGGTTAATGCCACTCAATTGCTTAGTCAAAGTCAACATTTTCAACTCCATCATTCTAGACTCTCGCTCTCCTTCTTCCCTTATTTAATCATCAAATCCTTTCTTCAAGGAGCCAAAACCTACCAAGTCTTCGATCTATACAAGAGTCCCAAGTATGTTTCCCTCCCAATCGATCCCTCTCCTCCTCTTCCTTTCTTTCTTCCTTCTTCTCGGCACAAGCTTCGGTGCCGACCCGCTTTACCACATTTGCTTCGGCAAAGATAACTACACTTCCGGTAGCCCTTTCAAAACCAATCTTGACAGCTTGCTCGGTACCCTCGTTTCTGAGGTCCCTCCTAGCGGGTTCGGAACCGGCTCTAGCGGCGAGGGGAGTGATCAGGTGTACGGGCTTGCCCTTTGCCGGGGCGATGTATCAAGCTCCGACTGCAAAAGTTGCGTGTCCGATGCAGGCCCGGAGTTGCTGCAGCGGTGCCCCACCCAAAAGGGCGCTATTATTTGGTATGGCAGCTTTAAACACTCCATGACTCATGTAGTCTGCTTTGAAGTGCAATACATACCCGATGCCAAACCGACTGAAAAAAGTGATAATTTCAAACTACACTGAAGGTTAACTTCCGCTTAAAATGGCTTCAACTTGAACTATATCCAGTCTAAAACAATGTTTTCTGTGGTAGGTATAATGTAGAAAATGCTCTTTATCTATACCACAATTAGACTAACTTTTTTAGCCATTAATTTAATAGGTTTTCAAACAAAAGATGTTCGATTTTTCAAATAGATCATTAATCCGAAAGTAAAAGGCAGTGTGACTCATATGTGCAAAAGAATATGCTCTTGAAGCATAAATTATGTTAAAGTAGGTAAATCATCTGGTTAAATTCTCAAATTAACCAATTCCATTTTCCCTCGATTGCTCCTATAGCTTCTTCTTCTTCTTCTTATGTTTGCTTTGCTTCAACCCAATATTTGATATGTCGATTCACGATTCTCTCGATTGGCTGTGCTTAGGTATGACTATTGTCTCCTCAAGTATTCCAACACGTCATTCTTTGGCAAGATCGACAACAAGAACAAGTTCTACTTGCTCAACGTGCAGGACGTCGACATGGACTTCATGGAATTCTACAGGAAGATCAAGGAACTGCTGAGCAGCTTGACGGACAAAGCCGTGGCGGGTCCCAAGAAGTACGCGTACGGCGAACTCGGGCTCGGAGGGTTCAAGACCCTGTTCGGCTTGGCTCAGTGCACGAGGGATCTATCGGTAGATGACTGCAAGACGTGCCTCGAGGGTGCGATAAGTGACCTGCCGAGCTGCTGCTATGGCAAACGAGGAGGGAGGACCGTTGGTGCTAGTTGCAACGTTAGATATGAACTTTACCCTTTCGTCGACGTTTGAGATTTGTTTGAAACTCAATGATCTCCGCAAATGGATGCGCCACGTATGGTGCATCATAGTTTGAAGAAATCAAATCCAATAATGGATGAATCTCACGAGGATGTTTAGTTTTTTCAGGTTTAAGCTTTATATGAAACAAATTTCCTGTATTTCCTGAAAGGGACCATGGTAAATGAGCATGCATTAAAAGAAAGCAGTCTTAAACTTCAATGTAACACCTTCTATGTCCTACATGAGAGAGAGAGAGAGAGAGAGAGAGAGAGAGAGAGAGAGGAGGTTGTGTCGTGATGTATCAATGGAGACTCAGATTAAGTTACCAATTAAGGATCGCTTTGTGAGGGATTGGTTATGGACCTCTATAATTTGGATGGGATTGTTGCAAATGATATAAAGCATTAATTCTTGGACTGACTTGGGGGAAAATTTATCTATAATGTGTTGGTCCAAAGGAAGAGCCATCATTGGTCACTCTTGCATTCATATATGCACTAAGATCCAGGCAAGGGCCTCAAGGGTACCGTGGCCCTCGCCCAAATCCAAGAAAGGGCATCGCGGCCCTCACCAGCTCAAAGACAACAAAGAAAGAAAAGAAAAAAAATTAAAAAATATATTGAAAATTTGTAAAATTTGTCCATGTTGACGCTAGTTGTGCCAAGTAGGACGATCGACATTCATATCAGCAATTTCCAGTCAAAATTAGCTTGATGAACTATATTAACAAATCGCCAAAAATTTTAGAACTCAATTGCTATAATTAAAATATTTATGACTGAAATGGCAATTTGGCACAAATATTATAGGTTTAAGAGTATTTTGATACTTTTCCTTTCAAATAGTCCTATCTAGTCATTTTCTTCAATTTCCCTATAACAAAACTAGGAATTTAAATAGTGAATCAAGGACGTATAGAGTAAACTTCTACTTCTTCTACCGTTATTGCTATTAAGGAAAATTCTCAATAGATTTTGAAGTTGACAAAACTATCCATGAGTGTTTTGTAAGTCTGATAAATGCTTTGAAGTATTTTGATTCAGGAAGTTATTTTTGAAAGAAAAGCATATGTAAATCTTGATCTAGTTCCTGTTCAAATTGTGAAAGATCTTCAAACAAAAGAGATTCAGACTTAGAATGAGAAGTTCAAACGCAGAATAAGAAGTTCAGATTCAGAACAAAAAGTTCAGACTCGGAACTAAAAGTTTAGACTCATAATCAAAAACGCAAAAATCTTTCAGATGCTGAAATTTTCCAGACACAGAAATTTTTCAAATGCAGAAATTTTCCAGACGCAGAAAATTTTCCAGACTCAGACGCTGAAATTTTCAAACACTGAAGTTTTTCAAATGTAGAAAATTTTCCAGGCTCAAACACTAAAGTTTTTCAGACGCAGAAAATTTTTTAGACTCGAACTCTGAAGTTTTTCAGATGCCAAATTTTGCTGACGCAGAAATAGAACTTAATACAACATCTAGTGATCTAGTATGGATTTCACATAAGGAAAGTTTTAATTGACTCAATCTAAATCAATTTGATTGACAATCAAAATGTTATCACAACGGATTAATCTCTACTTATGAAAATCAAGATTATGATTGTATGGGCGACCAGAATTAGTGGGATTCAGAATCTGTCACTCAACGGCTACTCAATTCCTTCTTTGCATATCTGTCCAAAGTAAAGATTGGAAGATGATCCTCTAAAAACTGTCCAATGGCTAGTTTGGAAGTGGAGGAGTATTTAAGGAAGATCATCAAGCAGCAAAAGAATAACAGATTCAAGAATCATCAATTCCAAAGCCTGAGCTTATTTCGATTTTCTTTTCTAAGCCAAACTTTAGAATCTTGAGGAACACTTTGCAAGAGTATTTGTGTAAGATAGAGAGTTCTATCATACACAAGAGTATTATCACTCTAAATCTGTATTACCTCTAGATTACATAGTGAAATTCGACCGGTAGGCTGACAGCGTGGGAGAGTGGACGTAGGCTTACTATAAGCCGAACCACTATAAATTCTGTGTGCAGTTTTTCTATCCCTTAATCTTTACTTTACACATTGCACATTCAAAGAGTACCGTCATTATATAATCTGAATATTATTCAGACTCAACTGTGTTTTATCATTTTCCGTTTAAATTTGTTAAAATTGGTTAAGATCATCATTCACCCCCCTTTAGGTGATCCTTGCTAACCACTTCAATTGGTATCAGAGTAGGTTGCTCATCTGTTGAAGTATTTTACTTCTAAGCTTACGATCTATATGGCTAGCTTTGGTGTTCTAGGTCTCGTTAAAGGTCAAAGTAACAACAGACCCCCTAATTTCGATGGCAAAGATTACAGCATCTGGAAAAACAAGATGAAGGCTTTCATAAAGTCAATTGATCACATGCAATGGGATGTTATCATTAGAGGAGTCAGACCAAAACCTTCTGATTCAAAAGAGAAGATGGATGAAAATATGCCAACAGATCTTCCATTATCTCAAACTGAGATATCTAAAAGAGAATCTTTAGATTCCAAAGCAATTTATTCATTTTATTGTGCTTTAGCACCTGTTAAGTATAAAAAAAATTGCTTCCTGTGAATCAGCTAAGGATATCTAGGACACTCTCTACATCACCTATGAAGGAACAGATCGTGCTAAGGAAACTCAGATTAACATACTGCTTGGCCAATATGAATCCTTCAGAATGAAGCTTGAAGAATCTATTACCGATATGTACGACAGACTTATAGAAATAGTAAATGGTCTTGCATATCAAGGACAACCTGCTCTAGATGTGATGAAAGTCAACAAACTCTTAAAAGGACTGACGAACCAGTGGGATAATATCAAAACATCTATCCGAGAAACTCAAATGATCATGCCTCTCTCAGTGAATGAGCTAATTGGAACTTTTCAGTCATATGAGACTGAAAAACTGAATGACGAAAATGAATCCAAAGGTAAAAAGTCAATTGTATTAAAATCTAATATTGATTCTGATGATGCAGATTCTGAAGATGAAGATGTTGATGATGAAGAACTGGCTGTCTTCATAAAGAAGTACAAGAAGATGAAAATCAAAGGAAGAAATCTTAAAGGGAAGAAGCCTTTAGAGATGAAGAAGCCTCTCGATGAAATAGAAAAGTCAAAGGAAATAATCTACTTTTACTATAGGAAACGTGGACATATCAAGCCAAATTGTCCACTTCTGAAAAAGAAGACCAAATTTGAGAAAGCAAAGAAAGCCTTAAAGGCCGAAACGTGGAGTGACACAGGGTCTGAATCCAGCGATGATGAAATCCTTGAGCGGGGAAATCTATGATTAATGACAGACATTCAATCCGAAGAAGATGAGGTGATTTGTTCATATCCTATTCTCAATGATGATGATCTTTTTGAAGAGTTATGCACGGTATATGAGAACGCGTTGAAGAAGATCTCCGAGTTAAAAAAGGAAGTCTCTAAATTGAAGCAACAAAATATTACGAATGAGAAAAGGATCATTGAGCTTGAAAAGGAAAATTCCTCTGTCAAGGAAGAGAAGGATATTTTGCAAAAAGAAGTTAACTCCTACAAGGAAGAAATTCCGAAGATTTGCAAAAAATTTGCTCTTGGCTCAAAGACATTAGAGCATGTTCTATCCATTCAAGTCCCCCATTACAACAAATCCTCCCTCGGTTTCGAAAATGAAAGTAAGATAAAAAATGACTTTCGGAAGGTCAAGGAGAGATTAAAGCGCAGGCCTTCAATCCAATATTATAGAAATCATTTTGATAAGCAATTTTTCAAGCCCATTGGATTTCAATATTATAATTGCTCGAACTCGAGTGATCACTATAAGCAACACTGTCCAACTGATTGGAAGAAATCCAAGACAATCAATTGGAGATTTGATGCTTCTTCTAACCAAAAAGGACCCAAGCAAATTTGGGTACCAAAGAAAAATGAGATTACTTTTCTTGTAGGGAATAAGGAAAGAGAATTTGGTAAGTAAAGATATATTTTTCAAATTCTAAATTTGCTTTGGATACGTACTTTAAATATCTATGAATTCTCTTCGGACTTAACATTTTATCTCCATGCTCTGCTTTATTTTGACTTGAAATGGCATGTTTTACATTATTGGTTGTGTTAGAAATGTCAAGTTTATTTTGATGGATTTTTTAGATGAAATTTTATAAAAGAGATTGTTTGATATCTTATTGGAAATGAAATTTTTTATGAACTCATTATGTGTTCTCTGATATTGTATTGCCTTACAAAGAAAGAATTTTTTTTGCGAGATATTGTTTTATTATGCATATTTCCCTTAAATACTCTACTGAGATGAGTTGGGAAAGTATCTTTGGGCTTCTATGAAAGTTTCTTATTTTGCGTCTAACAAAAAGAAAGGACCCAAATATAAGGATACTAGAAAGGAAATGAGTTTATTGCAGACAATTATACAAAGGAAGCATGAATGCAAACCTACGCAAGTCATGATGCAATCAACGAAGGATCTCAAGTGATGAATTCTTTCTAAAGAGGAAAGGTATATTCCGAACATGCATGTTGAGATACAAATTGGTAATATTTGTTGCCATGTGTGTAAGATATTGCATATATTTAATGCTAGAAATAGCTACATTTTCCTTTGCAAAATTCGTTAATGTCATATAATCTTTATGCTTATGAGATTCACGCTTAAGGAAAATTCCTACAATCTTGAATTACTTGCTATATTCTTAGAAGATTTTTTAATTAGCAAATTTGATTCGCAAATCAGAGCAAGGTATGCACGTGACATTCTCTATATTTTGCAAAGACTATTATCTCTCTTACAAGTATTTGCAGGATGTAAAAGAATCTTTCCTTGTGAAGTTTGGAAAGCTTGATCCCACAATCGGGGAGATTCTGCAACATTTCCAAAGGATCGAAAATTTCTCCTTTATGTAATATTCTGACAAATTATTGGAGGCATGTCAAAACACGATGAGCAAATGCTTAATGCGTCATACGAAAGGATAAGTTGCTTCAGGTTTAAATATTTGATATTATTTTAATTGCTAAAGAAAAGGCATTACATATTACGTGAGATATTATATCTTTAACTGCAAATTTGTGCAAAAGGTTTGTTGAGTATATGCAGTTTGAATCCGAGACGAGCTTGATGGAAGAAAACAAATTTCTTTCTCGAATTTCAAAATGCAAACAAATGTGGCGGATGTTGCTGCTACAAAGAAAATAGAGGAACAACAGTTTGTTCAAAGATCACAAGCTGCAATGAAAGTTTTTTTTCAAAAGCTGTCTTGATAACAGGGGAAGAAAAATCAAAAGTGGAAAAATGCAAGAGAAAGGGGGAGCATCATCTCAAAATGGTATCAAATTGAGGGAGAGCGTAAATCAAGTATGAAAGTCAATTTAATTTCTGCCCACTCTTAATTACTATGAAAGAAAAGGAAATGTATGTTAGAACTTGCTAAGTTCTACACAATCCGGGTTAGTATTTCTTTTTGTCATTAACGAATCTCTTATTTATATTATCGTTTTTTTTTACAAAAAGATTGTGAAATTTATTATGTGCATATGTGTTCGTTGATATATATGATATTTGATTCTTGAGAACATGAGCTATATTGAATATATGTTATGTTCTTGAAAGATAATATTTTTGAAGGTTGTGTTTCATGCCAAATATATTTTGAAAATAGTATGTGAAGATGAGTTAAATTTATATTCTCTATGTGATATCCTTTCCATTACTATCACTTTTTGTTTATGACAAAAAGGGGGAGAGAATGTAAATATGCATATGTGCTTAGTGGTTAATTCTACTTAATTGATGCATAATATTGAGTTGTGATTATACTTCCATATATTGTCATAATCATTAAGGAATTTTATGCATATATCTTTTTGTGATGCTGACAAAAAGAGGGAGAAATATACAGATATGATTTGGTTTGATATGCAGATTATTGGATTCAAAGAAAAGGAGACAGACTATGATTTAGATTTTTTTTACGGTTTAGATTTTGTCATACTCCTTGTCTTATTCAAAATCTGAGTATAAAAAATCTCATATCAAATTACTCTGATCATATATGATATTTTGAATATTTGCTACATTATTTGCTTGATCATATTTTTCAAAATTATCTCAAAATCTATATATCTGCATATAAGTTTTGTTACCATCAAAAAGGGGAGATTGTTAAGAAAAATTCCCAATAGATTTTGAAGTTGACAAAACTGTCCATAAGTGTTTTGTAAGTCTGATAAATGCTTTTGAAGTATTTTGATTCAGGAAGTTATTTTTGGAAGAAAAGCATATGTCAATCTTGATCTAGTTCGTGTTCAAATTGTGAAAGAACTTCAAGCAAAAGAGATTCAGACTTAGAATGAGAAGTTCAGACGCAGAATAAGAAGTTCATATTCAAAACGAGAAGTTCAGACTCAGAACTAAAAATACATAAATCTTTCAGATGTTGAAATTTTCTAGACACAGAAATTTTTCAGACACAGAAATTTTCCAGACGCAGAAAATTTTCCAAACTCAGACGCTAAAGTTTTCAGACATTGAAGTTTTTCAGACTCAGAAAATTTTCCAGACTTAAACGCTGAAGTTTTTCAAACGCTGAAATTTTTCAAACGCAAAAAATTTTTCAAACTCAAACTCTGAAGTTTTTCAGATGCCAAATTTTGCAAACGCAAAAACAGAACTTAACACAATAGCTAGTGATCTGGCATGGATTTCACATAAGAAAGGTTTTGATTGACTCAATTTAAATCAATTTGATTGACAATTAAAATATTATTACAACGGATTAATCTCTACTTATGAAAACCAAGGTTCTTATTGTATGGGCGATCAGAATCAGTGGGATTCAGAATCTGTCACTCAACTGCTACTCAATTCCTTCTTTGCATATCTGTCCAAGGTGAATATTGGAAGATGATCCCCTGAAAACTGTCCAACGGCTAGTTTGGAAGTGAAGGAGTATTTAAGGAAGATCATCGAGCAGCAGAAGAATTATAGATTCAAGAATCATCAATTCCAAAGTCTGAGCTTACTTCGATTTTCTTTTCTAAGCCAAACTTTAGAATCTTAAGGGACATTTTGCAAGAGTATTTATGTGAGATAGAGAGTCCTATCATACACAAGAGTATTATCACTCTAAATCTATATTACCTCTTGATTACATAGTGAAATCCAGCCGATAGGCTATCAGCGTGGGAGAGTGGACGTAGGCTTACTATAAGCCGAACCACTATAAATTCTGTGTGCAGTTTTTCTATCCCTTAATCTTTACTTTACACACTGCACATTCATGAGCACTGTCATTATAGAATCTGAATATTATTCAAACTCAAACTGTGTTTTATTTCTTTTTATTTTTTATTTTTTGGTAACCCAGGGAACCTCCGTACGGCCGATAGCCGGGAGGAAAACCCTGGGGGCGACACGTGCTAGCCACCACACACGTGTCACCGGTTAAGTCAAACTGTATTTTATCATTTCCACTTAAATTGTTAAAATTGTTTAAGATCACCTATTCACCCCTCTCTAGGTGATCCTTGCTAGCCACTTCAATTGCTTCGCAAAATCATTGATTGGTCGTGCTCGCCAACTTCGTTGAAGTTGACCTATTGCTTTTGCCGCCATTGGTGGGGGGATACATAGAAGAAAAAGTCAACAAGTTTCTGTACCACATGGATGATGGTCGCCACCAACTTCCCATAGAACAAATCGTAACCTCTCCGGTCAAAGCACAGGACATGGCAACGCCACGTCCTCTGTCATCAAGCTCGATCCAAATGCAGACCTTCGTCGCTGAAGAATGCCCCCCCGACCATGACGGCACCGATCTTTTTTCATCTCGGAAATACAAAGTCAAGTGCTGTTTGTCCAAACCAGGTCATCGTTACGTGAAGATCGTGTATAGTTTAATAGTAAAATAACACTACAAATGCCATAATTTGTACACGGCGCTCACTTTGATACTAAAACTTTCGAAAAACGATCACTTAAGTGTTAAAATTTTTAAAAAACGATCACTTAAGTACTAACTCTGGTGCCGTATATAATTTTTCGCCAGAAATCCGACGTGGTATTTTTTTTATTAATTTATGAAGCTGACATGACTCGTTGGAGATTGATACTTAAGTGATCGTTTTTCAAAAAATTTTAGCACTTAAGTGATCGTTTTTCAAAAATTTTAGCACTGAAGTGATCCCAAAAAAACTTTTGATACTTAAGTGATCGTTTTTCTTTCGATTTGGCACTTAAATAAACCGGCGAAAACTTTTGGCATTAAAGTGAGCATTGTACACAAGTTATGACACTTATAGTGTCCTTTTGCAATAGTTTAATGATCACCCCTTTGCACATTGACAACTTCAAATGATGGGCATCGCCACAAGAGGGATGATATGGAATGCAAGCCAAGTCAACGATGGGGAAAAACAAAAAGATTAACGAGTCAACTAGATCTTCCAATCTGGGGAACAACCTGTCACGAGCCCAGAAGCTCTTAAGATGTCAAAACCAACCCCATCCAACAACTCATGAAAGATAATATTATCTTACTCTGTGAATTCACTTCCTCTGCTTCCTCCTCCCATCTCTATACATACAAAGCGCCCTGCCAAGGCAGAGGTACCAATTTAAGATCTCTCATTGAGCCTTTCTTCTGCAATCTTGTGACAGAGATCATAGATGGCAACTCTCAGATCATTGACTTGCTTTGTTCTAGCAGCACTGCTGATAGAAGTAGCCCCGGCAGCTAGCTACACGGTCGGAGGGAGCGGCTGGTGCGACACGAGTACTGATTTCCAGACTTGAGCATCATCTCAGAAGTTCATAGTAGGAGATACTCTGGGTGAGTAACATCCCAATGCTTCATTTATGATATGTTGTAGTCTTGATTGTATCACATGAGTTTGATTTGCGACTTGTCTTATAAGTTGTGGTAGCATTTACTTCGAACTTAAGCTCTATTTGTTTCGCGGAAAATAAATAATTTTGATAATTTTTTTTCTAAAAATGATCACTTATAGTGCTCACAGTGAATGAACGGAAATTTTGATCATCATTTATGAAATTTAGACATAAATTTTTATCGAGAGCGAAGACATTTTTTATCAGCTAATTATTTCAAACGATATAAGTTATTATTTTTGGGATAATATTTTGCTGAATTATTAATTTTCTGTGAAATAAATGGAGCTCTAGATACATTTTTTCTAAAATGTGAAGCACTGAAAAGCAGTGACATTCGAAATTGGGATATTAGAGACTTTCTTGACTTGATTCTAAAGAAAGAAAGAAACATATATGATAGCCTGTAATGCTATTTTAGGAGAATTTTAGATAGTTCTGCACAAATTATCCCTCAAATCACAAGTTGAGTATTTTTTTTTTTTTTGAGTTTCGATGCCATCACGGGTAGATCATAAATCCCTGTTCGGAATGAAAGCCTCCGAGATGGATCTGGTCATCGTGTGGTCCTAAATCGCATGCTTTCTATACAAAGGGGTTCTTGCAAAAGTTTCTGTCAAAATGGCTCTAATCAAGCACTTGATGCTTGACTAATATGCTAGAAATCTATGGGTGACAGCAATACATTAGACACTAAGTGGTGCTCTCTATCCTTTACATTCTTTCGGTACACAACAATCCATGATGTAACCGAAGTCACCAAGGCAGACTATGACTCTTGCCAAGCAACCCCAATCAAAACAAGCACCCGTGGCTCCACCACTGTTTCACTCACATCTCCGGGGAAAAGATACTTCATTTGCGCTACCCTGCGACACTGCACCACAGGAATGAAACTCGAAGTAGACACCCTTGCAGCCACTTCATCCCCACCACCAGCCATCCCCGCCACCCCTCCACCCGCCTCTCCCACCACCCCGCCGCGGAGATCCCCAGCTGCTTCCCCGCCGTCAAAATCTCCAGCAGCCTCTCCTCCAGCAAAATCTCCAGCTAGTCCTCCACGTTCTGCTCTGGCTCCTACAACACCCGAATCCTCACCAGCAATGACGCCAGGATTGGCTCCTCCAAGCGAAACTGGCGCAGAATCGCCAAAGTAATTGGCCAATAGAGGAAGTTTGACTTTAACTTGGGCAATGGGAGTATGCTTCGGAGTCGTGAGCCTTCTGGCTGTGTAAGGAGCTATACATTCCTTTGTGATTCTTTTAGATCTCTGTATTTGATAAATTTTTTTGCGTCTTCCGTCACATATTTATGGTGCGTTTGAGAAGTCACTTGGTACTTTTTTAGAGCAGAGAAGGGATCATCATTCGTGACCCAATAATAAAATAGTCAGGCAGCTTTTACATACACATGAGCGCTGTGGTATCTTGAAATTAGATTACTTCGGCGTCAATCCAACAAGGTAATCTTGAATTCTAGTGGCAGTTTCGTAAAGGACAGTCAAACCAGGGAAATAAAATTCTGCGCACAATGGCCTCTTCCTCGGAACTGAAGCATTGCCTATCAGTTCAGCGAGTCATCCAGTGACTTTCAGATGAGATGAGACCCATCTCTTGATCCACCCTAAAATCACCACCAAGGCCATATATATGTTGAAAGTCTCGAGTCTCTATCTACGCCTGGCCTGAGATTAGAATTGGTGGTAATTGCTAGCTGTCTGAAGTCAAACGATTCTTTTCCCCAACTGTTCTTCTCGCTTCAATTTCTGACTCTAACGAAACTAGGATGGTCCTTTGTACCATGTAGTATATAGTTGTACCAAGTCCCCAAAAACTGAAATTAGACTCTATCCAATCCTGCACGGCACTGTCATCTAAATGGTCCTCGGACAAAAGGAAAAGGATGTAAGATGACCCTTGCATACATTTCATTCACCAGTTCAATTTGGATTTATAATGGAGTCAATCAAACCTTTGTGCCCATGCAATTGGGGACATAACGTAAAGTACTGTGTACTGATACTATCCACATGTCCAATGGACCGGCCTGATATCGAGCTTTATACAACTCCTTCCCCATCTAAAATGTCTATCACATGGCTGTGTGTGTGAAGAGTTTCACTAAGTGGGACTAAAAACATAATCCTGGCATCTCTCTGTTATTTACATATGAATATCGCACGGATTACTACATTTAAGTGATTTACCGTCACATGGCGAAACAGAACCTCCTCAATTTCCGTTTCTTCTTTGTTGGACCATCTATAATTGGATGCTTGAGATGGCCTAACAATAACAAAGAGAGAACCCCATCCCAAGTCCAACCACCAAAAGCAGCTCCTCCCAATTGCATTAAACTACAACACCTCCTCTTCCGGTTTGTTCCTTATTGCAGTGCTCCTCACATCAAAAGCCAGAAACGAAAGATAAAAGAGCATGTTCCAGAAATTATATTTGCTGACCTTAAGAAAGAGTTTATTCCAGCACAATTTGGTTTACTGTTCAGAGGTGCAGGGGAAAAACGATAAAGGGGAATTAATCCAATCGAAAGAGACCAAAGGAGTCAAAACGAAATGACCCAATTGACAATCTTTGCATGGAAAAAGCAAGACATCGTGAATTCTACAGGAATGATTTACTCGACCACAAAGTAAAGTCTTTCAAAGAATAACGAAGAGATTCGAGAGAATCCAATGTTGCAAAGGAAAAACAAAAAAAGAAGTGATCTTTGCTAAATTTTCAGGAAGCAGAAACCGCACCAACCATCCAAGCCACACCTTCCGTCATCTATACACAGCCCATCCCAGATCAAGCTAATCCTTCACTCTAAAAACTCACAAATTTGTATTCGCCACTCAAAATGAAGAAAGAAAATCGAAGCACCGTGTCTCGACTAATTCTTGAGATGAAGAAAGAACAGCTAAGCTAAAGCATGCACAGGACCTGGAGTCACCACCACCGGGCTCGGCGGGCTCGTATAGGGCGGCGCCGCAAAGGTAGTAGCTGGGGGCGGCGGAGGCGGAGGCGGCAATTCCGCTGGCGGCGTCGGCGGAGGAGGGAGCGGCAATGATGGCGACGCCGGCGGAGGAGCAGTGGGGTTCGTCGTGATGGGCGGGCTCAGGATCGGGCTGGGCGGCGGTGGGTACGACGAGGTAGTAGCAGCGGCGGTCGGGCTGGGAGGAGGGTTCGAGCCAGACGGGGCGGGCGGGGTCGTCGACGAGGACCCGGAATCGGGGGCAGAAGGGTAAACCTGGGTGGTGGGGGCGGCGGGGGAGACCACGGGGGAGGAGAAAGTGCAGGAGGCGGAGTCGCCGAAGCATTGGTGGGCGTGGGAGTGGTGGCGGAGGGAGTGGCGCAAGGGGCCGAAGCCGATGACGAGGCCGAGGACGACGAGCGCGGTGACGATGAAGATGAAGATCTTTGTTGCCTTCCCGACATAACACATTCTGCCGGCAGTCGGTCCTCGGACTCTGCTAAAAAAGGACACAAAAGCAGGGAAAGCCCTTTTGAGACCGATGTCTGACGCCGGAGAAGATGGGTCTTGGCCTAACGCTGTTGCGCTTCTCTTCTGTTGGTTTCAAGAGAGAGAAGAGAAGGTGATGGGGATGGGGATGGGGGTACGGATGTGCTGGTTCTTGTTTCTTGTTTCTTTGGGTGTCGCTTTCGTCGTTTTCTCATGGCGATGGAATACAATTACGGTAGGAGGAAGGGCAGGGGGAGGGGGAGGAGGGAGGAGATGGAGGGTGAGTTTGCATTTGGGATTTGCTTGGTTGGTGGTGGTGCTGGTGTGGGTATGTGCGCTGTGCTTTTTGGAACTGTGGCACGTGAACCCCACTATGGGACAGACTCGTTAAAAAAACCAATAAGACTCGTTAAAAAAACCAATCTTTGTTAGCATGTGATAAGACAACCACCCCTTGTGTTCTGTGGGCATCAAGCGACTAAAACAAATGAGAATTCGCGACCCTTTTTGTGTCCTTAAAGATCGAGTTTTCCTGAGTTGCAGGAAGACCTCTTCTTGCTGCTGCTGCTGCTGCTGCTGCTGCTGTTTTGCTGTAGTCGTCGTCACAGGAGCTCTGCTGTGCGAGATGCCCCCGGAAATGGAGAAAGGCGGACTTGGCTTGGCGAGCCCCGTAGGTCCCGCTTGGCAGTGCCAAACGGGCAGACCAGTGGGCGTACGCCACGTGTTCTGACAAAGGGCGTCGGCTCTTTAATTCTGGAATTTTCGCTGTGTGGCGAAGTGGGAGTGGGTCCCGCACCGTACCAAGGGTTGGGGAAACTCGTACAGCCTTGAAATTGCTACTACTTCCCCCTCAACTCAAACCGGACCAAGCCAGCCACCTTACAAGCTTTCGTCCCATGCGAGGACAGTACGCACTTTTTATTTATGAGATTAGATTGGGAATTCTTGGAAGAATTCTTCAGGGAAGAAGAAATTGTTCCTTAAATTTGGTATTTAGATGTTACTTTCATCAATGATCTAGTCAATTATGAATGATTGATAATGAGATCATGAAAATGTAAATTATCCCTAAATAATATAGAGATAATAACAGCTTGACAAATAAACCTGTCAAATAAGTGAGTCGGATCGAAAATAATCCGACCCAACTTGAACCATTTAACATGTTTTGACCCATTTTCATGTAATATAAATTTGGTGGTCCATACCTAATTAAACATATACTCGACTCGACTCATATTGCTAAAATATTTTCATATTTAACTCATTATATGAAAACTTATACATAAACTGAGGTGAGCAAGCTCGAGAGAGAATGAAGAGAGATTTATAAAAGCAAGTTGGGTTTAAATAAATTACAAACTCATTTAACATCTATATTATTTTGGATTTTACTATAAACATAACTAACTCATATAACAACTCAGCCCATCAAATATGAGTTGAGAAATAGGTTCATATGACTCATTTTGACAAATCTACTACCAAGTTATCGTTATCATCAACTCGATGTTGTACAGTCTGCGCCAAGTGCTACGTTGTCTTGAATTAGCGAACTACTTCATCGACGACATGGTAGCACTTGACAAGTCAGTTGTCGATCCTAGCGATGTGAGAACTCACCATAAGAGGTCAGACAGATCGGAGAGAGCAAGAGAACATGCCAAGCAACAGCTTGAGGGAAAGTTATCTCTTGCAATTGAACTGTTGATTGTTTAGCCGCACTAGGACGGAGCCTCACTCGCACCACACGCGCAGATCAGTATTGACAACCACCATTTGGCAGCTTATACCCCTTCCCTTGCTGAAAGAACTTATTTGAGTTGCAAATAGATTTCTTGATTAGGATGGTTGTTCCGGTGCTTCATTTCGGATTCAATCGTTATTCTTCTAGTGCATTTTGCTTGTTCTTCGAGTTCGTGGTCTCTTTCGAATTTGCTACCAAAGTTAGGTGTTTTGACCAAATTTAGAATCCAGACAGCAACATCTCTCTCTCTCAAAGTAAAATAATAATATTTTACCGAAATAATAATTAAAAGCTGTCCAATAATCAGAGGTAAATAATTATTCAATATTCACCGAACATTCCGTGACGAGTGTACGAGTCTTGCTTACCAATCAATGATCAACCGTTAGTGTCCCTGCTTAACTTTTCTTTCTGGAGGGAAAAGGATAAAGCTGCTCATTTCCCCTCGCTCAAGTTTCGGACAATGGCTAGAAGAAGACAACAAAAGCAAGAACAGTGACTGGAAAATTCATACATAACCAGAAGACGAACATTCATGATTGAGAGATATTCATAACATTGGCCTCTTATCCTATGAGAGAGTCTCGACCACCCATTGCATTCCTCACTCGAGGTTTCCTTCATATCATGGAAAAGCCTATATGCAGACCGCAAGCGACGCATGAGAAAAATGTGACGGAAGAAACAAGAGAGACTAGATTTTTCTTGCAAATAAGGGTCTTTTGAACATCATTCGCATGAAAACATACAAGCCCCCAGATAGACACAAGGAATTGCCGTTCAAAAGCATTGACAGGCCAGAGGCAACGAAGGAGAGAAGTTGAAAGCCAACATGACGAGCATTTCGTACTCTGCAGCACCTGCTGAAATGGGGTCGAAATGTAGATTCTTCCGCGGAGAACTCTGTCAGGATTGGACAGTGGTCAATCATAGCGTACAAGGAGCCAGGCAAGTGGAGAGGCTTGATTACAGGAAAGCTCTATCATCCAACTCTGGCAGGGTATTCAAGAATCAAAAAGCAGTGGGGTACGAGGTGTCCACAGAGTCAGAGGCAAGTGATACCCTTTGCTCAACCCTGATTCAATTAGTTTTTTTTTTGGTCAAAAGTTGGAGCATCTTGTTTTTTTTTTTTTTTGGTCAAAAGTTGAAGCACCCTGTTAAGATTAGCAATTTAGCATAGGCTTTCATGTTGCATTGTCGGGATGTGGAAATAACACTACATAGTTTATAGCTGTCTCTCTGTCCAAAACCCCGGACCCAAATGACTGTAGCCACATTGTATCATTTGTACCTGTTTACCAATTTCCAGGAGGGGTAATTGCCCCATCCTTGTTTTCGAGAAGTCTGTCTCCCATTCCATCGTCTCTCTATTTGCCTTCTTGCGGTCATTATTTTCTCCATATATCCCATCTCTGAAAGCAAGAAAGAGAGAGAGTTTAATCTAAAGAGAAGCTCTAAACCTAGTACAATGTGCAGGCTACAACATCTCCTGGTGCATATGATGAGAAGATGTTAGCAAACTATGTACCAATCTACGTAATGCTCCCTGTAAGTACCAATAAATCTTCTCTGACGAAAAACGCAAAATGCAACTAAAGATGACAAACTAATAACTCTACTACCAATGCTTATTTCAGCTGGAGGTCATCACAGTTGATAACACTCTCGAGGACAGATATGGGATAGAGCAGCAGCTCAAGAAACTGAGTGCAGCAGGCATTGATGGAATAATGGTTGATGTCTGGTGGCGAATTGCGGAATCCAAAGGTCCTAAACAGTATGACTGGACTGCATATAGGAGCCTCTTTCAGATTGTTCAAGGATGCAATCTGAAGATACAAGCTATAATGTCGTTCCACCAATGTGGTGGGAATGTCGGAGATGCAGTAAACATCCCAATTCCTCAATGGATACTTGGCATCGGAGAAAAAGACCCCGATATATTCTACACAAATAGAAATGGCAACAGGAACAGAGAATGTCTCACAATCGGTGTGGATAACCAACCTCTCTTTTACGGAAGAACTGCTGTGCAGGTGATTATGAGCTTCATTTATCATATTTGAGTCTTGCATAGCTATTGTTAGCCACTGAAATAGTTGAGTTGGCTGTAAGATAAGCATAATGATATCATATATGCTAGGGAAAATTTCAAAATCCAACTTGAGTTTTTTCATCCATATCAATACGAATCCCCATTTTTCAAAACCTGCAATATGCACCTCAAGACAAAATTTAAAGCTTAAATTCTGCCCTGACTTTTTTTTGTCTAAAAGAAATCACAAACTTTTACTGTAGTCTTGAATCTGCATCCGTGTTCAAAAATCGAATCTGATTTCTTCAAAATTATCAACATCAAGGCTAGCTCGAGGTTCATTATCAGAACCTATGTCTTCACTAACACTCTTGCTTTCGTATGGAACAACAACATCCTCCTGATGTAGATAATTTTGAAGAAACCGATGGTGATTTTTGGACGCAGTGGCAAATTTGGGACTAGAGTGAAAGTTAATAGACTATCTTTTTAGGCAAAAAAAAGTTTAGGGTAGGGATTGAGCCTAGAGTTGGGCGGTTTTTAGTGAATTAGGCCGTTGGGACACGATGAACGAATGAGGAGGAGGAAAGAGGAATGGATTTTAGGGTTAAGGTTTTCTTTTGGGAGAAGGGATAAAAGAGTGATGAGGCCAATATGGAAAGAAAATGGCAGTTTGGTAAATAAGTGGACAAGGATCATGAGTAGGAGATGCAAATTGAAAATAGTAACAAAACACAAGATGCAAACTGTAGGTTTTCAAGAGTGAGATACAAATTGATGTACGGGGATTAAAGTGAGGACGGTAATTGATACTTTCACCATATGTTTATCCAGGCAATAATGAGTCTGTCTAGAACGAACACAACAAACTCTAGACAGAAATACATAAGGTTTACCTCGTACTAAGAACCATTAGAATGAAATAGAGGTTTGAAGCATACATTACTGAAAAGGCAACATAAATTGAGAACTAGAAGAAATGTTTTCGACTGGAAAAGGCATCCCAAGAATTTACATAGCATGCACACTCATGATCATGAATTTTTAACTCATGCTATCAAATATTTAGACTTGATTATTACAGACAAATGATATCAGCCAGACTGCTGCAATTTGCATAGTGATCACTTTTTATACTAAATCAGATGTAAGAACATTAAATCCAAATTAGGCATTTCTTTCGGTTGTTCTATCCATTTATGTAATAAATTGTCTGATTCACATTTCAAATATGATGTCCTACTGTGTATTCAGATGTATAGTGACTACATGAAGAGCTTCAGGGAAAACATGTCAGATTTCCTGGAATCAGGACTGATAATAGACATTGAGGTAGGTTTAGGACCTGCAGGGGAGCTGAGGTACCCCTCTTATCCAGAAAGTCAAGGCTGGGTTTTTCCTGGTATCGGGGAATTTCAGGTAACAGTCACCCTTAAACAATGTCTGCATAACTGTATGACATTCCCTTGGATGTTAACCAGGGTAATAACAGAAACGATGGACTTTAATTTCAGTGCTTCGACAAGTATCTCAAAGCAGATTTCAAGGAGGCTGCAATAAATGTGGGTCATCCCGAATGGGAACTCCCAGATAATGCAGGAAGTTACAATGCCACCCCTGAATCAACAGAATTCTTTGGTGCAAACGGGACATACCTCACTGAGAGAGGAAAGTTTTTCTTGACTTGGTACTCAAACAAATTAATAACCCATGGTGATCAGATTATGGATGAAGCCAACAAAATATTCCTAGGCTGCAGGGTCAAGCTAGCAGCCAAGGTGACTCCCCATATCGCAAGCAACTAAAGCATATATCTAGTCATGTGTTTTCAGAATCAGAACTTAACTATATCAACCAAATGCAATCATGAATCAGGTATCTGGCATACATTGGTGGTATAAAGATGATAGTCATGCTGCAGAGCTCACTTCAGGATACTACAATCTTAACGACAGAGATGGCTACAGACCTATTGCGAGGATGCTGTCAAGGCATCATGCAATTCTTAATTTCACATGTCTTGAGATGCAAGACTCCAAACAAATTGCTGCTGCTAAAAGCGGGCCCGAGGAACTTGTACAGCAGGTACATCTTTCAATTCTTTAAAACAGTAGAATAGAAAGTAGTGAACAACAATATTGATGATTGAAAATAATTAAGGGAAAACTTTATCTCCAGTTGAAATATCCGGATAGAAGATCTGTGATCTCTGCCAGAATTGAACTTTTACTATAAGAAAATCATGATAGCTAGTGCAAGTGAATCAAATAAAATGACTCCACTTAAGGTTCATATTTTGCAGGTTCTGAGTGGAGGTTGGAGAGAGAGAATTGAGGTAGCAGGAGAAAATGCACTTTCAAGATATGATCGAGCTGGTTACAATCAGATACTTCTAAATGCTAGGCCCAATGGGATCAGTAGGGATGGCCCGCCAAAGCTCAAAATGTATGGAATAACATACCTTCGTTTATCAGACAAGTTACTCGAAGGAAACAACTTCAAGATATTCAAGACATTTGTGAAGAAAATGCATGCTGATCAGGTAAAGGAAACCCTCACAAAATCTCTGCATAAATCTTCAGTGAGATGTCCAAACACTTTCTTTGTTTGGTCCAGGACCACTGTGCAGACTCAAGAAAGTATGGCCAATGTCTAGATCCACTAGAGCGTTCAAATCCAGAGCTTTCAATCCAAGATTTGCTAGAAGCAACCGAACCAATGAAGCCATTCCCATGGGATAAAGAGACAGACATGGGCGTTGGTGGTGCACTTGCTGATTTCGTAGACAAATTCATAGAAAAAATCACCTCTATTTTGAAGTGAGAAGACCACAGAATGACAAAGAGTGAATAACAGTACGAAAGGGCCCGCTGAGGCACAGAAATCTCCAAAGATCACTGAACGTCCTCTCATGGCAAATCAGATCCCGTAGGAGTAAAGCTGCTGCTCTCCACTTTTTGTTCCTATACAAATAGAATGTGTCCAAACTTAGTTCTCACCAATAATTGCCACAAGAACAATTTCCTTCTCTAAATTGGCGTAACCTACGAATATCCCACATACTGATCTCGTGACCTGAGTTCTGAATTAAACTTTGTCACAGTTTGGCAATCCCCACAAACATGAAGATTTTTGGTTATCCTAATTATGGTCCTACAATAGTGTTAGGACCAAATCCTCTCTTAACCATATATGAATGAACAGACATGCCAAAATGCAAGGCCGTGATCTGATCACAAGCTCCAAAAACAGCTGCAACAGTGACTTCATCAGGTTTTATACTTTCACGAACCATCCGACAGAAAAGCTTTATGATTTCCACAGCATCTCCAATCTTCACATAAAGCAGATATCATGCAGTTCCATGACAATATATCAATAAGCGTCGCCTCAAACAATCTTCTTGCTTCCAATAAAAAATAGGAAGCACAATACATGTCTATAAGAGCATTCACCACAAATCTGTTGCAAAGTTTTTCCCATTCCGGACAGCATAGGCATGAGCCTCTTTCCCCTGCTTCACTCCTCTGAGGTTAGACAAAGCCGTGAGAAGATCATCGTATTCCAAGAAGCTAAGTTTCTTTCACGCATTCTGTCAAACACCACCCTCGCAGCCTCAATATCCTCAAACCTCAGATGCATTGCGAGCGAAGACTTAGCCACATAGATATCAGACTCCAACCCGACAAGCACTATCTCGCCAGGAACTCATTTCCCAATTTCGACAGACAACAGATTACCGCACGCCCTTCAAGACAAAAGGGTAAGCGAAATATCCGCCTTTCGACCGAAACTCGGAAAATTCACGGTACAAAACAAGGGACTTGAAAAGGGGTGCCACAACAAGTACAGGCGTAGCCCCATGATCATGGAATTCCACAAGAACTGATTTTTCCAGCTCAATGTGGTCAAACATTACTCAAAGTTTTCATGCAACAAAATTTGCATGCAAGATCAGAGAGCTAAAGAGTAAAAAGACCCCCCAAAAAAATTAAAAAATAAAAAAAAAAAAAAGCAGAAAAAATTGAATGTGGAGATGCGGGGTATCGATCCCCGTACCTCTCGCATGCTAAGCGAGCGCTCTACCATCTGAGCTACATCCCCTGCATCGGATGGTGTTGCGTTTATAAAAGTAATAATCATAATTAGATGATGGTTCTCAATTCTCATAGTAAGGGGTAGCGCATCTTACATGTTAGGGAGGGGGAGCGGAATTAATTACTATTTATTAGCACCCAAAAAGGCCCACGTTTGATGCGTGTTTGTGAAGGAGAAAATGCGTAGATAAATTGGCAATCGGCAAAGCAAGAATAGGCCTTCAAAAAATATTGCCAAAATGGTAATGTCTGTGATTATCCAAATATGGATAGAATTGGTCGAATCTATTCATGCTCCCTCCAAATATAATTTGTCTTCTTTTAATCTCCCGATAAGCATGCATAGGGTGGGAATACTCTCCCTCAAGTTATGCTCGATATAGAGGAATTTAAATAACAATTTAGACCCTTTTACAACGAACCAACTTCGCTCGTGTTTTGTAGAGATTATCTTGCCCGATGTACTGAAATTTGGTTGAAAATCAAGAGAGATTGCGAGGGGAGTGAGCCTTCACAAGAGCGGACGTTTCGGAGATGCAAGAACTGTGGGGAAACAATTTGAGAATCAAGAATCCCCCTCCACCTGGGGACTGGTCGAGATGTAATAAACGCAAAGAAAGAAGGGCAGATTGCGAATTACGACCCCACCAAAGATTTTGGACGTTCCAACTTTGTTCTCGTCACGTCTACCCTCCGAGGTGGCGCCCTCCTCCTCCTCCTCCTCCTCTTCCTTCTCCTTCTCCTTCCTCGCGCATTCGTTCAACAAAGCATGCAAATGGAAGACGGGAAAGCTCGCCGCTAGAGAGAGGCTCCGGATCATTCGCGGGCGCGTTTCTGTGATCGTCCCGCCGACGCCCATCTCTTTTCCGCCTTCAAGTTTCTTGATTTCCTGGTAAAGGTTGGATTTTTTTTTTTTTTTGGACACGCCCACGTCGGTTCGTCGCTCGTTTCGTGAGGCCGTTTGTCGGATCCGGCATTTCCACGTTCGTCCCCGGATTTTTCGTGGGTTCTCGATTCTCTTGTCATTAGGACGTCCCAATCTTGATCCTGAGGGATATTTGACTTGAGGGGACGTGCCCGTTGTGGATCAACGAACAGCAGCAGCAGGAAGAAGAAGAAGATAAAAAGGCCATTTGGGTTTTACGTGGCGAAGGTGATTCTTTTGACCCTCTCCCTTTTGGATGGTGATCAAGACAAAGTCGTGAGGGAATTCAAATTGGATGAAATGAGAAGAGAAGCGAGAGACTGGCCATGTAAGAAGGAATAGAAATGAGAGTCAAAAGTGGGCCGGTCATTTTCGCGATTCTGCTATGTGCATTGGCCACTGGGAGCTCGGAAGGCAAGAGAAAAGCTGGGCACGAACTTCTCGGAAATGAAGGCGCTTCCCCGCCACCGCAGGCGAGTTCCTACACGGTACGAGGATCGTTCGCATGTCTTTTGTTTTTTTTCTTTTTTCGCTTTGTTGAATTTCGACAATTTCTTTTGCCTCCTTTGGAGCTTAATTTATAGGTAGGTATGTGTTTCCTGGTTGAATCTATTTAGCTGGTTTGTCTTTTGTTGGAAAAGCTCCTGGAAAAAGAAATGCTGTTCCTAAAGAATTTGTACTTTGCCCAGATGATCGGATGGCCTATAGAGTGCGGAGTAATCTTTGATAAAAAGACAAATTCGAGAGTCCCGCAGAAAAAGAGAAGAAAAAGAAAACAAAGACATATAAGAGGAACAGAATTGATTCATCAGGTGTTTCGTAATGCATAAATTTTCGGGATGTGAGTTAATTGAGATGTTCCTGGGAAAAAAATGAAACGGAAACTTGAGAGAGAAGAATCCGAGAATCCATTTCAACTGAGACCCATTTGTCTGTATGACCGTGTACCCTTCATTCTTCAATTTCCTGCGCGTATGATGGTGCCCCATCTACGATTTACGTGTTAAGTCTCTCATGGCTCTAGATAGACATTGTAATTAACCTGTGCTGCATATTCTTGACAAAAAAAATCACTTTGATTAGATGAAAGAACCCTTTTGGAAACTTAGTAGCTGGATATCTAAGGAACAATGATGATCCTTACACATAATTTGACTTGACAGCCCCATTCATTTGCACTTTGAGATCAAGAATTCCCCGTAAACTCGAATGTGTCATATGATAACAGACAGAGCAAGCATGGATTGACTGCAAGAATGAACTGATGGCCAGGGCAGAGGTGATTCAAGATTTTGACATATACGTACTGCAGGAGGCAATCCATGGCCTTAGATCAATCAAAGGAAACATGGACAGAGCCTCGAGAATCCTGCCGCCCGATGTGAAACACATGCTCTTGGATTGCTTAAGAGAGAACAATCTCCGAGCACGCACTTCCAGTGGGGAGCCGAACACAAGGAACTGGTTCATGGAGTGCATGGAGTTTCTCTTCTATGGACCAAATATTCCTCGGAGAAATCTGGTAAGCAGGTCACATCACCGGACAACATCAACTGATAAACTAGCATCAGCTCCATCAACATCTCAACGTAAAAATATCGTGCCAAGTCCTGCTCCAACTCCATCTCCGAGCCAAAATGTGGCAATAAGCCCTTCTCTGTATTCTGCAACAGAATCTCCGAGTACCAGTCCAGCTCCAACTAATCTTGCTCCAACCATTTCTCTGTCCCCAAAACCACAAGTGCCTGTGGAGTCACCAGAGGAGCCATCTTTACCACGAGATACAAGTGAGTCACGGGAGCAACCACCAACTAGTGAAATTCTACCTATGAGGACACATGTTGCTCCAAGCCATACTCCCAAGAAAGACGATCACAAATGGATGAAAAGTGCAATAGCTGCTGGGTGTACAGCAGCTGGGACACTTTTTGTTGTCGCTCTGATCTTATTATGCTGTTCCAAGGGCAGGAACAAGAAAGTTGATCCCAGAGCCAGACAAAAAGATGATAGACCTCTTCTAAACTTGAGCTTGAGTGATTTCTCTGCAGGTATTCATTTATCAGGCGTTGCTTTTATCATTGTCATGTTATCATTCTAATTTTCTGACGTCTGATCTGACAATATGTGAACTTTATCAGGTTCTTCCCAAAAATCCTATAGCGTTGGAAATTCAAGCGGTAAACAACTGAGTTCTAATAGTGGAAAGACCCCATCCTTGGCGAGTCATCTTTCTGTAGTATCCGACCATCATGATTCGTCGCAGCCTGAAGTATCTTCCCTGGAAACAACTGGAGTAGTACCGCTTCCTCCATTGAAGCCACCGCCTGGAAAATCAGTTCCATCACCTCCTGGACCACCACCGCCACCACTTCTCAATCCGCGGCCTCCACCACCTCCAAAAGGTGGTCGCCCTCCACCACTACCTCCTAAAGGAGCTTCACTTCTTAGACCCAACCAGCAGGATGACCACGATGCAGAATCCGATGCCCCCAAAACCAAGTTGAAACCATTTTTTTGGGATAAGGTCCTAGCAAATTCTGATCAGACAATGGTCTGGCATGAGATAAAATCTGGGTCCTTCCAGTAAGTCTAGGATCTATCTTAGATTGACTTAGTCGATTGAGTACCCAGTATGATTTGAAATTGACTTGGTCAATTAAGAACTAAGTATTCAACTGGTCATTGTCATGATATTTTTCACAGGTTCAATGAGGAGATGATGGAGTCATTATTTGGATATAGCACTGTGGATAAGAACAAAACTGGCCATAGAAAAGAACCATTATCACTGGAAACTCCTCAGTATATTCAAATTATTGATACGAAAAAAGCGCAGAACCTCTCAATTCTACTACGAGCACTTAATGTGACAACAGAGGAAGTCTGTGACACCCTTCAAGAAGGTAACCTCTATATCTGGATGGGAATTCATGTTTGCGTTGCATCTGTGCATTTTAGTCGTGCTTTTCTCAGGCACTGTATCAAATAACCTCATTTGATATGATAGCATAAAAGAATATTCTTTTCATAACATACTAACTAATGCAGAATTTCACGTCCCGTGCTTTCCTCTTATCCTAAACTACTGCTAAATCTATTGAAATTGGTCCTGGAAATTAAATGATCATAGTGACAAGTATCGATCGTATTTGCCTCTACATGTAGAGCCTCCTCCCTTTTATGTTGATCCTCTTCAAGAAATCACTAGGTATATCTTAGTACATACTTTGTAGAATCTGATAACTAAGCAATATGACAGCCTTGTGTGTAATTGAGACCGTGACACGGAGACCAACTTTGCAAAGCCTGATGCTTCAATAGCTCACAGCCCGGGTTTCATGACCTGAGAGAGATCATGATCTGGAGGTTGGCGACCTATTAAAGACTATCAATTTTCTTTGTGCCCCGAGACTATTTGCTGTTGTCTGCAAGACAACAAATGTAACTGATATACAATCCAGATATTGAATCCTGTATATGCCTTGGGAGTTGGTAAGCAAACAATGGCTAGAAAGGATGAGTTGCCATTCTCACGTTGTTATGTAGACCAATTCACTGCTTTTATGCTAAGGTCCGAGACATTGAGTTCTCGACTTTTGACGGATATATCATTCTTTATTACTTGTGAAGGCGATGGCTGATTCTTATGCTTGTAATACTAAAGGTACTCAGCTTCCGGTGGAGCTTCTCCAGACTCTTGTAAAAATGGCTCCAACTGCGGCAGAGGAACTGAAACTCCGATTGTTTAGTGGTGAAATGTCTCAACTTGGCCCTGCAGAGAGGTTTTTGAAGGTATTGGTTGACATCCCACACGCTTTCAAGCGAGTGGAAACACTACTATTTATGAACTCTGCTCGGGAAGAAGTATCCAGCATCAAAGAATCCTTAACAACTCTAGAGGTAAATGATTAGTACTTAGTTCAGACTGGATGTTTCTTGCACTTACGTTTCTTTAATCTCTACATGATATTCTGTCAAGCTAGAGTCAGCAGAGTGCAAGACATTCCCATCATCATTTGTCAGTCATAAGATAGGAAACTTAGGGCATACCTAGCTCTAATTCGTATACAGTTCTGCACTGAGATAATATAGATTGATCATTGTCATTTTATGACCAAAATTAACCTCTTTTAATTTCAGGTCGCCTGTGGTAAACTCAGAGATAGCAGACTGTTCCTTAAACTCTTGGAAGCAGTCCTCAAGACTGGTAACCGCATGAATGATGGGACGTATAGAGGTGGTGCGCAGGCATTTAAGCTTGACACACTATTGAAATTGTCTGATGTCAGGGGAAAGGATGGTAAAACCACCCTTTTGCATTTCGTCGTTCAGGAGATCATCCGTTCTGAAGGAATTCGGGCTGCTCGATCTGCAAGCGAGAGCCAAAGCATGTCTAGTGTTAGATCGGAAGATCTCGTGGACGATTCAAACCATGATTCAGCAGAACATTATAGTGCTCTTGGGCTGCAGGTGGTTTCTGGAGTCAGCAACGAACTCGAAGACGTGAAAAAAGCTGCCGTAATTGATGCTGATGGTTTATCGGCTTCAGTTGCAAAGCTGGAGGTCTCACTTGCAAAGACTAAACAGTTCCTCAACACCGAGATGGAGAGCATGGAGGAAGAAAGCAAATTCCGTGACTCACTCACCAGTTTTGTCGAGTGTATAGAAGGTGATGTTGCATGGATATTGAAGGAAGAAAAGAGGATAATGGCTTTGGTGGAAAGCACGGCAGCTTACTTCCATGGAAGCACAGGGAAATCGGAAGGTTTACGTCTCTTTGTAATCGTACGTGATTTCTTGATAATGTTGGATAAGGCCTGCAAAGAAGTGAGAGACTCGGGGATGAAGACAGTTAAGACTTCCAGAACAGAGACACCAACTGCATCACCTTCACGAGAAAACCATCAGCCATCACCAGATATCCGGCAGCGACTATTTCCAGCAATTTTAGACCGACAGATGTATGATTCTAGTTCAGATGACGAGAGCCCGTCTCCATAGTTTTATATTGGTTTGCTGGTCTTTATTCAATGAGAAGTTGGTGGAATTCTAAGTATAGTCATCTTTTACTTGTAAGAGAAGCGAGTTGAACAGACAATGCAGACTCATGCATTCAAACTCATTGAAACTGATTCTAATATAGGCAGCTTTTCAGCTTTAATTATGCTTTATTAAATTAAAAACTTTGTTGTTTGGGGGTTTGTCCAGTAATTTCCGCTTGAGAAAGAAGAAATGCTAAACGGCCCTTTCATCGAGGAATATTCACATGACATCACTGATTTAAACAAGAAAGAAGCTCGCATGAGCAGAGCAAGACCAAGTACACATGATACTGCAGATTATTTAGACCAATTATTCTGCAACTGATGAATGTACTCCAACAGTATTGAGTTAATGCAAGAAGCACTTTTGTCACCTCACTTGGCCAGCCTCTCCTCTGTTATTCATAGATGAAAACCTTCACATACAAAATCATTAATTGTTTGGGACAGAAAAATGGACCTTCAAAGCAAGACAGATCTGCATCAGACTCGTTACACGGTGCAAATCAACTGGGAATCAACAACAGTTTATATGGCAACAAGCCGCACGTGAATACTGATGATCTCTCAGCTACCTAGTGTCTGTAGGCCCTTATTTAACAAAAAAGAGGTCTTTGACTCAGAAGAGATAATGACATCCATTGATGCACCTTCATCTTATTATTCACTACCAGATTCAGCAGCTAAATCAGGCCAATTAGCATATGCTGAGGCCAAACCTACTAACGAGTAAAAAAGACTTTACAGCAACCGCTAAAGCTTTCTCTTGCTGCAGAAAGGTAAACTTCTCCAACATCATGTTGCTCTGCATATAGTGACTTCACTGCTGCTTGTGTCAAACCAAATTTTCACAAACTCAGAGAAAAATAGAGTGTTAAACCCATATATACTCATGTTTATCTTCGAATTGCCTTTAGTGATCATGGGCTAGCACCGTATTACCCTGCTTAAAAGAATTGCCACTCAAGTTGTCTCCATGCCAGCTTCTTTTACTTAATCCACAGTAACATTTCTGATTTAGGAACACTCCGTAAATCGTGTTACTATCCAGATAGGAGGACAGCAAGAAAACTTGAGCTCAGCCCATGGCTTCCGAGTCTGTCACTCATGCAAAGGCATGCTGGATAAGCTCCATATGATCCATTCTAATGCATCTGCTACTATAGAGGAATTCTCTCCACTCACAAACTCTTTTATAATGCCATTTACTTCTATTGAACTCTTCCCTGTTTCCTTCTCCATACTTCTGTTCTTCATAAGTTTCCATACCCTCAATGATTCCTCCTGCAAACCCATATCAGCATAAATATTGGATAAAAGAATGTAAGTCCCACAATCATCAGCTTTTAGCTCCACAAGCTTCTTGACTGCAACTTCTGCAAGCATTACATCTTGATGAGTTCGACATGCTAAGAGCAAAGATCCCCATAGAGCAGCACAATTGGGTTTCATAGGCATGGATTTTATGACTTCTCGGGCACTATCTAATTGGCCGGACCGACTAAGGAGATCAACCAAACAGCTATAGTGCTCAAGCTTGGGTTCTATACCATAAGCTCCCTTCATCTGTTCAAAGATACAGAGACCTTCATAGACGAAACCTGCATGACTGCATGCCGTAAGAACTGCAAGGAAAAGCATATCATCAATTCATACATTTCTTTCCCAAACCATCTGCCTGAATAATTCCAAAGCTTTCTTTCCATGGCCATTAGTACCATATCCAAAAATCATCACACTATAGCAAATGGCATTTCTCTCAGACATGCTATAAAAAGCCCTGCTGGCTTCATTGACGCTCCCACATTTCATGTACATATCGAGAAGCGCAGCTTGAACGACTATGTCAACGTCGATTCTGTTCCTTTCTACATAGATATGCATCCATCTCCCTTGAACAAGCGCCCCCAGCTGGGCACATGCTGATAGTGCTCCAACCACTGCAACCTTGTCGACCTTCACATGTTCCAAAAGCATCTGCTTAAAAAGTTTCAATGCTTCCAGGGGATTTCCATGCGAAACATATCCATCTAGCAGAATGCTCCAAGATATCACATTTTTCCCTGGCATCATATCAAAGAGTTCACGAGCAGCCATCACATCTCCCACCTTTACATATCCAGCAATCATAGAATTCCATGAAATAGTATCTCTGATAGGCATGTTATCAAAGAAAAGTCGAGCCCTCACAACATCACCGCTTCTCTGACAAAATCAAAGAAGGCCTGTAAGCACAAATTCTCTGAGAGATAAACGATCACTTAAACGCATCCCCATTTCAGGAGGAGAAATTACTTCATGGAAGATGCAACTTTCTTCCAGTTTCATCACTTCAGTTTAATAGAAGTTGCAATTTCTATCTTATATACTCTGAAGCCAATTCCTTTCCATCTCCTTTGCATGTAAAAATTAATTAAGTTCCTAACAAACTCAGGAAAATAACTTCAAATATAACCAAATCAGCATTCCAAGGCATCTATTAACAGATAAACAAGATATGAAGCATCATTATTTACTCTTAACTGGCGGTAGAAAAGAAGATAAAGAAACAGTCATAAGCAACTATAATATTACATTGACATTAGATAGCCAAATGCCTTAAGTCACATTCAGGTTGAAAAAACGGCAGAAAGGCAAAACCTCAGGTAAAACAAACTTCTCTGCAATCCCAGAGTAACTACTCAATTAAAGAAATCAGGTGGAACAACAGACCTTACAGTAAGCATCTATCATCATGGACCAAGAAATCAGATCCTTTTCTGGCATTTCATCGAACACCTTCTGGCCCTCTTCTGTATTTCCCGCACCCTACATAAGCACTCAATAATAAATTCCAAGACACCGAATTTTTTTCCTTGACCCCATCAAAAGCCATCCTCGCACAACCCATTTCTCCACATTTCCCGTACATACCAATCAACCCATTCACTGCGAACACATGACAACATCTTCCTCTCTTCACTAACTCCCCATGAGCCAGCCTTCCCTCCGCCAAGCCCATCATCATCCCGCATGCTTTTAACACAAAAGGGTACGTGTAATCATCCCCAACAAGGCCTTTTCTTCTCATACCCGCGTAAAAGCTCCAAGCTTTTTCTGGGTTTGAGCTGCCGACGTAGCCCCTGATCATGGTGTTGTACACGAAAACACTCCGCAGGCGAATTTGGTCGAACACAAGCCGCGCGTGGTCCATATGGGGCGTGTTCAACGACGTCAGGGAAGTGAGTAGCTTGCCCGACGTGAAGGAGCCGGAGATGAAGCTGGTCGTGATGAGTTGGGCATGGATTTGGAGGATCTGCGACGCGCTTTTGGATCTTTGGAGAAGTGCGATCAGTGGGTTTCCAAGGTGGGATGGGGACGGAGAGTGGACCATGATAGGCGCAACGAGAGACCGACATCACCTCTGCTGAACTCGCATCGAAGACGAGGAGCTCAGATTGAATACTGAAAAAGCGGGAAGTTATGCCTTAATCCTACCGGTGCTGCGATAGCCACATGCGCAAACTTGCGAGCATTTGTCATCTTGATTTTTCCAAAAAAGATTGAAGAGTCTAATTTGCACTTGGCTGCTAACTTTGAACATTGCTTAACCATCAAATTTGTTTTCTTCTTATGGTAATCCATCACCTTACATGTTCGTCTTATGACAGAACTAACTTAGGAAAGGACCATGACATTGTCGGTACCTGCATGTTGGTGACGTGAAATCGATGTCCAGATATTAGGAGAGATTCCCATTTAAAGTATGACTGTATGAGCCAAGGGAATGGATCGAAGTAGCAGTGTCAAATTGTTTTCGGCCTCAATCTGAAGCCTATTAATGGACTTGGAACAAGAGGGGAACAAGAGACTTCGACCTATTGGAACTCGGTAGAGAGCGGGAATGGAACAGTCATGGCGCAACTTGGCTCGAATTTGAGAGAACAGTTAATGCAAGATGCATGTGACACGGACTGGATTCTCCCACGCTTTAGTAACCTTGTGAGTGGAGCTTTGTGGCAACGAGGTGAAAAATTAGTGATGCAAGAGTGATGATATAACTGGTTTGTAAGAATGCCATTAGGGCGTTTGTGCTAGGAGTGCTAGCATAGAACGGTGATAATTTTGAGGAGCTCTGAAGTCGGAGTTGGAATCCCATGCATAAATTGATCGAGAGTTGATGCCGCTCTCCTGATGAGACTATGGTAGGCTGAAATCATTATTGTATCAAAGTAGACTATGTATCTTCAGAGGGACTGGATGCTCGAGCTAAACTAATGGTACGATTCAATTTAAGAATGTTATTCGCCATACTATTATGAGAAACAACAATAAAAGGAAGGTTGGCCTAGTGTTATTGGCTCACCAGGTGCCACAAGGGCTATTCTGTGGCCAAGAATCTGTTAGCCTGTGACACATGTCGGAGATGGAATAACTATTGTATGGATGTCGTCGTACAAAATAGTGGTCGGCCGCCTAAGCATGCCACATGGAACGACTAATGCCAACTGAGCGATTTCTGATCAAAATTAGCCTGATCTATTATAGTGAAAAAATGTCAAAATGATTTAGGAATAAATTTGCCAAATTGAAAAATTAATGATTGAGTTTGCATCTTTGATAGGCATTTCCCAATCAGCTTTTGTTAAAGGGCGCCAGATTAGTGACAATATCATGATAGCCCAAGAGCTTTTTGCTGATTTCCACCACGAGGCTTACCTTCCGAAGTATGCTATAAAAGTGGATTTCCAAAAAGCCTATAGTACGGTGGATTGGAACTTTATACAAGAGACTTTACAAGCTTTCAAATTTCCAGCTTTCTTCGTTAGGTTGGTTATGGCTTGCATTACAACTCCTAAATTTTCTGTCTCAATTAATGGAGAACTGCATGGTTTTTTTGCTAGTAGTCGTGGTATACGCCAGGGAGACCCTGTCTCTCCATATATCTTTATCTTGGTAATGGAAGTGTTCTCTGGCATTATCATGGCTAAAACAAATTCTAGGGATTTTCATTGGTTTTGGAGGTGCAAGAAAACCCGTATCTCTCATCTTTTCTTTGCCGATGATGTCCTTATTTTCTTGGAAGGACATATCAGAGCAGCCACCCTGATTAAGGAAGCCCTGGAGCAATTTTCTCATTGGTTTGGCCTAAATCCAAATTCTTCGAAGAGCAACATATTCCTCTCTGGAGGATCTGCAGAACTTCATAACCAAATACTCCATTGCTTCGGGTTCCATCAAGGCACTCACCCATTCTGGTATCTTGGTGTTCCCATCATCTCTTCCAGGCTATGGAAAGAGGACTGTAAAGTGCTCATTGATGCTATTACGGCCCGTGCTTGCTCGTGGACTCATCGGTTTCTATCCTTTGCGGGCCGCTTTCAGCTTATCAAGTCAGTATTACATTCCATACAAGTTTATTGGGCTGCAATTTTCTCGTTGCCTAAATCAGTTCTCCACAGCATTGAATCCATTTTGAGACAATTCCTATGGAAAAGACCTGACTTAGGAACAGGTGGAGGCAAAGTTGCTTGGGATACTATTTGCTTGCCCAAAGACGAAGGAGGCCTTGGCATTCGTAGGCTCCTGGACTACAACAAAGCAATGTTGCTCAAACACATTTGGATTCTTTTCTCTGACAAGGAATCCTTGTGGTATAAATGGATCTATTCAACCTTCTTATCCAAAACCAACTTTTGGATTGTTTCTAAACCTACTTTTTGCTCATGGACTTAGAAGAAATTATTGGACATGCGTGCAACCGCTCAAACTTTGTTCCGTTGGAAAATTGGTAATGGTCATTCCATCTCCTTTTGGTTTGATTGGTGGCACAATAATGGGCCCCTATCTCAGTTATTCTCCAATGTCCACATCTATCAATCTAGAATACCTCGGGAAACCACTTTGCGGGAATTCTTTGATGGTACTTGGCAACCTTCAGTCACTCTTCACACCATCTTAAGTTGGCTGGATCCGGCTCCTTTGTTTGAAGATGAGACCTCGGATGAACTTATATGGGCTCCTTCCCCGACTGCTTCTTTCTCTGTTGCACTCGCCTGGAACCATATCAGAACAACAGGCCGGCCGGCCCCTTGACACTCCTTTGTATGGGACAAGCATATTACTCCCCAACATGGCTTTCTCCTATGGATAATTTCTTTAAACCGCCTACCGTCTCAGGTTCTTCTCCTACAAAACCACCGAATTGATACAGGATTATGCGCTTTCTGTGGTTCTGTTCCGGATTCAATCAACCATCTCTTCTTTGCCTGCCCAGTCACTAGCAGATTGGCTTCTTGGTGGACTACAAAATGCAGCCTCCCCTGGCGCAATAAACCCTGGCATGACCATATCACCTGGGCTATGAGAGTTTGTGGCAGTACATCCTTTGCTCATAGCCTTTCTAGGTTTTCCTTCGGCGCCTTATGTCATATTATATGGAGTGAAATGAATAATCATATCTTCAGGAATAAAATTATCTTCGTTCCGGGTATGCGCCAACACCTTTTTAAGGTGGTTAAAGACAAAGCTTTTTCTATGGGGACAATTGCTGACACTTCGGCAAACCGGAAGATACAAAGGAGATGGGGTCTACCTCCAGCGATCTTTGAAATTGACCATGCTCCTTCTTAGTCTTTTGTTCCTCTTTTTTTGAGCATGTTGCTCTCTTTGTTCTTTTTGTTTAGGTTCTTTTGTCTCTCTCTTTGTGGCTTTGTATAGGTTGCGTAGCCAATCTTGACCCCATATGGACATCCTTTGTCTACTTTGGATCGCGGGGTGTCCCTACCTCTGTTTGTATATGGTGTTTATGAAAAGTAATACAAATTCTTACCTTAACCAAAAAAAAAATGACTGAGTTTGCATTTTAAAACTTTTTTGGACAAATTTCCCGTGAATTAAAGATGGATGGTTGCAATTCATTGGTACACACGCCTCTTAACTTGAGCATGTCACAAGTTTCTGCCTTGCTCCAAATCCATTGTCGACCCGTAAAAAGATGAATTAGAGTGTCTCAAATTGACTTCACGATCTGGAAAAACAGTCTTGGACTGCATCCAGAAGTGGTCGCCATCATCCTCTCCTCCGTTGTTGAAGCAATCACCGTGTACAAACTATGCGGATTCCATGGTACTTTTCCCAGCGGCCTTGATCATTTTTTTGCTTTCTGCCACATGTTTTCTCAATGTATTGAAACCACAGTAGGGGCAGCATCCATTGATTTCTATAAGATGGCAAAATTTGTGGATTGATAGTCGAGACTCTCGTCTTATGTCGAGCAATGGAGATCGAGTTCTGCAACATTCTCACCATGCTCAACCGACCTCGGATTCAAAAGGAGACCATCATGTTGGATCACAAAAGAGACTATCTTTCATTCATTTTATCCAAAAGAAAGAAAAAAAGAAGTATGGATACACCCCACTAGTGAATATAGGTCAATCTCGGACTTCTTTATTCAGAAAGACTGAGTGGTGAAGGAACCATCGTGAAAGCAATACGTTTAATAGTAAAGTTAGCATAAAAGTTCGATTGTGAAAGTATTGGCTTCGTTGTTAAGAAACGAATGTGCGTCGTAATTTAGACGAACAGTACGAGTTTGATTCTTGTAGACAGGTTCCCTTTAGACTTCGTATTCAGATTTCGAGAATAACAGAGTCCGTAATGCTTTCCGTTGAACGAATCATTCGTCGCTAAGAAAAAGGAAAACAAGTGCATCGTATGGTACGATAGAAGTCCGTGTCTTCATAAAGATTCTACCAGTACATAGATCAGTCATCTACCTCCATATGCATTGCTCAAAACATGGGAAGTGCAACATTGGGGAACAGAACAACATTAGTCAAACTACCTGACGACCAAGTTATCAGGACTCACGACCCACCTCTTCATTAGCCTTCAGTGGCGGTGGCGGAAACGTAGTAAGCGACGCAGAAGAGGCCGTGGACGAAGCAAAGGATGCCTCCGATGGAGAGGAAGTGGTGGTGTGTGAAGCCGCAGGAGGCTCGCGACTTGTGGTTCGACAGTGTCCCGATGACCAACATGGATAGCCCGACCGCCAGTATGATCCTGAGCCATTGATCCACGTTTAATCTGCAGTCGAAATCAATTGATAGTTGAAAGAGAGACAGTATACCAGGTGAAGACGAGGCATGCCATGGTGAGTTGGCGATTAGGGGAGGCCTTTTGGAGGTCGTCCTGGGAGCAAATGCAGTTGTAGCAGCCACCGAGCAGATTGGCGAGGACATGGGCTAAGCCGAGGAACGCTGCCGCGCCTAAACCGAGCTTGAACGCCTCCGGGCTTGGCTCCTTGCACTCGAATATCCACAGCCTCAGGTGCTTCTCCTGACCACCACGAACACTCCCCGGTTATTGCATCTTGAAAAGACATGGTTAAAGATGCCATCTTTTTTTTCCTTCATTTTTCCTCTAGTTCAGGTTTACCTTGTTTTGCTCAACCTCAGCTTCCAGGCCAAGAATACCGGCTGCAATGTCCAGGCCTATGATCAGGATGCACACGAAAATGCCCCCTGCTTTCACCATTTCTGAGAAACTATGCTGCTTGCTGCTGCTGTGTGTGGGTTTGTGTGTGTGTGTGTGTGTGTGTGTGTGTGTGGAAGGAAGAGAGGAAGAATTAGGTTGTGCTTTTCAAAGAGAGGCAAAGAGGGACATAAGTCATCGAGACAATTGCATGGGGTCTAGTAAAGTAATCAGAATGTGTCGTGCCAAAGGAAAATAGAAAAAAGATGGGAGGAGAATGTGGTGAGCTGTTTGAAAAGGAGGGCAAAAGCTTCTTTTGTCCCCACAGTGCAAGACTTTTTCACTTTGCTTATCTTCTCTTTCCTTTCTGCAAGATGCCTTTCATGGGGGAGCAAGGAAAGCAGAGAATCAAGGAAAGCAGAGAATCAACCAACTCGCGGACAGGAGAGTGACCGGAGATGTGTCGATGGCAGTCTTCATTGAAATCATAGCATCACTACCTATCTATACACATGACAATATTCGAGGTAGTCTGTCATCAGTAATGACTGCAACTGCAGCATCTTTCTTGTAATGTTTCAATCATCATTGTGACCATCTCAGGGAGGAAAATCTTACTAATAAGGCAAGTTTTCACATGGGAAAACTAGAGCGACTTGATCCTGCTTAATACTGAACTGTTCCCTTCTTTATTTTTGGCCGATGTGATTGAATTGTACCCTAGATTTGTTAAGATTAGACGCACAAACACAACGAAATATAAAATAAAGGCAAGAAAAAGAAATCGAGACATAAAGTTTATTCTGGTTCACTCGTTAAACTGGGACTACATCTAATAAAGGATTCCACAATAATTAGCACATTCAACAAGAGAAAGAGATTATATAGGCAGTAGCTATTCATGGGCTCAAACCCAAACTATCAATAAAATACGGATTCAAACTATAAAAATTTTCTATCAGCTCGGGAGCGCTACCCTCGTGACCTGCGTGCCTCCCTATCAATGGGGAGTATGATCCACACTCCAACAAGACCAGTTGCACGGGTCAGATTACCGCCCGACTGACGACGACTTTTCATCGGTCGAAGCATGCGAAACGAAACCGATCGCACCAATTCCACGAACCTAACGATACGGCGGGGCGGAACCGATTTCTCAATCTGTCGACTTGCTCGATACGTCAGATGAAAAGATTATGAACATTCTGGCAGAATAGCATTCGCCTCTCCAAAGTGGGGAAAACACATAAGGACAATGGGAAAAAGCAAACCGCGTAACGGGGGGCAAATGTGGGCCCGCGATTCGAACCCGTAAGCGTCGGGTCAAGAATCGGTGGGATCCGTATCGGGAAGGGTCAAACCTGGGTCGGGTCACCATCGTCCATGCCCTCGAGCTTTGTGAAAGTGCATGAGCAGATTACGGCCAAAATTAAGAAAAGAGAAAATTACGAAAATAGGTCTTTGGCCTTGGGGTAAAGTGGATTTTACCATATTGCCATCTCTTGTTCTTTGCCGTACATTCCTCTGTTTTAATCCACATTTTTTTTTCCAGGCGAAAATGGAAATGAAGAAATTTGTTCATAGTGCATTCCATTCTCTCTCTCTCCCTTTCTTTACCTCGAACGCAAATTTGAAAGTTAGATAAAGAAATTTGTATGTACATTCCTAGACGAGTTCGAGTTTAGTTGGCGTGATTAACGTGGCTTCCGATTTATGCACGGATTGATTGCCCATCCACCAAAACATAGAGAGAAAGATTGGGGTGGGTAACCGCGACGATGAAACAAGGTACTAAGCTAATGCGCTTCATGTATTGCAAGAAAGAATTAGCGTTCAATAGATTTTGCCACAATCGTCTAATTATAGAATATTTATTATGGCCATTTGTTAATTCGAAATTTAATGGCGCGAGATGGAGAATGTTTATAATAAAATGACTAATCGATGCTATTTTTGGAGAAGATAATAAAAAAAAAAGCCTTGAGATCCCTCAAAAAGTAGAAATACGCCGTCGTTTTCTTTATGCCGGGGTCAGCGTCATTTGGGCCATCGTCAGATCTTCCGCACCTCCTGCTCCTGGGTTCCGCCATGGTTGGAGAAGGGCTCGAGCCCATTTCAATGGCGGGTCTGTTTGCGTTCGCCCCATTTCCTCAGAGGAGATCTTTCTTCGTTCTAACGACCGACCCAACAAGAACAAGGTGAGATTTTTTACATGGGGTGTCATTTGTAACGTCTCCTGTTGGTCGTTCTGTCCTTATGCACGCTGTACTGGATTCAAAACGGGCATGGATGATGCAAACAAGAGGGAAGAACCAAACCAGGCATGTCGGACAAACTCGAATGTGCACAGTCGATGCTCTGTGATCTGTGAGCGATGATGCATGGTAATATGGAGATGTGCGTGGCGCTCTGAATCTGTCGTAAATGAGACTCCTCCGGTAATTTTAACGTCATTAAGCGCAGCAAAATGTCCAGAAGGATCGGACTCCATCATCATCGTCATCATATTCATCATGTCATTTTCGCAGGTGAAGCATGATGCCTCTCGATTACAAAATGGCATGTTCATCTCTCTCTCTCTCTCTCTCTCTCTCTCTCTCTCTCTCTCTCTCTCTCTCTAGTATACCAACTCCAAAGACAAACTTCCTAGTCTTTACAAGAAGTTAAATCTTAAAACTAACAAGAAGAAGAAGAAGAAGAAGAAGCCATGCCCGATTCCTACTTGCTAAACGTGTTTTTGGGGGCCGGAGCCATATCAGAAGATGGTTCTATTACCTGTGGATATAGACGCGATACTCAACACAAACCTGAATAACCAAATAACCATTCCCCTTTCCCACCCAGAGACGTACTCCATGGCGCTCGCTCTCTTCCTTCAAACAGGGGATTGATATGGAGGAGCTTCAAGATTCCACCACATCTGCTGCTGCTGCTGCATCTCCATCCTCATCGCAGACGCTGCCTCCTCCTCTTCCTCCTGCTGCTGCTTCAGTAACAGCCATTGCTGGTTTGTCGCTGCCCCCACCCCGTACTCCTGATCGCACAACACGGCCTGAGCCGGGGGCGAGTTCGCCATCCTCTCTAACAGATGCTGCATCGTCCACCTCCCAAGCATTCCGCTACCGCCGCCGCCGACGTCGTCGTCCGTCGGGCAGCGAGGGGGGAAACACGGGGTCGGCTGCGGCGACTCGCGGGGCATGAGCTGAAGAGCGCTCTTCACCAGCTGCTGCAGGTACGCCACCTGCTTGCAGGCCTCCTCCAGCGTGGCGAGCGTGTCCATCTTCCTTTCTTCCTGCGGCATCACCAGCTCGTGCAGCTGCCTCATGCAGTCGCCTATCTTCCTTCGCTTTTCTCTGGCCCGCTTTGTCCTTTCTGGGTCGGCCGGGCAGCGCCTGCGAGCCGGGCGGGGCGCGGCTGCTGCTGCTGCTGCTGGCGGCGGCGGAGGCGGCGGCGGCTGCGGGGGCTGCGGTTGGAGCGTTTCGAGGGAGCGGAGGAGGTCGGAGAGGCGGTGGAGGGGGAAGCAGAGGGTCGAGTCGTCGGCGAGCGAGAGGAAGTCAAACGGGGACGAAGAGGGAGCGAAGTCGGGGAAGCAGTGAGGGGGTTCTTGCTTGGGCATCTTGAGAGGGGACGGCGAGTAGCGAAACGAGAGCTGCTGCTGCTCGGTACTCGGAGAGAAGGGAGAGACCGGGGACGGCAACGGCGACCAGAGAGGGGACGAAGGAGAAGGAGAAGAGGAGGAGGAGGAGGAGAAAGGGGAAGGGGATGGTGAGGAGACGGGATTGTCGAGCAGGAGGGACCGGAGGCTGACGCCGGAGAACATGGCGTCGAAGTTGGACAGCTCCTCGGCGGCCGACGGGGGGAACGACGACGGCGGGCGGAGGAGGTGGCGGCGGCGGCGGCTCGAGGAGGAGGGCTCGCCGCCGAGGAAGGCCGAGAGAGGATCGCCGTTCATGTCGGGAGACGGGGGGACTGGGAATGGAAAATAGCGAAGCGAAGCGAGGGTGCGCTTCCCCCGTTTATATTATACGAGGGAGGGAGGGGGGCGCGGCGCGGCGAAGGCGATGCTCGCTCTACCCTCTGGGACACGTGGCGGAGTGTGATTAGGGAGGGAGAGGGGGAGCGTACGGAAAAAACAGAATCAAAATCAGAAAGGCGGCTCCAAGGCTACATGGTCGAGGACGATTGGGGGATGTTCGTTCTCTCTCTCTCTCTCTCTCTCTCTCTCTCTGACATGCTTTGTCGTTTTGTTTTCTCTGTTGCCGTTTGTATGTATTCCCCACCACCCCTCTCTCACTCCCCGGGGGAAAATGTCATTTCGCCTGTTGCCACCCCAAAAAAAATAAATAAATAATTTTGACTCTTTTTTTTTTAATTTATCCTCTTATTAGACAGTTTGTGTAAATTTACGAGCGCCGCTGCCCCCAGAAAGAAACGCTCGGGATCGAAAGAGCAAAACCATGTCACCGGACGAGTTACCCAAATGCATTGGCGTCTACTAGGCCTACGAATTAAAGGAGTGTCCTTCCGCATGCATACTCTCAGACGACGCTAAAAAGAAAGAAAGCAAGAAAATGGCCAAAAAAAGAGGGGGAGATGGGGATTGGCGAGTGCGCGGGATGCACGAGCCTGACGTACGGTGTTCTGCGTTGGCTGGCAACCCGACGCCTTTGTTGTCCCCGCCGTTGGTGAATGTCGCTGTCTTTACCAGCGCCGCTACCAATCCCCCGTACCAACACTACCCTTCAGGAAGACGGACGCGAAGGACGCGGCGCTCTTTTCCTCCCAAACTCTCGTACGCAGGCAAAAGGAAAATGTCCGTTCTTTTTTAATTTTCAAGGAGAAAACTCGCGTCCATTCGCCAATTTCAAGAAACGAGAAGACTGGCTCAACAACTCAATTGTGTGAACTTCTCGCCATTTATCTATGCAACTACATGTAAAGCCCAAACCCAGAGTGAGCTTTAAAGAAGCAAAGGAGAAAGGCAAGCTTGTGTTTTGGCACGCACAAAAAGTTTCCAAAGCCAAATTCAAAGCAAATGCACAAAACTGCACGGCCGATTTGACAAAGAAAAAAAAAAGAAAACAGAAGTAAGGCAAAACCACAGATCTGAAGGAACAGAAAATCGCAACGGGGAAGGGCAGATAAAAAGAATGACGATGCACTAGACTACTTCCTGGCCAACCTCCCACTTGAAAGAATTCTTGCCTTGCTGACATACACTTCTGCTGATCTCCGAGGCCAGGGCTTCCGACTCCGCGGCTGAGCCCTTGCTTGGCCGCCGCTCGACGCCCATCCGCCCGGCGTACATGGCTGGGTTTCGTCCCTCCGCGGGCCCGGCCGCTGCTGGCCTCACCATTACCGGCCAAGTGCGAAAGAGAGAAAAGAAGAACAGATCTCTGCGGGGCATTTTAACAGACAGTTGGAGCAAGCTTAAGGGACGGGAGGTTCTGGATCCATCGAGGCTCAAAACAGACCGAGAGACACACGAAGAAGCAGGAGCAAGCATGAGGACGTCACGGACCGGAACTCGCGCGAGCCAGACGGCCGCGAGCTCCGGCCAGTGAGCCCGAAAGCAGGGCACAAGGAACAGAAACAGGGGAGGGAGAGGCCGCCGCTTGCGGCACTCCCTATTCGGCACGCACACGGCGGTCGCCAGAAGGTCTATCCCTCCGGCCTCTCGGTCTCTCGGTTCTCTCTCTCCGCCTCTCTCCCCCGGTTCCTCTTCCCCATCTCCCTCCCATCTCTGCGCTCTTAAGGGCCACGGTAGGCGCCCATGGCTTCCTGCCACCGCCAGCCTGCCGCGGCCGGCCAGATCCCGACCAGCGGACCAGGCTGGTCTCTGCCCCCTCTGTCGCTTCTGCTTCCCTGCTGCTGCGTTCTGCCCTTCTGCTTCGTCCCCAGCGTCTCTGTCTCTGTTGCACCTGAGAGGAAGGAGACGGGGGGAGAGGAAGAGACGCGGGCCGAAGAAAAGAAGAAGGGGCCGGGCCGGGCTGGGCTGGGCCGGCCCAAGCGGAAAAAAAGATGGGCCTGGCCCTTTCGTGGCCCTGTCTAGTCGGTACCGGTCACGATATTTTCTAATTTTTTTAAATATAAAAGAAAAATATGTTCGAATAAACCCTATTAATACAAATACACCTAATACCTATATGCCACGTAATTTAATCAAAATATTTTTGTTTATGGTTTAAAAATTAATACCTAAATTTATATGCAATTAAATCATAAATGACTAAGCAAAATTTAGGTGTTAACGTCAAGGCTTATAATGGGCATGTCAAGATAGAATAATTTGTCATTGGTGACTTGGTATGGAAGACTACTTTACCAATTAATAAAAAATAACGAGTTCGACAAGTAGTCCCCAACTTGGGAAGGGCCACGCCAAGTGATTAATGTACTCAGTGGTAGGGCCTATCGATTGATGGACCAAAATGGAATAATATTGTCACGACCGAGAAAGGGAAAATACTAAAAAAATCTCTCATCCAACGTTGTGGAAATTGAAGTAGAGTTTAAGTTTTGTTGTAAACTAAGCTCGGAGGGAATGAAAGCTTGAGCGAAACGTCGAAGATGAAGCCACTACGAAGGTAAGGTCAAAAAATGTAGAGAAAAAGTCATAAAAAAAACCTCCAAATTATACCCATTGTGACATATTTATTTTGAATCTTTTTTTTTTGTAACATCAAAAACCTCAAAGTATACCTACTATGATACATTCCGTCAAGATTTCATTAAACGATTTTTCAAACAAAAAAAAAGTTATTTTTATTTAACTTGAGTCACACGGACGCCATGTCAATATTATTTGTTTTTGGCGTCCATGTGAGCAGATTTTTAACTGTTCTCATTAACAGAACTTTAACAGAGGATAAATGTGTCACACTGGACATAATTTAGAATTTTGGTAGCTTTTGCCTTAACTTTTATTACCGACAAATAATGAGTTTGATCGATTAGTCAGTTAAGTCATCTATAAACAAGGAAATCGATTTGAGGGAGAATGATAAATCGATAGGTCATCGGAAGAATCATCGACAACAGGTGAGAGGAGTTATCGACAAGGACCATTGCTAGTCAACAATGCTTAAAAATGATCCATCACACAAATTCTACTTAGTGTTGAAATTAGAGGACAAGGAAGACGTGTCGATTTCAATATCAAATGACAGTTCCAGTACCAAGAGACGGTTGGTAAACCGGATGAACTTTCTTAAATACGATCATCAACTTACTATTTCTGCGCTTCAAATTCCAGAATTTGTTCTTCATTTTCTTCCAACAATTTCGTATCCTAGATCAACGCAGGACCCCTTCTTTTTCGTATAAAACCAAACTCAACCTTTTTGGTGAAAATTTTTTAACCTTCGGCGGGTCAAGCAAGGATAACGAAAACTCTTGATGATGGACAGCAAAGAAATTGTGCACAAAAGCTGCCCGTTTTTTAGCATGAAACCGTTAACATCATGTGAGTGCCACAATGATTTGCATTCTGTTTATTGTAAATTATACCTTATAATTCTGAATTACACATTATTTGAGCAAAGTCGTTTCCCCTATAAAATTCTCTCAAAGCCAAGGAGAGTTGTAAATCGGGGTCACCACAGATTTGACATGTAGGTATTTGTGGAGAGCGTCCAAACCGAGATCTCTCCCGAAGCCGCTCATCTTGTAGCCACCGTAAGGACAATCATTGTCCAAGGCAAAGTAGCAGTTTACCCAGATAATGCCCGCTCGGAGTGACCTCGAGATCGTGTTCGCCAGATCTATGTTCTTCGTCAAAACCCCCGCTGCTAGACCATACCTCGTGTCATTGGCCCTCTTGATCACCTCCTCTAGAGTCCTGCAATCCGTCGTCAAATAATGAATGCAGCACAATATACTTCAATAGTTCTGCATGTTTGTTTTAGCTGCATATGGTACTTGCTCGATTGCATCGAAAGTGGGTAAGAAATAGTTTCGGGGACTAATGTTTACTCACTTGAATTTCATGAGTGACATGACGGGGCCAAAGATCTCATCCTGCACGATCACGTTGTCCTCCTGATGAAATGAGAGAGTTCAACGATAACGCAAAACGGTCAGAAGTTCAGTTCCTCCCAAAATAAAGCTTCATGTTCTTTAAGGAATGTGTTGTGGATTGATAGCGTACCTTGACATTTGTGAAGACTGTTGGCTGAATGTAGTACCCTTTGGTGCCCAGACGCTCGCCTCCAGTCAAAAGCGTGGCTCCTTCTCTCTTTCCATGCTCGATGTAAGAAAGTATCTTCTCAAACTGTTCCTTACTGGCCTGGAATTTAGCGTAATTTGTGTCAGGCTAATTATCAACCATATGCTTTGTCGCAAACCTAGCAGGTTCTTGCCACTGCTAGTGTTCGTTCTTACCTGTGGTCCTTGACGGACATTCGGATCAAACGGGTTGCCGACCGACCAAGCCTTCGCCTTTGCCACTAGCTTCTTCTCAAACTCTTCATAGATCCCTTCTTGAACATACACACGAGAGCCCGCAATGCATATTTCTCCCTGAAACATAGTTGAATCGAGAAACCTTCATGATTTCAAGTATTCGGAGCTTATCTCTATTTTTGCAATTGCCATAAAAAGTTCGAACATTGTACCTTGTTGAAGAGGACACCGAGTAGAGCAAGATCAGTAGCAGTATCTAAATCAGCATCGTCAAAGATTATAAGAGGCGATTTACCGCCCAATTCAAGTGACACTTGTTTCAAATTGCTTGTCGCCGCGGCCTGCATCACAATGCGTCCTACTTCCGTTGATCCTGTAAAACTGACCTGAAATGATGTTTTCACACGGCATCGGTCAAGCTAAAAACTCACAAGCACATAGTCACAGAACTCACCCGATATTATATGGTTCGACAATAGAAATTTTCATGAAAGAAAGAACCTAGAAACATACCATATCAATGTCCATATGATTGCTTATCGCTGCACCAGTCGTCGACCCAAAACCAGTTACAACATTGATCACTCCATCAGGAACACCGGCCTGATGCAAAGCAAACCAAGATTTAAAGGCAAAAAATTTACCTGAATAATTTCCATGTGTGTCCTCTTTTTTTTTTTTCGACAACTGTTTTTTTGAACGACTTTGTTATGGCATAACAAAGATTCAAAATCATGTTTTCAATTGCTCCCCAATTGCTGTCTTTTATATTTTGATAAGAACCTCTGGAGCATTATAACTAGAAAGCTTAATCATCACTTCTAGGCTAATAAATGATCGAAATCATTTCAATTTGTCTACTGAAAACTAATCCCAAGTAATTAAATTATCTACTTATTAATACAGTTACATGCTAGAAAAAATGACTTTTCTGCTCTCAAGAAGCATCTTTTCTGAGTCGATTGACGTACCTTCTTAGCCAAATGAGCATAAAAGATAGCCGATAGAGGGGTCTGCTCAGCGGGCTTCACAACCATGGTGCAACCAGCCGCCAATGCCGGGGCGACCTTCGTAAAGAACATGCCGGTCGGGAAGTTCCAAGGGATGATGTGCCCAACCACGCCAATTGGTTCCAGCAGCGTGTGCCCGTGAAGCTCACGCGACATCTTCAATACCTTACCGTGGATCTTGTCCGCTGCGCCGGCATAGTACCTGAGACATGTGGCAGCATGAGGGATTTCCACGGCCATGCCTATACTGAATAGCTTCCCAGCGTCGATAGTGTCCAGAGCGGCCAGTTCCTCCATGTTCTCTTCGATCAAGTCCGCGAATTTCGACATGATCCTTCCTCTTTGCTGTTAATGAAATTTACAATCATATGTCATATAAAAATTAAAATTCATGAACATTAGGATTCAGAATGAAATGTGGCTTCCACACAGAAAACGATGTTCTGGAGGTTTGGATAGAACTAGATGAATTTTTATTCTTTTGGCCACGAGATTGTTATGATTACCAAATGAAGATTATAAAAAAAAAAAAGGAACAAAAAGAATGGCCTTGCGTTACCAATTGAAATATAACAATGCTAATTTAGGGGGGAAAATGTCAAAAAAGTCTTAAACCTTTTGCATTGATATTAATTTAGTCCTAAATCTTTTTTTTGTGCCAATTCAGTCATAAACCTTTTGTATTAGTGCCAATTTAGTCCTAAACCTTCTTTTGGTGCCAATTCAGTCCTAAACCTTTTACATTGGTGTCAATTCAGTCCTAAATCTTTTGTTTTTGTGCCAATTCAGTCCTTTCGGTCAATTTTGGCTGGATTTTGCCGACGTGGACGCTAACTGGCAACTATCTGGAGGAAGGAGGGAGGGGAGGGAAAAAAAAGAACAGAATAAAAATTCAAAAAATATTAAAATATTATTAAAAGTTGTCTACGTTAGCACCGGTGGCCAGTCAGTGTCCACATCAGCAAAATCAGGCCAAAATTGATCGAAAAGACTTAATTTACACAAAAAAAAGAGTTTATGACTGAATTAGTTTAGGACTGAATTGGTACCAAAAAGAGGTTTAGGACTGAATTGACACTAATACAAAATATTTATGACTGAATTAGCACAAAAAAAAGGCTCGGGACTAAATTAGCACAACTACAAAAGGTTTAACACTTTTTTGACACTTTTCCTCTCATTTAGACAGGTCTATAAAATCAGTTTATCAAGTGATGTGTTAAGCTATAAGTGATCCTTTAAGCCAGTGAACTACATTCGAGCATCTATAATAGTTTGGTGCATCATCTAACAAACCGATATTTACCGTCTAGCATTTTCTATTAAGATAACACTAGACTTATGTCTCTATGTACGCTTCTCTAAATTCAAGAAAATGAACCAAAATATATGCTCTCTCCAAAAGCTGAACTAAAACATATGTTGTATAGAACAAGAAGCAGTCCAAAGGGGTGTTCCTAGCATTCAAAACAAATGAAATGGCTAAGTATAAATTCAATCGAGTCAATCACATCTCAAGAATAAGTAAACTCTACCCTTAAAGAATGCACCGTAACATTCAAAGTGCTAAAGTTAGCTACGCTGAAATATTTGTTTTCCTAATCTAGCATACACAACTGTAATATCCAAAAGAACTTCTGTGCAATTGCAGCGCCTGGATATAAAACTAGAAAGATCATTTAAGTTGACTATGCCCTCTGGCTTCTATGATTGGATCCAAGAATGTCCTTCAACTTAATCTACAATGGAGGTCAATTTTCCTGCCAAAGAAAATTATCCATTTTATTTATGACATGATCATAAATATAGATCAAATCTGAATGGTCCCTAATTTGGTGATTTCAAATATGCAAGTAAAAGGAGGAGGACGGCGTTGACCCTAATAAATAAGGGAGGGAAAAATGAAATAAAAATATCCCGTCCAATGTCAATGACTATAGTGGCCGAAATGGTGACAACTAGAATACGATTTTGAGCAAAATAATATAAAAATTAATTATGTTGGTAATTATTTTTCAATTTTCCCCCGTCTTCTGGGGGCCCCAAACAGTATTTAATGGCACCTTTGAATTGAAAGGCAGCGTGGAATTGAGTGGCTGTGATTCCAAGGGATTAACAAATTTACAAATTGATGAATTTCCAAAATTGATCTTCTTTTGGTTTGGTTATGTGTCCTTTTTGCTAATTATATTTAATTTGCCGCGCAAAACACTTAACACACGTTTGTAATTATTCGTAACAAAGTATCGGTACAATGAGGAAGAACAAAAGAGAAAAATGAACGGAAAGTACAAAAATTGATTCGCCGAAATCAATTTATTAAATGAGGTGCCGAATTCTAACTTTTAAGCGATTGTTTTGCTCAAATTACCTCACGCAAGCATCCCGGCTAAAATTAATAGTGTAATTTCGATAAAATTATATACATAAGTGAATTTGTGAATTAATTTCTACTGGTATTGTCTTCTTAATTTGATGGAATGGGAACCAGTGATAAATGAGCACAAGAAAAAGAAGAGAGAAAAAAGGGAGAGAGAGAAAGGAAGGCTTCGCACGTAGCCGGACATGCGCGGCCAAGGGCCGTGGTCAAATGCGTGGCGTGCAGCTTTGACAGCCAGATCCACGTCCTCTTTGTCTCCCTCTGCAACTCTTGCTGTCACTTGCTCGTTCCTCGGATCTATCGTCTCGAATGTCCTCCCTGTCCATCCAAGTTTCATGCGCCGTCATAACCAAGAAACCCAGAAAGGAAGAAAAAAACAAGGAGGAGGAACCGACGAGAACAAGAATTTGTGGGGGCTGCGAGTTTTTCTATGGTCAACTGCAATGCGGTGTAAGATTCTCTCAAGGTCAATCTTGATTCAGATGGTCGATGCTCTGTTTTTCTGTACTCGGAACAAAGCAGTGAACTTCACTCATCGAAAACAGAACTGCTTGAATGAGATCAAACCAAGTTCGGTAACGGTTTGTTCATGGCACAACTCTACTTTTCTTTTTCTTTTCGAGAAAAAAAGGATAAGCTAGCAAGAACAGAGAACTTTACGAGCACATCTGTCCGAGAGAAGAGTGCGGTGAGACACGACAAAACCGTGCAACGAATCTTCATCAAGGCAGTGCAAGAACTTGACAAGAAGCTGGTGAGTTTTACCTTTGACGGAATCGACGAACTTGCCATTGATGAAGAGCTTGGTGAACTTAATCTCCGGAACAAGTTCATCGTAGCTCTTCAGGCTTCCGTTTGCATTGCTCTGGTTCTCTGCCATCTCTCTCTTCTCTGTACTCAAACTCTCTTGCTCTTTTGGCTGGAGGGAGGAAGGAAGGAGGCCCCTTTATAGAGTAGACAGTCGCTTTCCTGCGCGCCACACGTAGGGGTATTTTGGGAAGAGAAACTTTTGTGACAATATTTATATATTGCTCATCGGTGACAAGAGAGGAAAATCAGTCACCAACGCCATTGGTCAAATTCAACAAGGGCTCGCAATTCGTGTTCGCGATATTTAAGTCAAGAGGGTATGTATCGGTAAAATTGTTATTCACACAAAATCCTTTCGATCGGTTATGTCGAGAGTTCAAGACGTCTGTCAAGATTGATGCAAAGACAAATGTGTATTAGCTAGTGTCAATTTCTTTTATTACCATGCAAATGATATGTCTAGCATCCAGCAACATCATGACATTTTCTTCTCCTTTTTCCACTCAAAGATGGAGTTCCATTATATTCATAGTCATTGACAATTTTTTATCTCCACATTTAGTATTTATGATGTTATAATTGTATAAACATGAGGAAGATTGAGTTCTTAATGATCCTCATTTTTTTTGTCATACTTAATGATCCATATATTATTGCGGAAAAGGAGAAAACTCTTTTAAGTACAACTTAACAGAACCATTTTATGCTCTATTTGTTTTGCAGAAAATGAATGATTTAAAACATATTTTCCTAAAAGATAATCATTTGTATCGCTTGAAATACTTAGTTAATGAAAAATGCTTCATTATTGATAATTATTTATGTCTAAATATTTCTTAGACAATGAAAATATTTTTTGTTTGTTTATTTTTGTAAGCGAGATAATCGTTTATTTTAGAAAAATATAAATCATCTATTTTTCACAAAACAAACGAACAAGTAAAGGCAACTTACTTCAGTTAGGATGGGCGACAGATAACGCATTCATCTTTCTTTCTTTTATCATAAAGGAAGGCATTGTCAACACGTGTGTATAGTCACGCCACACGTGTTGATCATGCCTTCTTTTTCCTTCATTTACATATGTGAAATTATTTGAGGTTTAGAAGCCAGAGGACACATCAATTAATAGGTTGTTTGTTTTCTTTTATTTTCATAATAGATTATCATTTGAATGAGAATACTTAATCTCAGTACAACAGACACATGACATTTTTTTGCTTTTTCTTATGCAAGTGTTTTGAAATTGACATCTTCTGTAAATCTTATGGTGGAAGTATTTCGACTTATTTTCACTTTTAAACACTTGAAAACTTCTAAAATATACAAATAGTAATATGCTAATTCACATATAATATTTCATGAGTTTTAAAAATAGAATAACATTTAAAATGTCGGCAGAACATAAATAAATTGCTTTTCACTTTTTAGAAGCCAAAACATGCTAACTCTAATTAATTATTCAATTGTGACACAAGGGTAAGAAAATATACATCATTGAAAAGATTAATGGGCAAAAGAATGCGAGCATCGCATGAAATAGTCGATAAGTAAAATGAAAGGAGGGAAAACTTTCAAATGAATAATTATCGGGCTTTTTTAATGATTAAATGAACCCATTTATGTTTTTTAACAGGAGTTAGGCGTATGACCTAAATTCGGTGAACCACATGCTATTCTAAGCTAACTCCTTATCATGATACCTTCGGCTGTGCTTCGCAGTGATTCGATTGCTCCCGCTAATGTTGTATTGTTTAACGTTTGATCTACATACGATTAAAGATCTAGTGTGGTCCTTTCTCCACTATATATTTACTTCGTTATTTTTCTCCCTAATATTTTTTTATCCGCAGCCCCAAAAATAGAGTGATAAGAAAGATAGAAAGAAATCAAGAAAACTAAATGCAAGCCGGCCATAGAATTGGGTAAGAACAAGCTAAAAAGCATGTTCAAATAGAACTTGAACAAGTAAAACCTATCTTTTTCCTAAAAGATAATCATTTATGTTGCTTGAAATACTTAGTTAATAAAAAATGTTTCATTATTAATAAATATTTATGTCTAAATATTTTTTTAGATAATGGAAATATTTTTTATTGGTTTATTTTTGTAAGCGAGATAATCGATTATTTTAAAAAAATATAAATCATCTCTTTTTCACGAAACAAACGTACCATTAAAGGCAACTTACTTTAGTTAGGATGGATGACATACGACTTCAAGTAACACACTCGTCTTTCTTTTTTATCATAAAGTAAGGCACGGTCAACGCGTGTGTATAGTCACGCCACACACACGTGTTGAACATGCCTTTTTTTTTTCCTTCATTTACATATATGAAATTATTTGAGGTTTAGAAGTGAGAGGACGTCAATTAATCGATTGTTTTTTTTTCTTTTATTTTCATAATAGATTATCATTTGAATGAGAATACTTAATCTCAGTACAACAAACACATGACATTTTTTGCTTTTTCTTATTCAAGTGTTTTGAAATTAACATCTTCTGTAAATCTTATGGTGGAAGTATTTCGACTTATTTTCACTTTTAAACACTTGAAAACTTCTAAAATATACAAATAGTAATATGCTAATTCACATATAATATTTCATGAGTTTTAAAAATAGAATAACATTTAAAATGTCGGCAGAACATAAATAAATTGCTTTTCACTTTTTAGAAGCCAAAACATGCTAACTCTAATTAATTATTCAATTGTGACACAAGGGTAAGAAAATATACATCATTGAAAAAGATTAATGGGCAAAAGAATGCGAGCATCGCATGAAATAGTCGATAAGTAAAATGAAAGGAGGGAAAACTTTCAAATGAATAATTATCGGGCTTTTTTAATGATTAAATGAACCCATTTATGTTTTTTAGAAACAGGAGTTAGGCGTATGACCTAAATTCGGTGAACCACATGCTATTCTAAGCTAACTCCCTGTCATGATACCTTCGGCTGTGCTTCACAGTGATTCGATTGCTCCCGCTAATGTTGTATTGTTTAAAGTTTGATCTACATATGATTAAAGATCTAGTGTGGTCCTTTCTCCACTATATATTTACTTCATTATTTTTCTCCCTAATATTTTTTTATCCGCAGCCCCAAAATTAGAGTGATAAGAAAAATAGAAAGAAATCAAGAAAACTAAATGCAAGCCGGCCATAGAATTGGGTAAGAACAAGCTAAAAAGCATGATCAAATCGAACTTGAGCAAGTAAAACCTATCTTTTTCCTAAAAGATAATCATTTATATTGCTTGAAATACTTAGTTAATAAAAAATGTTTCATTATTGATAATTATTTATATCTAAATATTTTTTTAGATAATGGAAATATTTTTTGTTGGTTTATTTTTGTAAGCGAGACAATCGATTATTTTAGAAAAATACAAATCATCTATTTTTCGCGAAACAAAGGCACCTTTTTTGTATTTTTTTTATCGAAAAAGTCGCTAACATTGATAGTCAAGAGTTTTTAGACAAGAAGCCTAAAGCAGGGTATCAAAGCACAATAAATTCCAAAGTGGTTGGGGAGAATGAGGTAACCAAGATAGAGGTAAAGAATTTAAACAATGAGACTTACGCTGTGCATGGCAATCATTCCGTTCCCGGGAACAAATTCTGATCAAAAATGATTTTTTTTTTATTCTGTGCCTGGGAGCTGATTCTAAACTTTTGAAGGCGTTTGGTAACGGTCCAAAATTTCTATTCCTGAAATAGTAAAAGAACAGAAATGCATTTAATAACGGCATAAAATTTCTTTTTATTAATAATATTTTAAATATTTTTTTATTTTTTTATTTTCTTTTTTTTCTTCTCCTCCTTCTTGTCCATGGCCGGTAAAATATTTTTTAATTAATAATACTTTTATTAAAATAAATTTTTTTATTTTTTTTGGCCATGGCAGGTAAAAAATTTCTTTATTAATAATACTTTCATTAAAAAATATTTTTTTATTATTTTTTCCATGGCCGATAAAATTTTTTTTATTAATAATATATTTTTTATTTTTTTGGCCATGGCTGGTGCAATTTTTTTATAAATATTTTTTATTACAATATTTTAAAAATAATTTAATAAAAAATATTTTTATTGAAAATATTTTTTTCCATGACCTAGTCACCGGCCATGACCGGTAAAATATTTTTTTATTAAAATATTTTTTCCTTTTTTTTGCCATAGCCTGGTCGTAGGCCATGGCCGGTAAAATATTTTTTTATTAATAATATTTTTGTACTTTTTTTTGCCATGGCCTAATCGCCAGCCATGGCCGATAAAATATTTTTTTTATTAACATTTTTTTTATTTATAATATTTTTTATTAAAATATTTTTTTCTTTTTTTTGCCATGGCCTGGTCGCCGGTCATAGCCGGTAAAATATTTTTTTAATATTTTTTTATTAATAATATTTTTTGTTAAAATATTTTTTCTTTTTTTTGCCATGGTCGAGAAAATATTTTTTTATTAATAATATCTTTTTTTTCATGGCCTAGTTGTTGGCCATGGCTGGTAAAATAATTTTTTTTTGTTCATGGCCGATAAAATATTTTATTATTAATAATATTTTTTTATTAAAATATTTTAATCTCGCCAGATACGCCAAGAGTGGCCCTCGTGCCAGACATTAGAAGCTGCTTTAAAAACCAAGAAAAAGAAGAACAAAAAAAAATCGATTCTCATTTTTGTTCCCAGAATCAAGAAGCTACTTTTTTTTTATTCTTGATTCTGTTTCAAAACTGATTCTGGGCACAAATTTGCAAGAAATTGTGCCTAGAATCAAAATATTTAACAAACAAATTTCTGTTCCAAAACTAATTCTGAGAACAAAAAAATAGAAATTTTCACTATTTGACCGATTGTCAAATAGACCCTTAGCTACCCAATCCGCAACTCTGTTCGCAGCCCTTCCGCAAGAGCCAAGGAAATCTTGTCAAAATGGGCCATCCGGGTTCGAGCGTCTGTAATCAAAACACTCACTTCCCACGGCACGTGAGAATCACTTAACATAGCTTCACTTAGAACTGAGCAATCCGTCTCCAAGTACAACTCGTTCTCTCTCCAAGCCCTAAAGTATGACAATGCCTCCAATAGAACCATCGTCTCCGTTTGAATTGCCGAGGAAACAGTGATTTTTTTGACAAATCCATCCAGCAAAGCTCTAGACTCATCACGAAGGACACCGGTGATTACTCCCTCCGTGCTGCCATCGACGAAAGATCCATCGAAATTGATCTTGAAGGACTGGCTCTTTGGTGGATGCCAATTCTTAGTTAAAGTCGCCTTATCATTGTCAAGTTTCGAACTTTTAGGGTTCCATTTGCTTAATTTCTGACCATAGCTTGCGCTGAAGCAATTAGTGATTCTCGGTTTGGGAATTTGCGCCGAAACACAAAATCGTTCCTTGCTTTCCATATAAACTAGAGAAGAGTTGCGATTCTTTCAAAGGTAAGTGGGTTGCCTGACTGCGTGAGAAAATTTTGTAGCCACTCTTCCATTCGGGTGACGTTTTGACCCGAGACTTGTACATTTACTTCAGGGTTTGTCCAAATCTCATACGAGAAAATATTCAGTGGTATGATACTGCCACGTCACTTGCCTATGTGGCATACATGTTTCATTAAAAAAGTGACATGTGTCAATGACATGGAAATTACAAAAAAAAAAGGAAAATTTGTCAGCGCCCCCCCTCTCTCTCGCCTTTAATTATGCGCGCTCTCACTCTCTCCTTTTTGCGTCTTCATCCCCTCTCTCTCTCTTACTTTATTTCAAATTTCACACCTCTCTCCTCTCTCAGTCTTGAAAAATCCTCCGACCACCTCCGACTAGCACCGCCGAACGCTCCCTCTCAGCTGCGAAGGAGGCTTGGTGGAATGGAGTCGGGATCGGAGGGCTCCCTCTGAAGAACAGGTCATTGGAGAGAGATCGAGCCGTGGTTCTACCCGGAGGACCCAGAAGATAGGCGAAGTTGAACTCTCCATCGACGGCGTCGCCTTGCCATCCTCATCGCCATCTCCGCATTCACTCTCCCTCCCCCATGGGTCTCCACGAAAAGCCACATCAGCTCGGGCGCAGATTCCAATTTTTAAGTATTCATTGAAGCAGCGCTTCCCGCTTTGTACGCGACAACTTCGAGAGCGCCGCGGTAGCACCTCTTCGCCCTGCTCTGGAGCCGCGGCACCCTGAGGAGCCTCCCCTAGATCGACGCCCAGGTCGTCGTCAACAGCTGTGCCGGCAGCAGCTTCGTCCTTGCCCAGCTGCTCTCCCGCTACGTTGGCTCCGGCCTCCTCGTGGATGCCTCGAGGGCCTTCGAGGGCGCTTGGAATCCGAGCACCCCCCTCGTGGAACCAAATGATCCGGGGACACGGGCAGGGCACCATGCCGTGAGAGTCGGTGGAGTGCTTCGCTCCAATGGTGCGCGGGGGTGCAGAGCCCGACGGCTACACATTTTCCCATCTCCTGAGCACTTACGTGCGGTTGGGCTTGTTCGGAGAAGGATTGCAGGTGCACGGAAGGGTTGGGAGGGTGGGTACGTTTGCCATCCGTTTGTGAAGACTAATTTGGTGAATTTGTATGTGATGGGAGGAGGGGAGAGTGGGATGAAGGATGCGTGCAAGGTGTTCGATGATATGGGCGAGAGGAATCTCGTGTGTTGGAATTCATTGCTTGCTGGGTATGTTAGGCGCGGAGACATGGGTGGTGCACGGAAACTGTTTGACGAGATGCGGGAGATGAATGTTGTCTCTTGGACGATAATGGTCGCTGGGTATGCTCAGAATGGAATGTGTTGATAAGCGCTGAGTGTGTTTGATGAGATGTAGAGACTTCGGGTGGAGTTGGACCAGGTGGCCCTGGTAGCTACGCTGTCGGCTTGTTCGGAGTTGGGAAATTTGAAACTTGGCGGGTGGATCATTCATATGTCGTAGAGAAAATATGTGCTAGAAATCAGCAATCGTCGGTCACTTTGAACAATGCCATTATACACATGTATGCTAGCTGCGGCTCGATAGATGAAGCCTACGAGGTGTTCAAGAAGATGCCACGGAGTAGCACAGCCTCTTGGACGACCGTAATCATCCGATCGAATGGCATTCTCAACTCTAGAAATGAATAGAAAGTTTCTATTTTCTCCTTTATCTAGTGTCCAATGGATACGTCTTGTCAAAATTATCACTTGATGAATTTGATGCGATGCGGTATTTTGCTATTATTAATATTTGGCTAGCTGAATTAACTCTTTATCTATGTGGGGTTCTGCCATCGGGGTTAATGATTGCCATCTTTATAGATCGTCCATGTTTGCCATGGGTGTCTCTATATTGAATGAGTTCTATTTTCCGTTTATCACTAGAGAAGATTTGGATGTAAGCTTGCGTTTCATGTAACTATGATGCAATACCATAACCTAATGAGGAAATAGGAAATTGATACAATCTCTTTTTTAGCAGTGCTTGTGAAGATTTTCTCCCCAATTGAGTTCACAGCGACGGATGTCAATGTGTAGTTTGCCTCCAAACATTTGCTTGGTCAATTTGTAGTAGGAACAAAAATTAAAAGAAATCATCACGCCGAATCCTAAACACATCCAAATCATTACTTTCATGAATCCATGCATAAAAAACTTTTGACGAATATTTAGTTACATTAAAGGGTGTCAATAGTATTTCAGTAGGTATAATACTCGAGTCGTAATTTACAAAGCACATAACTGCTTACACCCAAAAGCTAATTGTTGTATTGATCAACAATTTAACATATGAATGCTTGCTACTTCTGTTCGCTAACCTCTTCCAGGTGCCAACGTGCAAAATTTGCATACCCCATTTTATCTCTAGACTTTGTCATTGTGCTTGTAATGTCAAAATAATCCTTTCTCAGCCAACATGAATGCAACTTGCAGCAAAAGAAAGCATAAAACAAAATCTTGGCCCCAGGGTTCTATTGCCCAATTTACTAAAATTGTTTTTACGTTCTACCATCCTTCCATTTGTTCTTTAGAGGTCAAGTATTTGTGTGTTGATGCGCGTGCAAGAGAGAGAGAGATACATAATCAGTTAATCATTTCACGAGGAAAATTTTACATTTCGCCTGTAGCAAGAGTTCCATAGACGAACATCACCATTTCATTATGTTTCTAAAGAATCCAAAATCAGAATGTTTCTAAAGTATTTGTACAATTCATTAAACGCCATCGGAACGGATGATACAAAAGAATGGGAGCTACTATCAAAGTACCAAGATACTCTTTGAACAAGTATTCTTCACGGATGACAATTGACATTAATTAGAGCTTTTGAAATGTAATCAAATGGCGCTCAAACCTTCTTGCTTAATGCAGGATTCACAAACAAACCTTTGCAATCCGAAAGAGCGAAGACATTGCAGGTCGTAGCACACGGGCAGGAAGTATTGCTGCGCAAAAAGTCCCCTCTTTACCCTTTCTAGGCTACAGCGCACAAAGCCTCATCCGATGCATCTGGCCGGTCTCCTCCTGACTCGGCTTGAACTATCACCTTTCTAAGCATCTCGTGTATGGACAATGTGTGCTTGTGGCTCCTATCACCGGCCACGAACTAGATCTGTAATTTGAGAATGCCATTCGATCCGATGATTACGGTCGTCCAAGAGGCTGTGCTACTCCGTGGCATCTTCTTGAACACCTCGTAGGCTTCATCTATCGAGCCGCAGCTAGCATACATGTGTATAATGGCATTGTTCAAAGTGACCGACGATTGCTGATTTCTAGCACATATTTTCTCTACGACATATGAATGATCCACCCGCCAAGTTTCAAATTTCCCAACTTCGAACAAGCCGACAACACAGCTACTAGGGCCACCTGGTCCAACTCCACCCGAAGTCTCCGCATCTCATCAAACACGCTCAGCGCTTGTCAACACATTCCATTCTGAGCATACCGAGCGACCATTATCTTCCAAGAGACAACATTTATCTTCCGCATCTCGTCAAACAGTTTCCGTGCGCCACCCATGTCTCCGCGCCTAACGTACCTAGCAAGCAATGAATTCCAACACACGAGATTCCTCTCGCCTATATCATCGAACACCTTGCACGCATCCTTCATCCCACTCTCCCCTCCTCCCATCACATACAAATTCACCAAATTAGTCTTCACAAACGGATGGCAAACGTACCCACCCTCCCAACCCTTCCGTGCACCTGCAATCCTTCTTCGAACAAGCGCAACCGCACGCAAGCGCTCAGGAGATGGGAAAATGTGTAGCCGTCAGGCTCTGCACCCCCGCGCACCATCCGAGCGAAGCACTCCACTGACTCTCGCGGCACGGGGCCCCGCCCGTGTCCCTGGATCATCTAGCTCCACGCAGGGGTGCTTGGGTTCCAAGCGCCCTCGAAGGCCCTCGAGGCATCCACGAGGAGGCCGGAGCCAACATAATGGGAGAGCAGCTGGGCAAGGACGAAGCTGCTGCCGGCGCAGCCATTGACGACGACCTGGGCATCGATCTAGGGGAGGCACCTCGGGGCGCCGTGGCTCCAGAGCAGGGTGAAGAGGTGCTGCCACGGCGCTCTTGGAGTTGTCGCGTACGAAGCGGGAAGCGCTGCTTCAACGAATATTTAAAAATTGGAATCTGCGCTCGAGCTAACGTGGCTTTTCGTGGAGACCCATGGGGGAGGGAGAGTGAATGTGGAGATGGCGACGAGGATGGCAAGGCGACGCCGTTGACGGGGAGTTCAACTTCGCCTATCTTTTGGGTCCTCCGGGTAGAACCACGGCTCGATCTCTCTCCGATGTCCTGTTTTTCAGAGGGAGCCCTCTGACCCCGACTTCCACCAAGCCTCCGTCGCAGTTGAGAGGGAGCGTCCAGCGGTGCTCGTCGGAGGTGGTCGGAGGATTTTTCAAGACTGAGAGAGGAGAGAGGTGTGAAATTTGAAATAAAGTAAGAGAGAGAGAGGAGATGAAGACGCAAAAAGGAGAGAGTGAGAGCGCGCATAATTAAAGGGGAGAGGGAGAGGGGGGCGCTGACAAATTTTCTTTTTTTTTTTTTTAATTTCCATGTCATTGACACATGTCACTCTTTTAATGGAACATGTTTGCCACATAGGCAAGTGACATGGTAGTATCATACCACTGAATATTTTTTCATCTCGTACATCCAAGGGCACAACAAGAGAAGGTGTTCCACAGTTTCTGCTTCTCAATTGCAAAAGGGGCAAGCTGGCTGAGGTAAAATCTTTCGCTTATAGAGGTTTTTAGAGGTAGGAAGTGCATTTTGGCACACATTCCAGAAAAAGATTCTGACTTTTGGGGGTGGGGGGTGGGGGGGTGGGGTAGTGTGGGAGCCAAATACGGTACCATAACTTGCGTGGTGGCTGATAAGAAGATGAGGCTTGGAATGTGCTCTGTTTGTTTTCCTCTTCACGGAGCAAATTGTATGCACTTTTGACTGAATACTCTCCTGACTTGGAACCCGTCCACACCAATTTATCTTGTGTAAGATGAGTCCTCAAAGGCACAGCCAGAATCTCACTCACTATTTGTTCTCCAAAAAGACTTCTGATCAATTGTTTGTTTTCCTCTTGTATAAGATGAGTCCTCAAAGGCAAAGCTTATGATAGAGTGGAGTGGGATTTCTTGGAAGCTTGCATGCTAAAAATGGGATTTTGTAAATGGTGGGTGGATAGGGTTATGAAATGTGTGAATTCAGCCTCATTGAGTGTAAAGTTGAATGGTGAGCCACTACCGTTCTTTCATCCTTCAAGTGGTCTTCGACAAGGGGATCCCATCTCTCCTTACTTGTTTATCTTGGTGGCCAATACCCTTTCGGCCCTCATGAGAAAAGCAGTGAATGACGGAACTATTGCTAGAATAAAGCTAGATAGGTATTGTCCGGTCCTTTCTCATCTACTCTTTGCTGATGATTCAATATTTTTCTTAGATGAAAAAATGATAGAATGTCAGAATCTTGCATTGATACTAAATCAATAATGCTATGCATCTGGGCAAGCGATAAATTTGAACAAGTTTGGCATTTTCTTTAGCTCAAGCTGGCCTCAGAACTTACGAAGGAATATGGCAAATGAGTTGGGTGTTCCTGCCATTGAGAAGACTGAGAAATACTTAGGGATTCCTTCTGACTGGGGTGCTTCCAAGAAACAAATGTTTGCATGGATATTAGCAAGAGTAAATACAAAACTAGAGGGGTGGAAGGAAAATTTAATATCGAAGGTGGGTAAGGAAGCTCTGATAAAAACTATGGTACAAGCTCTCCCATAATATGGCATGTCTATCTCTAAAATTTCAATTTCAATATGTTAATCAATAGAAAAGAAGGTTGCTAATTTCTGGTGAAAAAAATAGTGAATTGAGGTCAGGTCTTCATTGGAAAAGATGGGAGGTGCTTAAAACCAGGAAAGATAAAGGGGGAATGGGCTTCAAGGACTTGATATCTTTTAATAGAGCCATGCTTGGCAAACAAGCATGGAGATTAGCACAAAACCAAGAATCTTTATGGAGCCAGATTTTAAAAGGAACTTACTTTCCTAATAGATCCTTTTGGCAAGCTGAAAAGGGGTCTCACCCCTCCTAGGGTTGGCAAAGCATCTCGATGGGCAGAGAATCGATATCGAAGTCTGTTATGTGGTCAGTTGGAACAGGAGAGAACATCAGAATTCGTGAAGATAGATGGCTCAAAAAAGGAACCATTGGAGGGCCAGCTAACTTAAGTGATCCAAGTAAAGTAGCTGACCTAATTTCACATGAGGAGGACAAGTGGGATGAACAATTAATCAGAAGTCTTTTTGACAAACAAACGCACCTTTAAAGGTAGCTTACTTTAGTTGGGATGGGTGACATAAGACTTCATATAACACATTCATCTTTCTTTCTTTTTTTTTTTATCATAAAGTAAGGCATGGTCAACACGTGTGTGTAGTCACGCCACACGTATTGACCATGCCTTCATTTTCCTTCATTTACATATATGAAATGTGTATGTTCATTAGAAGTCCTAAAATTCATCGTAAAAGTGCAATTGAGTCATAAAACTTACAAAAAGTGCAATTGAATCCTAAAACTTGTCAAATTAGTTCAATAAAGTCCTACAGTTAACACCATTAATTTGTCTTACGTAAAATGCTGATGTGGCATTTTAAAATAAAATTTTCTCTCCTAAATGACATTTTTATATATTTTTTTATTCAAATCTTATTTAAATTAAGTTAAAAGGCTAAAATAAACAAGACAAAACTGGAAAAAAGAACAAGAGAGAAGCAGCTTTGCCGTCAGAGGTCGCGGGAGGGGCCGGCCACCCACCAGCCCTGGGCGAGGGTCGGCCAGCATCGCTAGGCTAGGGCAAGGACGCCCAGATATGGGTGATGCCGACCCTTGCCTGGGGCCATAGACCATCGCCCGCCCAGATCTGGGTTGAGGGCACCCAGATTTGGGTGACGCCTGGCCTTTGCCTGAGGCCGGCGAGCCTTGCCAGCCTCGGGTGATGGTTGATGACCCTCACAAGGCTTGGGCAAGGGCCGGCGTCGCCTAGATAGGGGCGCCCTCGCCTGGGGCCAGCGAGGCCTCGCTTAGGGCTGGCAACCTCAACTAGCCCCTCCGGCGACCTCCGCTGGCCCCCCTCCGACGATGGGTGGCGGCTGCAACTCTGAACTTAGCCCTAGTCTTTTTATTTTTTAGTTGTGTTTTTTAAAGTAATTTTTAGAATTTTTTTATTTTTAATTAAATTTATATAAGATTTAAATAAAATAATAATAGTAAATGCCACATAGGAGAGATAAATTCATTTTAAAATGCCACGTCAGCATTCCCATTAGACGAATTGACGGTATTAACTTTAGGACTTGGTTAAATCAATTTGACAAATTTTAGGAAATATAATGAGATCATGAAAATGTAAATTATCCCTAAATAATGTAGAGATAATAACAATCTGACAATTAAACATGTAAAATGGGTGAGTTAAGTCAAAAATGGTTCGACCCAACTTGAACTATTTAACTTGTTTTGACCCATTTTTATGTAATACAAATTAAGTGGTACATATCTAATTAAACACATACTCGACTTTACCCATATTGTTAAAACACTTTCAAATTTAACTCAATATAGGAAAACTTATACGTAAAGTGAGGTGAGCGAGCGCAAGAGAGGATGAAGAGAGAGTTATAGAAGTGAGTTGTGTATAAATAAGTAATGAACCAATTTACTATCATATTATTTTGGGTTTTACCATAAACATAACTAACTCATTTAACAACTCAGCCCATTAAATATGAGTTGAGAAATAGATTCATATGACTCATTTTGACAAATCTACCGACAAGTTATTGTTAGCATCAATTCAATGTTTGTATAGTTTGCAACAAGTGCTACATTGTCTTGAATTGTTGAACTACTTCATCGATGGCATGGTAGCACTTGACAAGTTAGTTGTTGATCCTAGCGATATGAGGACTCACCACGAGGGGTCAGAGTGATCGGAGAGAGCAAGAGAACATGCCAAGCGATAGCTCGAGGGAAAGTTATCTCTCGCAATTGAACTATTGATTGTTTAGCCGCATCAGGGCGAAGCCTCATTCGCACCACAAGTGCAGATCGGTACTGACGACCACCATTCGGTAGCTTATACCCCGTCCCTTGCCAAAAGAACTTTTGTGAGTTGCAAATAGATTTCTTGATTAGGAAGGTTGCTCCGACACTTCATTTCAGATTCAATCGTTATTCTTCTAGTGCATTTTGCTTGTTCTTCGAGTTCGTGGTCTCTTTCGAATTTTCTACCAAAGTTATGTGTTTTGACTAAATTTAGAATCCAGACAGCAACATCTCTCTCTCAAAGTAAAATAAGAATATTTTACCAAAGAAATACTTAAAAGCTATCCAATAATCAGAGGTAAATAATTATTCAATATTCACCGAACATTCCATGACGAGTGTACAAGTCTTGTTTACCAATCAATGATCAACCGTTAGTGTCCCTGCTTAACTTTTCTTTCTGGAGAGAAAAGGATAAAGCTGCTCATTTCCCCTCACTCGAGTTTAGGACAATGGCTAGAAGAAGACAACAAAAGCGAGAACAGTGACTGGAAAATTCATACAAAACCAGAAGACGAACATTCATGATTGAGAGATATTCATAACATTGGCCTCTTATCCTATGAGAGAGTCTCGACCACCCATTGCATTCCTCACTGGGGGTTTCCTTCATATCATGGAAATGCCTATATGCGGGCCGCAAGCGACGCATGAGAAAAATGTGACGGAAGAAACAAGAGAGACTAGATTTTTCTTGCAAATAAGGGTCTTTATAAGATCATTCGCACGAAAACGTACAAGCCCCAGATTGACACGAGGAATTGCCATTCAAAAGCACTGACAGGCCAGAGGCAACGAAGGAGAGAAGTTGAAAGCCAGCATGACGAGCATTTTGTAATCTGCATCACCTGCTGAAATGGGGTTGAAATGTAGATTCTTCCGTGGAGAACTCTGTCAGGATTGGACAGTGGTCAACCATAGCGTACAGGAAGCCAGGCAAGTGGAGAGGCTTGGTTACAGGAAAGCTCTACCATCCAACTCTGGCAGGGTATTCAAGAATCTCAAAGCAGTGGCGTACGAGGTGTCCACAGAGTCAGAGGCAAGTGATGCCCTTTGCTCAACCCTGATTCAATTGAATTTTATGTCTCGTTCAAAAGTTGAAGCATCCTGTTTTTTTTTTTTTTTGGTCGAAAGTTGAAGCATCCTGTTAAGATCAGCAATTTAGCGTGGGCTTTCATGTTGCATTGTCGAGATATGGAAATAACACTATATAGTTTATAGCTGTCTCTGTCTGTCCATAATCCCGGACCCAAATGACTCTAGCCACATTGTATCATTTGTACCTGTTTTTCCAATTTCCAGTAGGGGTAATTGCCCCATCCTTGATTCCGAGAAGTTTGTCTCCCATTCCATCATCTCTCTATACGCCTTCTTGCGATCATTATTTTCTCCATATATCCCATCTTTGAAAGCAAGACAGAGAAAGTGTTTAATCTAAAGGGAAGCTCTAAACCTAGCTGCCATTACAATGTGCAGGCTACAACATCTCTCGGTGCATATGATGAAAAGATGTTAGCAAACTATGTACCGATCTATGTAATGCTCCCTGTAAGTACCAATAAATCTTCTCTGACGAAAAAATGCAAACTGCAACTAAAGATGACAAACTAATAAATCTACTACCAATGCTTATTTTCAGCTGGAGGTCATCACAGTTGATAACACTCTCGAGGATAGATATGGGATAGAGCAGCAGCTCAAGAAACTAAGTGCAGCAGGCATTGATGGAATAATGGCTGATGTCTGGTGGGGAATTGCGGAATCCAAAGGTCCTAAACAGTATGGCTGGACTGCATATAGGAGCCTCTTTCAGATTGTTCGAGGATACAAGCTATAATGTCGTTCCACCAATGTGGTGGGAATGTCGGAGATGCGGTAAACATCCCAATTCCTCAATGGATACTTGGCATCGGAGAAAAAGACCCTGATATATTCTACACAAATAGAAATGGCAACAGGAACAGAGAATGTCTCACAATCGGTGTGGATGACCAACCTCTCTTTTGTGGAAGAACTGTTGTGCAGGTGATTATGAGCTTCATTTATCATATTTGAGTCTTGCATAGCTACTGTTAGCCACTGAAATAGCTATACGCATAATGATATCATATATGCTAGGGAAAATTTCAAAATCCAACTCGAGTTTTTTCATCCATATCGCTATGAATTCCCATTTTTCAAAACCTGCAATATGCACCTCCAGACAAAATTTAAAGCTTAAATTGTGCCTTGAACTTTTTTTTGTCTAAGAGAAATCACAAAATTTTACCGTAGTCTTGAATCTACCTCCGCGTTCAAAAATTGAATTTGATTTCTTCAAAATTATCAACATCAAGGCTAGCTCGAGATTCATTATCAGAACCTACGTCTTCACTAACACTCTTGCTTTCATATGGAACAACAACATCCTCCCGATGTAGATAATTTTGAAGAAACCGCTGGTGATTTTTGGATGTGGTGGCAGATTTGGGACTAGAGTGAAAGTTAATAGATTATCTTTTTAGGCAAAAACAGTTCAGGGTAGGGATTGAACCTAAAGTTGGGCAGTTTTTAGGAAATTAGGTCGTTGGGACACGATGAATGACTGATGAGGAGGAAAGATGAATAGATTTTAGGGTCAAGGTTTTCTTTTGGGAGAAGGGATAAAAGAGTGATGAGGCCAATATGGAAAGAAAATGGCAGTTTGGTAAATAAGTGGACAAGGATCATGAGTAGGAGATGCAAATTGAAAATAGCAACAAAACACAAGATGCAAACTGTAGGTTTTCAAGAGTGAGATACAAATTGATGTACGGGTATTAAAGTGAGGACGGTAATTGATACTTTCACCATATGTTTATCCAGGCAATAATGAGTCTGTCCTAGAATGAACACAACAAACTCTGGATAGAAATACATAAGGTTTACCTCATACCAAGAACCATTAGAGTGAAATAGAGGTTTGAAGCATACATTACTGAAAAGGGCAGCATAAATTGAGCACTAGAAGAAATGTTTTTGACTGGAAAAGGAATCCCAAGAATTTACATAGCATGCCCACTCATGATCATGAATTTTTAACTCATGCTATCAAATATTTAGACTTGATTATTACAGACAAATGATATCAGCCAGAATGCTGCAATTTGCATAGTGATAACTTTTTACACTAAATCAGATGTAAGAACATTAAATCCAAATTAGGCATTTCTTTTGGTTGTTGTATCCATTTATGTAATAAATTGTCTCATTCACATTTCAAATATGATGTCCTATTGTGTATTCAGATGTAAAGTGACCACATGAAGAGTTTCAGGGAAAACACGTCAGATTCCCTGGAATCAGGACTAATAATAGACATTGAAGTAGGTTTAGGACCTGCAGGGGAGCTGAGGTACCCCTCTTATCCAGAAAGTCAAGGCTGGGTTTTTCTTGGTATCGGGGAATTTCAGGTAACGGTCACCCTTAAACGATGTACGCATAACCGTATGACATTCTCTTGGATGTTAACCAGGGTAATAACAGAAACGACGGACTTTAATTTCAGTGCTACAACAAGCATCTCAAAGCAGATTTCAAGGAGGCTGCAATAAATGTGGGTCATCCCGAATGGGAACTCCCAGATAATGCAGGAAGTTACAATGCCACACCTGAATCAACAGAATTATTTGGTCCAAACGGGACATACCTCACCGAGAGAGGAAAGTTTTTCTGGACTTGGTACTCAAACAAATTAATAACCCATGGTGATCAGATAATGGATGAAGCCAACAAAATATTCCTAGGCTGCAGAGTCAAGCTAGTGGCCAAGGTGACTCCCCATATCGCAAGCAACTAAAGCATTTATCTAGTGATGTGTTTTCAGAATCAGAACTTAACTATATCAACCAAATGCAATCACGAATCAGGTGTCTGGCATGCATTAGCGGTATAAAGATGATAGTCATGCTGCAGAGCTCACTTCAGGTTACTATAATCTTAACGATAGGGATAGCTACAGACCTATTGCGAGGATGCTGTCAAGGCATCATGCAATTTTTAATTTCACATGTCTTGAGATGCGAGACTCCGAACAAAATGCTGCTGCTAAAAGCGGGCCCGAGGAACTTGCACGGCAGGAACATTTTTCAATTCTCTAAAACAGTAGAATAAAAAGTAGTGAACAACAATAATGATGATTGAAAATAATTAAGGGAAAACTTTATCTCCTGTTGAAATATCCAGATAGAACATCTGTGATCTCTACCAGAATTGAGCTTGTACTATAAGAAAATCATGATAGCAAGTGCAAGATAATAAAATAAAATGACTCAACTTGAGGTTCATATTTTGCAGGTTGGAGAGAGAAAATTGAGGTAGCAGCAGAAAGTGCACTTTCAAGATATGATCGAGCTGGCTACAATCAGATACTTCTAAATGCTAGGCCCAATGGGATCAGTAGGGATGGCCCGCTGAAGCTGAAAATGTATGGAATAACATACCTTCGTTTATCAGACAAGTTACTCGAAGGAAACAACTTCAAGATATTCAAGACATTTGTGAAGAAAATGCACGCTGATCAGGTAAAGTAAACCCTCATGAAATCTCTACATAAATCTTCAGTGAGATGTCCAAACACTTTCTTTGTTGGGTCCAGGACCACTGCAGACTCAAGAAAGTATGGCCGATGTCTAGATCCACTGGAGCGTTCAAATCCAAAGCTTTCAATTCAAGATTTGCTAGAAGCAACCGAACCAATGAAGCCATTCCCATGAAATAAAGAGAGTTGGTGGTGCACTTGCTGATTTGGTAGACAAATTCATAGAAAAAATCACCTCTATTTTGAAGTGAGAAGACCACGGAACGACAAAGAGTGAATAGCAGTACAATAATGCCCGCTGAGGCACAGAATCTCCAAAGATCACAGAACGTCCTTTCATGGCAAATCAGATCCCGTAGGAGTAAAGCTGCTGCTCTCCACTTTTTGTTCCTATACAAATAGAATGTGTCCAAACTTAGTTCTCGCCAATAATTGCCACAAGAACAATTTCCTTCTCTAAATTGGCGTAACCTACGAATATCCCGCATACTGATCTCGTGACCTGAGTTCTGAATTAAACTTTGTCACAGTTTGGCAATCCCCACAAACACGAAGATTCTTGGTTATCCTAATTATGGTCCTACAATAGTGCTAGCACCAAATCCTCTCTTAACCATGTATGAATGAACAGACATGCCAAAATGCAAGGCCGTGATCTGATCACAAGCTCCAAAAACAGCTGCAACAGTGACTTCATCAGGTTTTATACTTTCACGAACCATCCGACAGAAAAGCTTTATGATTTCCACAGCATCTCCAATCTTCGCATAAGCAGATATCATGCAGTTCCATGAAAACATATCAATAACCGTCGCCTCAAACAATCTTCTTGCATCCAATACAAAATAGGAAGCACAATACTTGTCTATAAGAGCATTCACCACAAACCTGTCGCAAAGTTTTTCCCATTCCGGACAGCATAGGCATGAGCCTCTTTCCCCTGCTTCACTCCTCTGAGGTTAGACAAAGCCGTGAGCAGAGCGAGCAAAGTCATTCCATCTAAAACAAGTCCATCCTTCTTCATTTCTTGGAAACCCAATAAAGCCTCTTCCGCTTTGCCATTTCTTGCATAACCAAAAATCATTGTATTCCAAGAAGCTAAGTTTCTTTCACACATTCTTGCAAAGATCGCCCTCGCAGCCTCAATATCCTCAAACCTCAGATACATTGCGAGCAAAGACTTAGCCACATAGATATCAGATTCCAACCCGCCGAGCACTATCTCGCCAGGAACTCTTTTCCCAATTTCGACAGACAACAGATCACCGCATGCCTTCAAGACAAAAAGGTAAGCGAAATTATCCGCCTTTCGAACGAAACTCAGACATTTCACGGTACAAGACAAGGGTCTTCAAAGCGAAGCCACCACAAGCTTAGCCCCTGATCATGGAATTCCACAAGAACGGATTTTTCCAGCTCGATCTGGTAAAACATTACTCGGAAGTTTTCGCGCAACGAACTTTGCATTCAAGGTCAGAGAGCTAAAGACTCCCAAAAAAATATTTAAAGCAGAAGAAATGAATGTGGAGATGCGGGGTATCGATCCCCGTACCTCTCGCATGCTAAGCGAGCGCTCTACCATCTGAGCTACATCCCCTCGACGTGTTGTACTGAGTTTATAAAATTAATAATCAAAATTAGCTCATGGTTTTCACTTCTCCTAACAAGTTGTAGCGCATCTTACGTGTTAGGGAGGGGAAGCGGAATTGATTACTATTTATTAGCACCCAAAAAGGCCCACTTTTGATGCGTGTTTGTGAAGGAGAAAATGCGCAGATAAATTGGCAATCGGCAAAAGAAGAATAGGCCTTCAAAAAATTATTCTCAAAAATGGTAACTTCCGTATTTATATGGATTTGGATAGAATTTGTCAAATCTCCTCGTACTCTCTCCAAATGTGATTCGTCTTCTTTTAATCTCCCGATTAGCATGCATGGTATCGGAATATTTCCCCTCAATTCATGTTTGATATGGAGGAACTTAAGTACCTTTTACAACAAGTCGAGTTCGCTCGTGTTTTGTTGATATTATCTCGCCCGATGTACTGAAATTTGGCTGAGAATCAAGAGAGATTGTGAGGGGAGTGAGCCTTCACAAGAACGGACGTTTCGGAGATGCAAGAACTATGGGGAAACAATTTGAGAATCAAGAATTCCCCCACCTGGGGCCTAGTCGAGATGTAACAAACGAAAAGAAAGAAGGGCAGATTGCGAATTACGACCCCACCAAAGATTACGGACGTTCCCGAGAAAATATTAGGTGGTCCCGGCGCTCCACGTAGGCGTGATCCCCGACCACTCATGAGACGCCACGTGATCCACGTGGCGTGGGTGGGACCGGCGTCAAATCTCTCCCCTCTCTCTTTCATTAACGTGGGGCCTCCTCCTTCTCTCACTTTCTCTATCTCCTCAGCTATTCTCAAAGAAACTCACGAAGGAAGCCCCACATTCTCTCTCCGTCTTTTTAAATATCGCTCCCGCCCGAGAGCGATTCGCCCGCCCGCTGGTCCCGACCTCCACCATGGCCTCCGCCTCCGCCTCCGTCCGCCGGTCATGATCACCGCCGTCACGGCTGCATCCCGAGCTCTGACCGCCCAAGGGCATACCTAGCTCTAATTTGTATACAGTTCTGCACAGAGATAATATAGATTGATCATTGTCATTTTATAACCAAAATTAACCTCTTTTAATTTCAGGTCGCCTGTGGTAAACTCAGAGACAGCAGACTGTTCCTTAAACTCTTCGAAGCAGTCCTCAAGAGGGGTAACCGCATGAATGACGGGACGTATAGAGGTGGTGCACAGGCATTTAAGCTTGACACACTATTGAAATTGTCTGATGTCAGGGGAAAGGATGGTAAAACCACCCTTTTGCATTTCGTCGTTCAGGAGATCATCCGTTCTGAAGGAATTCGGGCTGCTCGATCTGCAAGCGAGAGCCAAAGCATGTCTAGTGTTAGATCGGAAGATCTCGTGGACGACTCAAACCATGATTCAGCAGAACATTATAGTGCTCTTGGGCTGCAGGTGGTTTCTGGAGTCAGCAACGAACTCGAAGACGTGAAAAAAGCTGCCGTAATTGGTGCTGATGGTTTATCGGCTTCAGTAGCAAAGCTGGAGGTCTCACTTGCAAAGACTAAACAGTTCCTCAACACCGAGATGGAGAGCATGGAGGAAGAAAGCAAATTCCGTGACTCACTCACCAGTTTTGTCGAGTGTATAGAAGGTGATGTTGCATGGATATTGGAGGAAGAAGAGAGGATAATGGCTTTGGTGGAAAGCACGGCAGCTTACTTCCATGGGAGCACACGGGGAAATCAGAAGGGTTACGTCTCTTTGTAATCGTACGTGATTTCTTGATAATGTTGGATAAGGCCTGCAAAGAAGTGAGAGACTCGGGGATGAAGACAGTTAAATACTTCCAGAACAGAGACACCAACTGCATCACCTTCAGGAGAAAACCGTCAGCCATCACCAGATGTCCGGCAGCGACTATTTCCAGCAATTTTAGACCGACAGATGTATGATTCTAGTTCAGATGACGAGAGCCCGTCTCCCTAGTTTTATATTGGTTTGCTGGTCTTTATTCAATGATTAGTTGGTGGAATTCTAAGTGTAGTCATCTTTTACTTGCAAGAGAAGCGAGTTGAACAGACAATGCAGACTTATGCATTCAAACTCACTGAAACTGATTCTAATATAGGCAGCTTTTCAGCTTTAATTATGTTTTATTAAATTAAAAAACTTTGTTGCTGGGGGGTTTGTCCAGTAATTTCCGCTTGAGAAAGAAGAAATGCTAAACTGCCCTTTTTATCGAGGAATATTCACATGACATCACTGATTTAAACAAGAAAGAAGCTCGCATGAGCCATGCTGCTCATGCAAGACCAAGTACACATGGTACTGCAGATTATTTAGACCAATTATTCTGCAACTGATGAATGTACTCCAACATTATTGAGTTAATGCAAGAAGCACTTTTGTCACCTCACTTGTCCAGCCTCTCCTCTGTTATTCATAGATGAAGACCTTCACATACAAAATCATTAATTGTTTGGGACAGAAAAATGGAACTTCAAAGCAAAGACAGATCTGCGTCAGACTCGTTACACGGTGCAAATCAACTGGGAATCAACAACAGTTTATATGGCAACAAGCCGCACGTGAATACTAACGATCTCTCAGCTACCTAGTGTCCGTAGGCCCTTATTGAACAAAATAGAGGTCTCAAACTCAGAAGAGATAATGACATCCATTGATGCACCTTCATCTTATTATTCACTACCAGATTCAGCAGCTAAATCAGGCCAATTAGCATATGCTGAGGCCAAACCTACCAATGAGTAAGAAAGACTACAGCAACCGCTAAAGCTTTCTCTTGCTGCAGAAAGGTAAATTTCACCAACATCATGTTGCTCTGCATACAGTGACTTCACTGCTGCTTGTGTCGAACCTCATTGCACAAACTCCTGCTTGTGGCATGTTCATCTCTCTCTCTCTCTCTCTCTCTCTCTCTCTCTCTCTCTCTCTCTAAACTATACCAACTCCAAAGACAAACTTCCTAGTCCTTAACAAGAAGTTAAATGTTAAAACTAGCAGAAAAAGAAGAAGAAGAAGAAGAAGCCATGCCCGATTCCTACTTGCTAAATGTTTTTTTGGGGGGCCGGAGCCATATCAGAAGATGGTTCTATTACCTGTGGATATAAACGCGATACTCAACACAAACTTGAATAACCATTCCCCTTTCCCACCCAGAGACGTACTCCATGGCGCTCGCTCTCTTCCTTCAAACAGGGGATTGATATGGAGGAGCTTCAAGATTCCACCATATCTGCTGCTGCTGCATCTCCATCCTCATGGCAGACGCCGTCTCCTCCTCTTCCTCCTGCTGCTGCTTCAGCAACAGCCATTGCTGGTTTGTCGCCGCCCCCACGCCGTGCTCCTGATCGCACAACACGGCCTGAGCCGGGGGCGAGTTCACCATCCTCTCTAACAGATGCTGCATCGTCCACCTCCCAAGCATTCCGCTGCCGCCGCCGCCGACGGCGTCGTCCGTCGGGCAGCGAGGGGGGAAACACGGGGTCGGCTGCGGCGACTCGCGGGGCATGAGCTGAAGAGCGCTCTTCACCAGCTGCTGCAGGTACGCCACCTGCTTGCAGGCCTCCTCCAGCGTGGCGAGCGTGTCCATCTTCCTTTCTTCCTGCGGCATCACCAGCTCGTGCAGCTGCCTCATGCAGTCGCCTATCTTCCTTCGCTTTTCTCTGGCCCGCTTTGTCCTTTCTGGGTCGGCCGGGGAGCGCCTCCGAGCCGGGCCGGGCCCTGCTGCTGCTGCTGGCGGCGGCGGAGGCGGCGGCGGCTGCGGGGGCTGCGGTTGGGGGGTTTCGAGGGAGCGGAGGAGGTCGGAGAGGCGGTGGAGGGGGAAGCAGAGGGTCGAGTCGTCGGCGAGCGAGAGGGAGTCAAACGGGGACGAAGCGGGAGCGAAGTCGGGGAAGCAGGGAGGGGGTTCTTGCTTGGGCATCTTGAGAGGGGACGGCGAGTAGCGAAACGAGAGCTGCTGCTGCTCGGGACTCGGAGAGAAGGGAGAGACCGGGGACGGCAACGGCGACCAGAGAGGGGACGAAGGAGAAGGAGAAGAGGAGGAGGAGGCGGAGAAAGGGGAAGGGGATGGTGAGGAGACGGGATTGTCGAGCAGGAGGGACCGGAGGCTGACGCCGGAGAACATGGCGTCGAAGTTGGACAGCTCCTCGGCGGCCGACGGGGGGAACGACGACTGCGGGAGGAGGAGGAGATGGGGGACTGCGAATGGAAAAAAGCGAAGCGAGGGTGCGCTTCCCCCGTTTATATTGTACGAGGGAGGGAGGGAGGGGGGGTGTGGCGCGGCGCAGGCGATGCACGCTCTACCCGATGGGACACGTGGCGGAGGGTGATTAGGGAGGGGGCTGGGGAGCGTACGGAAAAAAACAGAATCAGAATCAGAAAGGCGGCTCGTAGGCTACATGGTCGAGGACGATTGGGGGATCTCTCGTCTCTCTCTCTCTCTCTGACATGCTTTGTCGTTTTGTTTTCTCGTTGCCGTTTGTATGTATTCCCCACCACCCCTCTCTCACTCCCCGGGGGAAAATGCCATTTCGCCTATTGCCCCCCCCCCAAAAAAAAAACTAATTTTGACTCTTTTTTTTTTTTAATTTATCCTCTTATTAGACAGTTTGTGTGAATTTACGAGCGCCACTGCCCCCAGAAAGAAACGCTCGGGATCGAAAGAGCAAACCATGTCACCGACGAGTTACCCAAATGCATTGGCGTCTACTAGGCCTACGAATTAAAGGAGTGTCCTTCCGTATGCATACTCTCAGACGACGCTAAAAAGAAAGAAAGCAAGAAAATGGCCAAAAGAGGGGGAGAAGGTGATTGGCGAGAGCGTGGGTTGCACGAGCCTGACGTACGGTGTTTTGCGTTGGCTGGCAGCCTGACGCCTTCGTCCCCGCCGTTGGTGAATGTCGCTGTCTTTGCCAGCGCCGCTACCAATTCCACATACCAATACTACCCTTTAGAAGACAGATGCGAAAGACGTGGCCCTCTTTTCCTCCCAACCTCTCGTACCCAGGCAAAAGGAAAATGCCCATTTTCTTTTAATTTTCAAGGAAAAAACTCGCGTCCATTCGCCAATTTCAAAAAACGAGAAGATTGGCTCAACAACTCAATTGTGTGAACTTCTCCCCATTTATCTATGCAACTATATGTAAAGCCCAACCCCAGAGTGAGCTTTAAAAAAGTAAAGGAGAAAGACAAGTTTATGTTTTGGCACGCACAAAAAGTTTCCTAAGCCAAATTCAAAGCAAATGCACAAAACTGCACGGCCGATTTGACAAAGAAAAAAAAAAGAAAACAAAAGGCAAAACCACAGATCTGAAGGAACAGAAAATCGCAACGGGGAAGGGCAGATAAAAAGAATGACGATGCACTAGACTACTTCTTTCCCTTTTGTTTCTATTTTTAGATTACAGATATACCCAAGATTAAAAACAAAAAATGCACTACCACTAATTGATGAATTACAAGATTACAGAGGAGGTAAAAAAAGAGGGGCGCAGGGGAGAGAAAAACAATAAGAAAGAGACTGTACACAATAATGATGCCAGGGGAAGCAGCACCACCCCCTCCTCCCGCTTTATCAGGGGGTCGCCGAACCAAGCTGTGAAGTTATCTTGGGAGCTACCAGGAAACACGAGTTGTTGTCAGGTTAGTTATTCGCGGTGCCGTCTTTCTCTTCCCCTGAATGCAGAAATTGAGGAGGTCACCGATCCCACATTGCCTGAAACACCGTGGGCCTGTTCTTCAGCCAATGCACCATCTCTCGGTCCATTGTACTGTTGTTCAATACCGCGTCGAGCATTGGGCTCCCAAACACTTTGGGAGAGCTGCTAAATGACCATATCCGGTCCTTCGGCCACGGTCTCTGGGGCTGTTTCTCCTGGAGAGACAAAGTGAGCTGTTAAAGGACACAGAAGACTGTTGGAACTTCTAATGGTATTCTCAAACTTAAATAATCGCCAGACTCCTTTTAGATTAAAGGTCATGGGTTTCACTTCGTTTTCAAACCATTCGACAGCTACTGCTCCTCGCAGAAATATTCATAACTTCCACACCAGATTACCTTATCCGAAAATACAACACAGCTTTGTCTATCTAACAAATTTAGTTTTCTAATCGCGCCCCAAGTCATAGTGTTAAGGAGTTCGAAATCCTTGAGCATGTTAAAGTGAGTGATTTTCTCCCTGAACCAAACAAAACGATGATCCTAAGCAACAGTTCGACATGCTTTTTAAGAAAAGGTTTTCTCGTCCGTGTTGCACCACATGAGACATCCTTACAGGGCAATTTCAAAATGAAAGAATATTCCAGAAAATAGAAAAGGGAACTGGCCAGCCAACGAATTAAGAAAAACCAAAGTGGGTAAGAACAGGTTGAATGAGAGGGTTATCTACCGATATGAACACTTCGGGATCTTAAAAATTCATGTGCATGCAATACCTGCCTCAGTAGAATATTTAAAATCACATGAGGTGTTTGTGCTGTTTCTAATATAAATAAAAAGGAGAAAAACAGCCATAGACTTACCATTCGTCCCAGCATAAATCTCATCGTCTTTGGGCCGTAAACACGCTGCCGTGATGGCTTCTGGACCTTGGCATAAAATGAACCAATATCAGGTAATGACAGGCATCCCCTACTTGCTCTAAACAGGCTACCATCTGGCTCGGTGTTTGTCTGGATCTGCCAAAAAATAAGTTGTCCTAAACAGTAATTCTCTCCATATGTCTTGCGATACTCATGAGAACCTGAGCCCAACTTATCACTGAATTTTGGGCCCAAATCAAGCGGAGAAATGTAAACTGGTGGGGACGTCACAGATTTATATCCCTGCGTGAGAATGCAAGAAAGATTTTAGAAGCCAAACAATGAATATAACTTATGTCAATAAAAGTAACCCTCTAATTGAACACCCTTTCGAGGTCTGCCAAGAACAAAACTACCAACTTTAGCTCTTTTGGTAGTGCACTCAATAAAATACATACCAACCCATCACATAAATATTTCACCCAATCATTTCTAGAATTTGGAGAGTAGTGATAAAAGTTTCTAATATAGATCATACTAGACATTTTAAACCATTAAAGCAGAACTTCGAATTGATTGATAGCTATCTCCTTTTAGTGAGGGGGCTTCAGAACAATTCCCCGATAACACTTCCAAACAATTAGATAGCTTCGGCATCTTACTGTAATAAATCTTACCTGTATTTTAAAGAAGCACTTTGTGTAAGCGTAGACATGGATCAAGTCAGCGGCAGCGTCATGCCGGCATTTGTAAGTACATGGAAGATCGCGGATCTCATCCCTCAACCTTGCATATTAAAGACAAACCATAAGACCAAAAACATCCACAACATCATTGACAGAAAGCAGAACATATAATAGCATTTCAAACATAAATGCTTTTGTCGCTCACCACAATAAGGATTGTTTTAGCTCTTTCTGGATGTCATCTGAACCAGAAGGATCATGATCACGAATCTTTGACTTGAGATCATTTAGCACATTATCATCCACATGAGGAGCCATGCACTGAAGAAGTTCCTCCACCAGCGATCCTTCTCCTTTCCAGAGGAAGGAAACTACTTCTTTAGGACTGAGCCTTACCAGTGGAGGTGGAGCCTTGTTTGGGTCTCCAAAAATACATCTCATTACATACCGCACCTGCATCATTCAGGGGAATATCAACAAGTGAAAAGCCATATAAGCTTAAGCAGAGTCGCAGAGATCATCGCAGAGGAGCCAGAAAAAAGATAAACTTAAAAGCAAACCGAAAAGATTAAAGTGACCTTGTCTAGAGTAACAGCCAAATTTTGAAGCCTCTGATTATAGACGCCCTCAGCCTGCGACATGGGTCAATACAAATAAAATTGATAAGCATGCTAAGAAAAGATTTTGCTACTACTGAAGATGAGATTGTGGCATCAGCTCCCACCCACCCAAGAGGTGGGGAGGGTGTTGGTGGGGAAAACTGGACAAGACAGCAAGAGGAACGGTCAGCCCTAGCCACAGGAAACCTAAAATTGAATAAATTGATTCACCTGAACTTCGGCATCACTCTTCTCTACTTCAAGGCAAATATCCAGAAAATATTTCCTCTTCTCCTCCAAATTATGCTTAAGAATCTCCTCAGGAAGTTTTGTTCTTTCAGAATTTATAAACCTCACCTGCCCCAAAAGCAATATGTTCAAGAGAAATAAGCCACAGAGAATATAACCAAAGAAGTCGACAATGATGAGAGAGCAATAGATGCAAACCAAGCGAGCAGAATAAGCAATTAGCCAAGCCGGCAGCCCGCCTAGCAAGCAACTGCCCAAACCCGCCCTTCCCAAGTCGTAGTAATCTTCTTCAGACACCGAGTTCTCCTCACAAGACTCTATCATTAACTGATGTCTATCCAAAATCCCATGCCATTCCTCCAATACCTGATAAACAGCCCCTCAAGTTAACAGATAATAAATTTGTTCGGCCGAAAATATCTGATATTAAACCAAACAGCGGGAGTGAATATACTAACGAAAGTTCACACACACACACAATAATGAAAGTGAGCCCTTGTCCAAAACAAATTACTGATCCAAGAAACCCAGAAAGTAGGCAAATCCTCTTCATTTATTTTCTTTCTTTTGGCCTCTGAAGTTAAGTCCAAATATATCAAGGATTAAGCCAAGGTGGCATAGGGCAGAAAAAGAAAAAACGGCCATGCATTTCTACCTTTTGAAAAGCTCCCTCTCCAGTCAAATTGAGATAGCTCCCTCGACAGACTTGGCTACCACACAAACAAACAGAGGCTTCGTACTCCTCTTTACTCTGCAAGAATTAAAAGGCCATGATCATTGAACAACAAAGACGCCATATGACAATAAAGTGAGTCAACAGAAACAATACACATACCTCTGTGACCGAATTGTAGTCAAATGTGATCTCCTCACCATATTGGATTTTGCGTACAGAATATATTCCAATTTGATACTGTCCATCGACTGCAGTGACCCTGTATTAAATATAGTGAAAGTAATACATAAATCAATCACCAAGATATCTTGCCAAAGCAAATTAGAACCATCTATCATAGGGATAAAAGCATTATAATATCACTGGCCAACTATATCTGCATGTCAAACATATAGCAGAAGAAAAGAAGAGAATAGGTCATGGCATCATTGAGAATTCAACAAAGAACAAGTTTAATGATTGTATAGGAAAAACAGCAACAGTTTTATTTGCAACATCAAGTTGCCAAAAGTCACCCAGATTAAGACTCTAATACTTTACGGAAAGAATGGGCTTCCCGGATAAGCCCAAAACCCATTAAGGACATAACATTTTGGATAGTTAAACTTTTAAAGGTAGCTTAATGCCTGAATTCATAACTTCGAGAAATTACACTAAAGTTATGGAGCTGTCACTTACTTTGCTTCACAATTAGGACGACAAGAGTGACAGATTCGGCTTGCATAGTTTGCCTTATGCATGGCATCAACAACAACTAAATCATAACCATCAGCGTCACCCTGGCAAAGGCATAAATTAACAAGCAACAAATCGTCAAAATAAGGAAACATTTTGATTCGAATGAAATCGTCTTAACAGAAGATTAATAAGTAAATAATATTTTAATACCTTTGGCCTCTCAAGATAAATATTATAGAACTCTGGAGCAGGATCCTTATTGTTCTTTTGCAATGATCGAATACCATCTTGCTTCTCAAACCATTTCCAGGTAGGATAGACCTGCAACAGCATATTCAGGGGGTCAGCTGTCTTCAGCATATCCTAATCTCTTAATATAGGGAAAAAAAAGGTGAGAGGCTCATTTCTATTAAAATGGATTTACAAGAACTGCACCAACACAAGTTAACCAGAAGATGAGGAAAAGCTTGCAGCAAAGTGAAAACATATGAAAACAAAGACAGCCATAAAAGATTCATAGTGTGCCTCAAAGTCAGAACTCATCTTCAAAGAGCCGCTGAATTAATAATCAAAAACAGAATGTGCAAACATATACAAAAAAAAAAAAATGCTTTCCCCAGATTGTACACGAACATCAGAAGACTGACAGTCGATAATGGTCAAACAAAGCAAAAATGGAGAGAGATTAAAATATATATTTATGTAGATAAATAGATAGATAAGTGCATAGAGTAGAGCTTCGTGCTTGTGCCACATCAGCACAGTACCCCCCCCCCCCAAAATTATTCTCATTAACTACAAAAGAACCAGAAAATGCTTAATTACCCCACTAATGGTAGGATTAACATAATTCAACATTAATTTGTATAATTTAATAATTAGATTTACTTTGATGCTTGATAGTTTTATCAAGTAGATTGGTTTGCTGGATATTTCACTCTTAATTATTCATCTTATAATATGATTGAGAAATCTATACTCCTCCAAGGAAATGCCATAAGAATGAATTCTTTCTTCCTTCTAGCTATTTAGAAATATAAAATCTCAAAATAAAGTTTTAAATAACAATATTCTTAAAACTGTGTATTGCACGGGACTTCTACTTGTTCCATGGCTAAAATGCCAAACCCAACAAGCCTAATAATATTGAGTAATGATAAACTTCATTTATACCTCTCCCAGGAACTCCACCACAAAATCGTCTTCACCAAATCCTTCTTCTTTGTTGCAGACAACGCCAAGCCCCTAGTCAGTTCATATCACAGGATTAAACTCGCGGCAAAAATATTTAACAAATTGGTATCAAGCTCATGAAAAGTGTGCAAGCAAATACCTTTCTGTAAGCGACGTATTTGTCTTCTGGACGGCTATCAATGGCCCTCAAGATAGACCTACAAATTCTCACAGTCCGCATATCGTGATCATCCTCAGCCGTCCTTTCAATTTCTTCAATAACAGGCTGTAAAGGATAAATCATTGGAGTGTTTCCGGTGCCTGTAAAGTGCCTGATTTGTTTGTTCAGACTACGAAGAAGTACATCTTCAATGAATAAATGCTTGTCTAAGAGAGTCCAATCCAATTCCTCTGGCATTGAATCAAGTAAAAGATTATGCGTATAGGGGTCAATTCCATACACTTCTTGCTCTATCACTTCATCCCCTAGCTGCTTTCTGGGTTTGTAGTCTTTGACTTCTGGAAGTTCCATATCCACCTCCTCAGCTCCATTCTTCTGAGCAGTGAGCTTTTCAGCATAGTCCTCTGGTAAAGATACCTGCATCTTACGCCTCACATCATCCTCATCAGCTACTATGACATACTGGTCAATAACTTCATATTTTCTCGTAACAGGAGGAACAAGGCTTGCTTTTGTCATGCGGGCACCCCACTCACGGTCGTCATCAATACTCTCATCCGCCATGAAATTGCCATCTTCTCTTGAGCTTGAGAGCACAGATCGATCTTGCCGCAATCCCAAGTCACTTTCTGTGTCAGAAACAGTAGTCTCACTTTCAGACTTGCTACTTTGAGAAGATCCGCCAAAGTCATCAGATGTGTCACTATCTGAATCCATTGATTTTTTATTCAATATGGATAAACGCCTTCTAATTTCCAGATCAGAAGCATACTCCCCATCATTTAAAGCACCATTCACAAAGGAGGAACCATTGCTCCTACTTGCATATTTTCTCTCACTATCAGCTCTGCTTACTTTCCGTCTATACTTCGATGAAGCAGAGAACCCTTCCGATGAGTCATCTCTCTCTCCCAAATGAGTGCCGAGTTGGATAAATAATGATATGACATGGTTCATATCCCCTGTCTCACCACGAGTCTTTGCTCTGCATCAAAAAGTTACCGTAAGACTTAAAATGGAAGATAGACTAGCTATTGATATGGTTGATTGACATACAAACCAAAACCAGAAACAACAAAAAGCAAGGGGTGTTAGAGACGATAAAAGTCTGTCTAAGGATTCATTTTCAACATAAATGAATGAAATGTATTCTTCCTTTACATATAAAGAGATCGATGGGACACAAGACACCAAGACACAAAAACATATCGGTGCAGACTAATGCCACTTACAAAAAAAGAAATGCAATCACTGGTTGCTCATTCAAATGAACCATTACATAATATCAGGCAAAGAGTCAACAGCTTAATTAGAAGAATGAGTTAAGGCTGCATTCGGTCGTCTGGATTTTTAACCAAGATAGGACTTCGATTTTATATTCTATCTATTGTTTGGTGAATCGCAATAATAAAGCCAAATATTTTCACATCTTACCATGTCCATTATTTTCTATGAACGTCATATCAGTGTAAATGAACCTAAAAATTACACAAATGGAGATGATAAAAATCTGTCACAACACTCTTACCTACTTCATTTTTATTTGCTTATTTTTTTATTATTTTTCCCTCTTTTTAATTCTTTTCGTTTTTATTTCTTTTTTCACCTTCCATCATTCTCTAATAAAATTTTATTAAATAGTAAACTATACTAATATACCTAAAATATGTAATAAATATAAATGCTAAATGCATTTATTTATACATATGAAATTACAATATAGAAAGAAATTTGATATATAAATAAAAAAAGAATCAATATAAACGAAATTATTGTTATTTTTTTGTTATTTAGAATTTTTGTATTAAAATTCAAATATTATTTTTATTCAAACATTATTTTAATTTTATTAATTTAACAAGTTTGTTATTCCAGAAAAGTAACTTTTATATCATGCCTATTAAAAATCCAATCCACATTTATCCCACCTCCCCCATGGGATAATTTTATCCGGGTAATATCTCTCCTATATCCGACTTTATCCTGTTTTGAGTAGGTACCAAACGCGGGATAAGATATCCTGAATTTTATCCCGACTAGCAAACGTAGCCTTAGGTTTCTGCCATATAATACAAACAATCTGTAGTTTGGACATTAAATTGCAGACCATTATAAGGTGGTTCTAACTATGGCACTGTCAGTGAATAGAAGACAAATATTAGGAACATGTAACAAAAAGTGAACAATGGAGCTTACTTTATGGCATCCCGACATATTCGACGAATATCCTCCTTGATAGAACTAATCCCATTGCGAATATAATAACCATTCTTCATTTTCTCTTCAATTTTAGCAACCTGAACCCGGAGAAAAAAAGTAAGAAGCAATAGATTAGAGCTCTAATGACCTACATGTCAAACATTTGAAAACAAAAAATTCCAGTAAAACCTTGGGCATAAAGAAATCAAAAGTGTTTTGCTTCATGATGTCCTTCAGACTAGAAGCAAGAAACTCCTCTATCCTCTTGTACCCCTTTTCAGATTTCTTAACAGCCCATCGCCTCACACGTGCATCCCTTGATAGAATGGAGGAGGATTTTCTCGCATCGAATAATTTGGAACGCTTATAGAACCCTCGGCGGAAAGAATGACCAGCTGAATCTCTCCTATCCACACTATCAAAATAATCTTTCAAATCACTAAAATCATCGACGTCACCACCTGTACCCTTTGCTCCAGAGTATGACGAGTTTCTGTCTGTTAACTGGTTTAGACTCCTCATTTTGAAGTGCGTATCCCCAAATTTCTTTCGGCTCTTCACCCAATTTATGTTGGAATATGTTAGGGTCAAGTCCTCAAGCTGACTGCAACCTCTGATATCTATGTCAGATAAACAAGGACACAAACGCAAAATATCTTCGAGCATGCCTGGAGTTATATTGGTGCATCCAGTCAATATCAGTGACTTTATCTTTTCTCTGTCATAAACATTCTGCAGGCAATAAAAGAAAATTAACTTCCCAATTAGGAGATACTGGTACATTCCAAAAGGGAATCTAGAATTACCTACCATGACTGTCCAGATTATTGAGTCAGTACAGCTATGACCCAGCGATGACAAATTAACCTGTTGCGAGATATCCCTGTAAAACCTTACTGCAGCCCTCCACTGCTTACAAGTAGAAGAAGCAATGGCGAGGGATGCCATGTCCGACCTCAGAAAATGGAAAACTCGAGCAAGCACATGACCATCCAATAAACCCCAAGAACCCAACCCATTTTCTAAAGAATCAATTTCTTCCCGATTGAAAGCATTGCCATTACATAGATCCTCAAATGAGATGTCATCCCTCTGAATTCTCTCAGCGACTTCTTCATTGTCACTCTCTTCTTCGGTTTCGTCATTCAAAAGACGTGCTCGTTTGCCAGCATGGTAGTCAGCATCTACAATTTGGTCACAGTATCAATCGCTTAGAAGTAACCATGAGGTGCAGAAGAATTTAGCCAATCGAGTAACAAATGATAGGCAAAAAGGAATCATGAGTACTATAGGAGGCGTGAAAATGTCCTCCAATTGAAGATTAAAAGAAAAGTAACGCGTCATATTCAACATAAAAAGTCCTCTCTAACTAACTATAAAAGGTAAAAAATCGAAAGTTATAGTGTAAGCCTAGATCCCAGCATGTATTTCCCAATCCTCAAATAAAGCAGAAAATTAAGAGTTATGACTATGCGCAAACCTGATCTTCGATAAATCTGCTTGTCAATCTCTTTCTTTGGCTGTTTGGCACTGATCCATGGATCTAATACCTCATTAATCACGGCAGCAAACTCCCTACTTTTATAAGATCTCATCACTAGTTCATGTAGCTTTCCCCTCATATAACCAATAAATTGTGGGTGCATGCTGTGGAACGAAGAGGCAGCCTTACTGCTCTCAATCATACCATCTTTCAATTGTGGAAAAGCGGGTCCAGAAGAACCACCATAAGAACTCTTCTCCTGTTGTATATTAACAGGAGTTTCCGAAGTCTCACCAGCCGATGTCACCGGAACCCAGAGTTTATCAAATTTCCTGAAAACACTGGTATATTTCTGAATGGTACCTCCATCAACTAGCTCCTGAAGCTCTGAATATGAAGAAGGCCCATGTTCTTGTCCAGCTCCATCAAAATAGTACCAATCACCTAAATGCAATTGCAGGTCATGGACAGTGCATACTCGGTCCTTTGGAGTGTTTATGGTCACAATGCTCTTCCTCGAGCCCCGCACGCTGTGTTCATCAATAGATCTTGACCGGGAATCAGTTTCTACAGAGGATCTCTTGGCATCAGAACTTGAAGAATGTGACCGAGCAGACCTCGAAGAGTACCTCTCCTTCACCCGGGCTTTCATTCGAGGTTCAGAAACAAAAGAACCCTGATCTCTCACAACACATGCATTTATCCTGACCACAGATAACATTGTACCTTTGACACCACGCATGATAGCAGGCTTAACTTGCAATCTGCTAGCCGGGTCATTCTCGCTCCTCTCATCTGGCCAAATAAATGCCCATGGAGGCAAGTCGAGCCTTCTGGCCTGCAAAGGATGATATAGTTCATCTTTCTGATGCCACCTAGGATCCTCATTACCAGACTTTGGCATTTGGCATAGGGGAAAACCATCATTCACTACAATTTTCTTTCTCAAAATTCTATCTTGCGCAGCTTCCTCATTCCTTCTCCAATCTCCACCTTTGCATGACCAGAGGCCGGAAAACCAATCGCTAGAGTCACCATGGACAAATGAGAAATCTTTGTCCGAGACTGAACTTTCCCTTAAGTCAGCTGATGCAACATCAGAACATCTTGATGCATCATCTGCCACCCTATTTGGTCTTTCTCCAATGCAAGCTCGATGCCAGAAAAAATCTAACAAATACAGGATAGCAGTGGTCATAAGTGCTGACACATTACTTACTCAATGTGTTGCAAAGAGGAATTACATGCAGAAGCAGATAGTGATGAAATTTTACACATGCAAAAGCAAAAAGAAATTAAATAAAAACACCAGTGCCCTGTTCCTGAAATCCACATGTTTCAATAAATGAAGTCACTTTCCAGAGCAGCAAAAGAAGTAACAAGGAATTATAAAAGGTAAGTATTGTCAAGATCTCTCTATCGGGTCCACTGTAGGTTATACTCCCATATCTAGCACGGGAACCACATGGAAATAAGAGTGTAGGACAGTTCATCATGAAGCATCTAGCTATATAAGACATTTAATCAATTAAAGCTAGGACCTAAAGGAGGGCAACTGAAATTTTACAAAGTAAAAATTTCTCCGTCTATGGAACAAACACGACATGCAATTCAAATCAAGATTTATGAGGACAAATTTTAAAATGAACATCAAATGGCAAACAATTATCCGAAAATCAAAATTTGAACATCTTAAAACAAACAAGAAATGTCATGTAACTATCCATTCCGAAACTAAGCCATTAAATCATGTATTTTCATAAAGGAAGATAGGTCAAATCTTACTCATCATGCCGCAACTGGGAACTATTAAAAAGGAAATGCAGAGAAAATGATGAAATTTACAGATTTCCTTTCTAATATATTCCGTCTTTTCATTCCCTACATCAGCATTAACTATATCACATCCAAATTGCAAGCTGTTTTGCCTTTTCCCAACAGGCCATGTGTTTCCAACTAACTAGCCTTGTTCAAAAGATCAACAAGCATCACAGAACTCAACATATCATCAAGGTGTAAACTCTGATCATGAAAGACATCAGGAACAACACCAAATAGAACTTTCGACAGAGGAGCATACTCGCAATCCACATAATTTTAATAGAAATTAGAATGAGCACTCTCAGTATGTGGATTGCAACTCCTTAAATTCAAATTAATTAAAGGAGAAGAAATAAATTAGTATATGCATGAACAACCAAAACATATGCAACTAATGCCAGAATATCATACCTTCAGGGCTAGAACATTCCTCCCATTGTTGATGCTCAAATGTCATCTGCAAGGCTTCTGTGAAAGAATAACATTAGACTACCCAGAAAAAAAAATTCTAGATCCAAAGAATTAAATGCAAAATCCTTACATTCAACCATGTAATTCTAGAATTGATGTTTATAAGAATACCTCCAATAGTTTCAAGTTCCCTCCCTGGAATAAAAGTGAAACCGTCAAGCAGAAGTCCAACTCTTTTGTCAATGCAAAGATCTTCCAGAGGCTCAGTTGCAACAGGCAACTGCATTTCTTCAACAGTCAGACTACCAGATTGACCACCATCGATAGTATCGTCCAACAGGTTACCAGGAGCTTCTGGAGGATCTACCAGCTGCGTTATACTTTCTGATACTATAGATGGAAAAGCCACAGTTACCAAAGGGGAAGCCGCATTTTCAACAGTCATCCACCTGTCGCTATCCATGTGTTTAATAAAGTGATCCGAATGAAGAACACCATCTTGAACAAGTGACTTGAGATCACAGAGTTTCGAAGGGCCATGTTCAAAACCCAGATAATCAAGGTAAATCCACTTCCCCACAGCTGAGTCGGCCACCAGAGGCACATGAGGTGGTGTATCACATATATCCATATCCTCTTCCATGGAGAGCAGCTCTTCTGGAGGAACCCCATCGACATTTGGAGATTCCTTGCAGTCAACACTTGGACTCTGAGTCTGGTCCTCCTTGTGAGATTGAATGCTACCACTTCTCTCCTCGTGAGATGATGTATCTGTATTGGGCATACTGATTCTGACATCAGATTCCTTGATGGAATTATCGGCCTCCATTCCAGTAGAATTCCGCTCATTTGGCTTCTCTTCTTCCCCTTTGTTTCCCGACTGAATATTAGGCTTTTCCTTTCCACTCTTATGGCTCGTTTCGCGGTTATTATTGGGCCTACCTCGATCAACCTGGGACCGCTCGTTATTATTTAGGTGTGTCTCCCTGCGGTCCCGATTCCTACCTCGATCTTGCGGAGACCGCTCTGCATAAGGACTTCTGTTGCGGCGATCAAAGTGATGGCTGCGCTCATATGGGGATTTGTCACGACCATAGGGAGACCTTTCACGGGCATACGGCGTTCTTTCACGACCGCAAGGAGACTTCTCACGGCTGTATGGGGCATTATCACGAGCATATGGAGATCTTTGGCGGCCATAAGGAGATTTATCACGATTTGATAAAATTCTTCCCTGATAACGCGGAGATCTCTCACGGTTATATGGTGATCTCTCGTGATGAACTGGACTCCGTTCCCTGTGATCATGATACCGAGTTCGACCACGCGGGGACCTATCAGCCTGGACTGGACTGCGGCCATGTCTGTCGTGAGCTCCTCTCGAAGACAAAGAAAATTCATGATGTTTGGAAGTATGCTTGTCAAATGAAGACAGCCTAATAGAAGAAGAATTTCTATGAGGCCTTTCCAGAGAGTGGCGAGAATAGTGTTCTGGCTGCGCAGGACGAACACCGTCATCAGAAAGCCTCCGGCTTTTCGAGCCTGCATGATCAGCATAATCGGCATAGTTCTTGCGATCGCGATCACTGCTATCTGAATCCGCATCATGTCCATGGCGCTTCAGCCGACTGCCAGGAAAGTAGTCTCTTCCCTGGTTCTTACCGTTGTGATAGTCAACCCTGTGCGAACCGCCTTCATCCACAACTTTTGACCCCAGTTTCACCATTTTCTCCTGGCCAGCCTCCCACTTGAAAGAATTCTTGCCTTGCTGACATACACTTCTGCTGAATTCTTTCTTACGATAATTATCGTCACCGGAGTACTTCGCTGAACTCCCCGAATGCGAAGGTGGTGTCTGGTCGAGGTCACGCCTCCAAACCTTGTGATTCAAAGCCTCATACCTGCGTGATCTACCGTAGCTGTAATCATCCTTGGTCGCTTCGCCTTTACGCCATCTGTCAGGAATGAATTCTCCTTTCTCGACATCGTCAATGGAGCCTCTCCAGGGCCTGAATTCGCCTTTCTCGGCTTCACCTCTCCTGCTCTTTTCCAAAACTATCTCCTCCTTCTCCACCTCCGTCTTTCTCGGTCTACCAGAAAAGTATTCCCCATGCTCCAGTTCTCCTTTTCTCGACTTCTCGGCAACGGCCTCTTCCTTGTCAGCCTCGGTTTTACGCGGCGGCTGCTGCTGCTGCTTCTCGGACGCCAGCTCCCCGTTCTCCACTTCCTTAGCTGGCCACTTCAGAGTGCCCAATTCACCCTCTTCCACCTCATCATTCTGCGCCTTATCTGCAGAGGCCCCGCCATTCTCGACTTGCTGGCCGCCCTTATCCTTCCTCGCCAACGCCACCTCACTCTTCAAAGTCCTCACCTTCCTCACGGTGACCACCTTCTTGACCTTCTTCATCTTCTTCTTGGGCTGGGAACCTTCCAATTTGAGCGGCTTGGTGCCAAACCCATTGCCTCCGCAGAGCGCTTTCTCCGGTGCTGAAAGCCTGTCCATGATGCTGTGCTGATGCTGCAAAGGCATGCATGCGACTCCTCCATCACCCATGGAAATCCCGCCCCCTCCCGGAATCGGAAACCCTAGCTCTCCCCTCCCCCGGGGCTGTCGATGCTCATGCTGCAACAATTCGCCTTCTCCTATCTCGCTCCGGTTCCAGCCCTCGGCGTCCGAGCCCTAAATTCCACGGACAGAGAGAATTAGAAATGCCGCGCCGTCGCCGGAGACGACCGCAACAGCCGGCGCCCCCACCCCCGCCGCGGGGGAACGCATCAACCCCGCGCTGCCTCGATTCGCGGGGAGCCCGGAGCGAGCCACGGAATCGAAGCACGCGGCGGAGCCCCAAACCGAACGGCCAAACGAACCGGAGGGACGCGAAACTGACCTAGAAATCGAGGAGGCCGGGGCGGCGCGCTAGATCGGGCAGAGCGGCCGAGGGGAGCAGCGGCAGCAGCAGCAGCAGAAGAGAGAGAGAGAGACAGAGAGACAGAGACAGAGGGAGGGAGCCGGGGCCTCGGCGGAGACTCTGCCGCGCGCGGAGGGGCGGCGGGGGATCGGGCGGAGGCTCGGCGGGGGAACGAGGCGTCGCCGCCGTGAGGGGGAAAATCTCCGGTGCGCTGTGTTCTTATGTTTTTTTTCCCCTTCTCCTCTTCTTCTTCCGCTGTGTGTGTGTCTCTCTCTTTCTGTTGGTTGCGCTTCGATATATATCCCTCGGGCTTTTCCCTCTCCGTTGTGTTGTTCTCTCTCGGGCCTGAAAGACGAGCGCTCGCGTTTTTGCCCCCTCTTTTCTTTTCTCTTTCCCTTTTTTTTTTCCTCCCTTTAATGAAACCGAAAATCTTTTCTTTCTTCCTTTTTTTTTTTCTCTCTTTTTCCAGCGACGTCGTTCCGAAGGAGAGCGAAGTTACCGGGATGCCCCCCGTGCCGGACGCGCCCGGACGCCCTCGTGCCGGACGCGCCGCCCCGCTCGAAGCTCGGGTCGTTGAGTCGGGTCGATGCCGGCGATGGTGGACTGGTTTCTCCCGTTAGGAGAGGCCGGCAAGGGCGGGCGATGTGAGATCTCGCCGGATCCGGCAACCAAATCCGTCTCATGCCGACGTTTTTTATGAGATGAATGTTTGTACTGGGCGGCGCTTAAATGATGAGAAAATCAGAACGAGATCACCTGGAGCAAGAGCCCCCGGTGTAAAGTGGGAATCTATCTCGAGCCGTCGTCCTCAGAAGGAAGACAATCGTCACGCCAAAAGGCAATAACAATCATCGGAATGAATCGGACTTTCCGACGTGCGGTGATAGACGAAGAGCATAAAGTTTTGTACAACTCTCGAGAAGCAGGACGACGGAGACAAGGGCATCGACAGCCTAATTTGCAAGACCTCTCGAATCATTGAAAAAGTACAATTATACCGACGAACGGATTTGAACGAATGGATGATTAGATCGGCGACGTATAAATAGTGAAAGAGCGCAAAGGCTAAATGTAACCCGATAAAACGAGTTAAGTTGGACATGGGCTTTCTTAACAAGCCCAATCCACTCCGCTTTCTTAAACTAAGGCAAAAGGAAAATTAAATGGGCAAAGAGTCATTACCTAAATCCCAATCATGCCGATACAGGAAGAAGAAAAAAGGGAAAGAAAAATCAAAGCACAGTTTTCTCTCCATAAGATCTTGCCGTACTTGCCCTCTTTATTGACGAGCTTGAGCCAAATGAAAAAGGGAAAATGGGAAGCCTTTGGAAAGTACTTGTTCCACGAAAGGAATCACGAATGGGACGTAGTAAGATCCTATCATTTCCAAGCTATCCATCCGTACCATACTCGACCCGAATTTCCAATCTCGCTGTGGTGTTTAAGAACGCGGCGTTTGTGGACGGTGGCCATGGCTTTTTCGGGATATGTTTGGGAGATCAAGGAGAGATTTGGTAATTCGATATGGTGTTGACACTCAATTTGAGATAGAAGCAATATCCGGTCCACAAGATGTAAAATATTTAAATTGGATATCGCCAAGTTGCTAGATAAGAAAAAGATACAAACCAACAGAGAGGTTGGAGCGTATGGGTACCGGTTCAATAAAATAAGGAATGCATGAATGCAATACACCCAGGTTACTGGGTCGGTGGCTCAAGCCCCCATTGGCAATGAATTTACGGGTAATCTCTAACCTTGCCCATAAGTGAGCTTCCCTTATTGGAGATCCTACCATATTTGAGCCCAAATTTCCAATCTCATCATGTTAAGAACATAGCATTTGTTGATGGTGCCCGCTGCTTTTCCATAGTATGTTTGGGAGAGCAGGGTGAGATTTGGTGATTCGATTTGGTTTTCGTACTCGATTTGAGATCGAAGCTATATCCGGCCCGCAAGATGTAAAATATTTAAATTGGGTATTGCCGAGTTGCAGAATAAGAAAAAGATACAAACCAACAGAAAGGTTGGAGCGTATGGGCACCGGTTCGATAAAATAAGAAATGCATGATTGCAACACACCCAGGTTACTAGGTAGGTGGCTCAAGCCCCCATTGGCGACGAACTTATAGGTAATCTCTAACCTTGCCCATAAGTGAGCTTCCCCTTATTGGAGATCCTACCATATTTGAGCCCGAATTTCCAATCTCGTCATGTTAAGAACGTAGCGTTTGTTAATGGTGCCCGTGGCTTTTACATAGTATGTTTGGGAGAGTAGGAGAGATTTGGTAATTTGATTTGGTTTCCGCACTCAATTTGAGATCGAAGCTATATCTAGCCCACAAGATGTAAAATATTTAAATTGGATATTGCTGAGTTGTAGGATAAGAAAAAGATACAAACCAAAAAAAAGGTTGGAGTGTATGGGCACCGGTTCGATAAAATAAGAAATGCATGAATGCAACACACCCAAGTTACTGGGTCAGTGACTCAAGCCCCCATTAGCGACAAACTTATGGGTATTCTCTAACCTTGCCCATAAGTGAGCTTCCCCTTATTGGAGATCCTACCATATTTGAGTCCGAATTTCCAATCTCATCATGAACGTAGCGTTTGTTGATGATGCCGGTGGCTTTTCCATAGTATGTTTGGGAAAGCAGGGAGAGATTTGGCAATTTGATTTGATTTTCGCACTCGATTTGAGCTCAAGTTACTTAAATATATTTTAGGAAGTGCTTGAGTTCTCCTAGTTAATCCCTTAAGCCCAGATCGAAAGTATTTAAATTTAAAATCCTGCAAACTTTGTTGCACTCCTCTATCGTAGGAAGCCCAATATCGACATGGCCATGATTGGCGTTGCAGGTCCAAAGAGGAAAGGAAATAGGGAAGGAGCTTACATAATTTGGGCCAATACAATTGGACTCGATTAGGAATAATTTCCAAGTAGCTCATTAACGTGCTCAATCGGAGGCACGTTTAGCTGCTCGCTGCTGCTGCTCTTATCAGGACGGGTCGGATGAGGATCGAACTGAGGTTGTCTTTCGTCTCGCAATCCGGAATCCCGTGGCCATCCCCGTACTGATAGAACAGCTGCAATGCCCACGCAAGGTTCAGGTACGCGCCAAGGAAATGCCCCAACTCTGAGCACGGGTTGTGGCCGATGGCATCCTCGTTCATCTGTTTCCAAGCTTCTCGCGCCAGATTCTTCAGGTGATGTCACGTTACTTCTTCGGAAGCTCCGGTTTCGTTCATATAGCATTGCAGCAACTTGAAATTATCTCCCCTCGCCAACTCGGCCTGCATAAACACATTTTCCTCCATCATCTAACGCGTCGTAACTCGGACTGCGAAATCAGGTGATCGACATGATAGTGATTTACCGATGAGGTGCACAGATCGTTTGTGAGCCGAAGAATCAGGGAGGAGCAATACATAGCGTTGGGAATGCTGCATAAGTATTCTTGGGTCTCTTTGGATAACTTGCCTGAAGTGGTGAAGTAAGAGCAGAACAAGACAACATGTCGTCCTATTGACATCACTGAAGCATTGAGATTCTCCTTGAGTGATGGTTTGTAGCCCTCGTGATACCACTTTGCTTCTTCTAACCATGCCTTACCTTGATTTACCCACCAGAGAAATTGGAAAAGGAAGAAAAAATAAAAAAAAATCTGTGTGATCTCTAGAAATGTTAGTAAAAAGGAAACTGGTTATCAGAATATTTACTTAAAATAGATTAGTATAAGAGAATGCACCTGTTAATAGGGGTGCGCATTAGTCTCAGTCTAACCCGGGAATCAGATTGGACCAGACTGAATCGCTCGATTTTGGGTAGTTCCCAAGGGGACCGGTCCGGTTCTAATTCCAAAATGGACTAGCCAAGATTTCTCGTTTGTTTTTATCATGAAGCAAACCCTAATTTGTAAATTTTTTTTTCTATTAATGTTGATGAACTTCCACTTGTAGCGAGTAGAAGAAACAAAAAGAAGAAGAAGAAATCACCGATTCCAAGACTGGGTGGGCCAGTTCTCAGTTCCACAAATCGGGAACCGACTCACCCTACCTAGTCTAGTTTAGGTTTTGGGATGGAAACCAATCACCCCTCCTAGATAGTGTGAAATTAACTATTATTGCTTTATCAAAAAGAAACAAAGCCAGTCTAGATTTTACATCCTGGATGATAATTGACAAACAACGACATGTTAAGATGCATTTTCTAAGTCGAGAATGATGGCTAACTTAGTGACATACCAATCAGTGTAAGTAGGGAATGATGTTGAAGCCTCGCCCTTTCACCGTCCAACCGCCAATTTCATTGGTAGTTGGAGGAAGCTTGTCGATTTCCGAGATATCCCATCTGCAACATTTCCATTGCGAGCATGACATTACTATAGATTCATTACTAGTTTACGCATAAAATCTCGAAAAAATTAAGATAATATCATGCACAGACCTCTCAATGAATGTCGTCAAGAGCTGGAGTTCATCCCATGTACCAAAAATGTCATAAACATCGTCCATCAACGCGATCATACACGCGACCTTGGTGCTCATCTCCCTGAAAGCTCCGAATTGCGGTTCGTAGACCATTAAAGCATTCCATAAGTAAGGTTCCATCAGTCCATCCCGGCAAAAATCCATCTCGTTTAACCCTAAAGTCACCCACCACCTGAAAGAGACTGAAGTTCACATGAGAAGAACATACGAGAATTTAAACTATTAAGGTTGTTATTGCATGATTGCTCGAAGGACGGGCTTGATATAATTTGTGTAAAAACCTTAGGTGAAATTAAAGTTACTTTCTTGCACAGAAATCCCAAAAGGGTACCAAAAGAAAGTCACCCATGTAAATAAAGAGTTGTTCAAATATAAAAGGGTTAATATTGAAAAACCTCAAATTGGTACATATGTGGCAAATTTACTACAAACCAATTTTTGGATTACCAAAAACCCAAAATCGGTACACCCGTAATAAATTTACCCCAAACTGATATGGATTTTCAAGTGGACAATGCCATGTTAATTGAGTTATTATCATGTATCATCCAATTCAGTAATTTTGCGGTAAAATTTGTCGGAAACTAATTAAGAGTAAATATGTCATGAGTGTACTACTTTAGAATTTTTGGTGACCCAAAAATTAATATAAATTTATCACAGATGTACCGATTTAGAATTTTTGAGAGCCCAAAAATTAATTTGGGGTAGATTTATTATATGTATATTAGTTTGGGATTATTCGTGGTAATAATCCTATATAAAAAGTAAATAATAATAATAATAATAACAGTTGGCAGGGCCTGTTGGGCTCAGTAGTATGAGAGAATGTGGAGCGTGAGAAGGAAGACGTTGCTGGCCGATGAGCTAGATGTGAAGTTTCCAGGTCTCGGTACTTCTATTTAGGGAGATGTTCCATGGGAAGGAACCAATGCAGTCGCCCTTATTTTGGATGCATTATTTGTTGGAAAATGATGAGATGACCGTCCTCCGTAAAAAGACACGAATTTTTTGGGAAACCCGTAAACTTCCTCAACCCGTTTCAAATTTTTACTCTACGTTTCCTTTTTTCAATTTTTTGAAATTTCTATAATTTTTTGTTGCGAGCTTAAATTGAGAGGCAAAATCATTAGAAACAAATTGAATTCTTTGGAAATATATGTTATAGCGTCTACTTGTTAAATTAATGTTGACACCTAAATTTTGACAACTCAGTTAGTCGTTCATTGCATAAAAATAGGGATCGATTCCGGTCCCTAGAAAAAATTAGCTAAATATAGATATTAAGAACATTTGCATTAATAGTTAATTAGGCCCATATAGTTTGCATATTAATTGGACCGGCTGTGAACGGATCTTGATGGATGGTCTTGAACTTAAAGTTAATAGAGCCCATTAATCTTTAGTAAGGCTTGAAATTAAGCCTTTTACTAATTAAACCTAAGGTTTTTGCTAGTAAGGCTTGAAATTAAGCCTTTTACTAATTAAACCTAAGGTTTTTGCTATAAATATGTCATAATCCTCACAAGTCAGAGAGAAGGCCACACAATTGATATACATGGCCACAATTGAGAGCATTGAAGGGAGAGAGATTCATGCCCCCTCGAAGGTTCACCACTTTGCAAAAGACACCAAAAAGTGATCTTCGCTATGCAGAGAGATTGACGAGGGAAGAGAAAGCTTCGAAAGAGAGTGGTTACAAAGATGGACGCCTCCACTACTACAATACATCCAGGAAGAGATACGGAAGAAAAGGAAGCATACAATAAAAATACTCACAAAAGGGGCACAGTCGGATATATCACACGGAGCGACAAGGTTCCCTAATGCCAAAACGGTCCCAACTCGGTGTTCTCTTGCTTGTCGTTTATGGGCTTGCAACCACATGAAGCGCCACTTCTCTGTTATGAAACTCATTCATGATAGCCCATTGCCAACCCCGATCTAAGACGTTGCTGAAACGGTGCTATCTACGAACCATCGCTGATCTCAATTATATTGTGTGCTCCTTCCAACTGGTACGTTAGAGATTGGTTTTGATGTGCTTACAAGTTGAAGTTGATCTAACCCATCATTGATTTGCTGAGTCCAATTGGAGTAAAAAAGTCGTGAACTTGGCATATGAACTTGAAAAGTTTAATATCATAATTTGTTCACGTTGATAGACTTGGGATAATGGGGTCAACTTAGAGTCAAAACTATAGTATTTGATCTTGGATCCACTTCGTGCCATATCATAATATGAATCGTGTAAATTGGTGTTTTCATGATTAGAGCATGTTGACCCGGCTATCTCTATTGCTTGAGTGCATGTGACTTTTTGTCAATACGACTGCACCTTGATAATACTTGGTCCTTGAGTCTCCACCATTGTACCTCTTCGCCCTTCACCGTGAGGAGCCTGCTAAGAGTCCGCTGAGTAGCACTTTCCTTCGGCTGAGACACCACCAACCTCACCGCCAGCCCACCATCGTTAGCCGTCTCGCGCCCGCAAGCTCTATACAAAACCGGGTCCAAACTTGGAAGTTATTCGCAAATTAGGTAAGAACATCATCCGATATTATTTCAAATATTTAATTGCTTCTTTGGATTGTTTTAGATATCTTTGGTGGATTGGTTTAGATACTTTTGAATGATGCATGATATATCTACAAGATTTTAAAATATACTAAGTTAGGGAATCTTCCTAACTTGACAATGTGCCTGGACGACATCCGATCTTAATTACAAGATACGATACTCGGCGGCATAAAAAATCTTTATTCTATCCATAACCATTTGGATACAATAATATATTTTATTTTGTTTCCAAAGTTAAACGAATAGCCTTCCATCAATATCCATAACCACATGGATATGATCGTTGGTTTATATCGTTATTGTTACGACTAGTGATATCACCTAAAGGGGTTGAATAGGTGATCTTACCAAATTGGATGATTTAAACGTGCAGAATTAATATGGTCGAGATCAACAACTCGTATAGTCAATATCAGATGGATGCATATGACAAACTTGTATATAAGTTGTTGTCAGACAATTGTGTCTGATGACTATGATGATATTTTAACGAACTCGTTTGATAGATATGTATGCAGTATAATATCAATAATAATAAATGAAAGTTTAGGGATAGAGAATACTGCACACAAATCTTTATAGTGATTCGACTTTATCAAGCCTACGTCTACTCTCCACTCTGGCAGCCTGTTGGCTGTGTTTCACTATTGAATCATCAAGAGATTACAAGAGCAGTGCTTCTCAGATGATAGATTGCACTATCACGTTTACTCTTCACTCAAGTAATTTTCTTTCTAAAGTAATAACGTGGAATATAGTAATCACAAGTGTGTAAGATTGAAGCTCTATTCAAACTTTGAAGTTCTCGATTCTAGTTTTTCTTCTTATACGATGTTTGCACTCCTTTTATACTCTTTTATTTCCAATCTATTTGTTAGACAGTCTTCAGAGAATTGATCTCCATATCAACCCATTGGAGAATCTTCCCAAAAAAAGATGCAAAACCGTTAGAAGAAGAACCATTATCTCCAGATGATTTGATCTCCCATACAATCAAATTAAGGTTTCCATAAATGTAGTTTTCCGTGTTTAAGGAACGATCTTGTGATTGCCAATTAGGATATCTTGAAATATCGATTATAAAATCAATTTGATTGTCTTGCATAAACTTGTCAAAAAAAACACTTAATGAATCTAACGAGGAATTTTGAGTCTGATAACAAAGTCCTTTCATCGACTAAGTCTGATGACTCAGTATTCACTTGCATCAAATAACTTAAGTGTAATTGTGGTCAGAAAAGGATTGTTCCGTCTTTTTTCAAAACTAAGTAGGGATTTTCCTCAACATTCTCCCTCTCTTTGATGATGACAAAACTATCCATATGCTTTAAAAATATTTATATGAACAAAATACTCTATTCAAAGGTTGTGACATTCAAAGCACATAAAGCAGTGCTAATTTCTGATACCAGCATAATAACTCATGCTCATTTTCATTCATATTCTGCATAATATTTTTCCCCCTTTTTGACATCAGCAGAAAGGATTAGTATCAGATAATAGCATAATCAATAAGAGTACAATATAAGAGTTCAATAACCATTTTTGAATAACAGTTCAACATCCAAATGTCAAAGTACACACCAAGTCACAACACATCAAAAACAAGTATCAAACGCGGAAACTTTTATCACATTATCTCAGAGAGACTAGTCGATTGGAAGGTGTTTGATCAGTTTGTTTGGTTTGCTGGATAGGCTGATGGTCTAAAAGGTTCAGATGAAGAAGGTCCAGAAGGTGCAAGTGGGAAAGGCGCTTGTACTAGATTGAAGTAGGAAAGTTGATTCAATCTTTACTCAATACTTGATGAGAGTTGATTAATCTTTCCATCAATGTTGGCAGTGTGGATTGCTGCAAGTTGCACATCAGTTCTGACTTGTATCTTCATATTATTTATTCTGGCTTCCATCAAGTCCTTCAGTCCTGGATTCCTTCTTTAAGGTCATTTCTGAGTTCCTTGACTTCATTCTAAATGGCTGCTTGCCTCCACCTCAAATCTGTAATAGCTGTATGATCTGACATAGATAATGAAACATTATATCCAGAGGGAGTGTTAGTAGTCTGAATGTCAGCAGATTCTACTTGCTTCTCTTTTCCTTTTTGTTAAGCTTCAAATGGAACATTCTCATCTTCATCTCCTTCAAGAGGAAAATCTGTAGATGTTACTTTTGAAGGATCTGTCTTTTGTGCAGTCTGAATTTGCTCTTCCTGAATGTCAACCAGTTTAAAGCTAGTTTCCTCGACATTTTGAGCATTATCTCGCTCATACTCCTGCATTTAAGCCCCTATTACATTTTCATGCTCAAGCTCCCCCTGCTCCCTAGAGGGTCCTTTTTCAAAGAACTAAATATCTTCAGTTTCTTTCTCTGCAATGACCATTTGCTCTCATTGAATCTCCATAATTTTGTTGATGAGGCCACTAAATGATTGTATCAAGCATTCATTCTCATCTCTCAGCCTTTGTATTTCTAGTTGAGTTGTAGCATGCCCGTCTTCATGAGCTTTATGGTTGGCTTCTTCATCAAGTAGCCATTGTATAAACCTTATTTTCTCAAGGCTTCTGCCATCAGCTTGAGATTGCTCATTAGATTTTTCATCTGATATCTCCATTTCATCAGAATCACTGGCCACAACTTGTCTTCTTTTTGCTGGTATGTCTTGATCTTTAGGCATGCTTCTTCACTTTCCTCTTTCTCACTAGAGGTTTGATCAACTCCCCCTCATCAGGTTTAAGAAATATATTAACAGAGTCCTCTTTCTGTTCACTCATCAGCTCAACTAGAACAATTTCACCCTTCTTATTCTTCTAACTTTCTCCATCAAACCTATATCCCATTTTGGTCATCATAAGTTTCCCTACAGTCATGGTTTGAAGAGGTTTGTCTTTAAGTTTCGGAGGAATGGGAATTTTGAAGTACTAAAAAATAGTAGTGATCATAGCTCCATAAGGAAGCTGACATTTACTCTTCTTGACAGATCTGTACATTTGTAGAATGATCAAATTGGACAAAGAAATAGGAAAAGTGTTATGAATTGCCCAGATCAGCTTTGCCTTATATCTAGAGACATCGGTTTTAGAGGATCATTTGGGTTTGAGATAGTTTATGATTATTTTATGCAACACAATGGAGTTGAGAGAAAAAAGAATATAAGATATGTGAGATGTTGAAACTCTGATAAAAAATGAGTTACCAGACAAAGATCGGTATGTCAAATTAGAAGTAGTAGGAATGAAAGAAAATTCAATATGTGTTACTCCTAGGATGGCAAAAAGATCAAAGGCTGTTAACTTATAATCATTTTGAAAAACAAATAATTCGATCTTAGCAGGAGAATTGAAGGATAAATTGGAATAGAAGTAAGCAGCAAGTTCAGGGTAAGTGAACACATTCTCTAAAAATCAAGATTCTCAATCAGCGTTTGAATCTTGATATTGAAGTTTTCAAAGAAATTGAAGTCTATTACCCTGTTATTCATAACTCCTCTGGCTAAGAGAGAGTTGTAAGCAATCTAATGTGTTTTGTTTCTGAACAAACTGTCTTTTTTCTTATCATTAGGGAAAATGCCAGAAATCGGCACGAACTCAGTGTATAATTTCTCGTCATTGTCCTCCTTTTCTGGAGTCAATGTTCTTGCTTTTCTCTCCAGTCTGGAGTTTCTTCTTGCCAACAAATTCATCTGCACTAACATTCGATTGTTCCCCTATTTTCTCTTTTCCTTTTCTAGAGACCCCTTTCTTCTCTATCGTAAGGGTTTCCTTAATAATAGATGTCTCTTTAAGTACAATACCCTTTTCAGCAACATGTGTTTTTTCAATCCTTGGACCTCTTTTATATTCTTCCACAACCTCTCGTTCAGACAGAAAACCTAGTGTCTTACATACTGCATCGACAGTGCTCTGATCAATTCAATTTTCTTGAAGTATTTTGATAGCCTTTATCGGTTGCCTTGCTCTACCAAAACAATCACGCTCATGGACAGGGATTCTCAAAGATTCCTTACCTTCAGACGACTCCGTGTCAGAATCGTGTCGGAGATGTCGATCTTCTCTAGTTCTCCATCGTGTTTTGCTCTAGTGAACATTCCAGCGAGACGATATTATCTTCTAGAGCCCTTTGTTCATTTCTTCAATTCAGAGATCGACTTAGGCACCATTGAAGAAATTTTAGGTTTCATAAGAGAAAGATGGGATTTTTAGGGTTTCAGTGATTTGAGAGAGGAAGAAATCGTGTGTTCATAAGAGAGTGAAACGAGAAAGAAGAAGAACGGTTTAAACCGAGAAATGCAACATTTTGGTTCTTATAAAACTCTTTTTGGAAACTGTCAATTGATAGTTAATAGAAATTTCGGAAATTGTATTTCGAAAATTTTGAGATTTTAATTCTCAAAATGAAAATCATTTACATGTTAACAATTTGAACCTTAAGTCGCAAAATGGTAGGGCCTGAGAGAGCCCAAGTTAGGCTTAGACTTAATAATCCATTAGCCGAACCCTAGGTAATGCTACCAGTGGGAGAGGTTGCAACAATTAATGGATGCGATCTGACAGGACGAGAGTACAAAGAGTTTCATTGATTTTCACTCCATTGAGAATTCAGATGAGATGAGGCACTGTAGCTATTCTCAAAATTTGATTTGCAATCAAGAAAGAATCAGGGGTTTTCAATCGTTTGTGGTACTTGTTATTATTTTGTTTTGAAATAAAATACCTTAATATAAATTGACTTTTTTATTCATATGAAATGATATAGGGTAAGGTGTCTCGTGGTCGTGTAAATCTTCTCGATGAACTAAATGTTGAAGTTATATTATGTAAAATTTGTGTAAAAATCAATCAAAAATCATTTCTTTTAACTTTAGCTCTGACTCATGCAATACTAAGATTGATTTTATAATGTTTTAGGTCCCAACTCATCTTCATCTACAAGATTTGGATCAATGGGGTAAATTTTTTGCTCATAATTCATTATTCTTATTTTGATCTTTTCTTTACTTCATTTGTTTTATGCGTAATCGATATCACTGGTCTTAATTTTAGGTCATCAGAGAGTTCTTCTAGAGCAGTTTGATTTGAGTGAAAGGAATGATAAGCCAATTCATTGCATAATGATTTTTATTATAACTTCCAAAGACAACGTTTTAAGTGTTTTTTCATCTTTTAAATTTGATAGATTTATATAATGACATTAATGATTTCTTTTAAGTAAGTGATTATATTTTTCTATTTCAATGTCTAATTTATTTTTTCTTTCTTCATATTCAAGAAAATTGAATATGTGGACCCTCTTATGACTTTGTCTCTTAATTTGAGCTTGCAATAAGGAAACATAGAAGTCATAAAACTAAAAACATGAAATTGGTTGAGGAAGCTTACGGCTTCCTCAAAAAAGTCTTGGGGCTGACAATTGACCATCACTCCTTTCATTTTATGGAGGACGGTCATGCTTGCCGGATCCTTATTGTTAATCCTTCACTAGCTAGAAAATTCAAAATTGGAACAATATTTTTCGAAAAATGATTGGTCATATGGCTTAAAAAATTAGCCAAGGAAGATGTTTTCATCATCGACAATAATCTACACCTAACTATTTTCACAGGTGATGGAAATATTTTTCATTCATTTATTTTTGTAAGCAATTCAAATGATTATTTTTTGAAAAACGCTTTCCAAATCTTAAATTTTTCGTGAAACAAACGCACCCTAAATGTGACATCTTGAAATTTGACTCTTTTCGAGATATATGAAATGATTATTTCATCGATGTACTGTTAGTTAAATTTCGTTCTGAATTGATCACTCAAGAGAGGACTAACCAGTAGGGAAAGGTTGTTAAGGAATTAAGTACGCACGACTTGAGAACTCAATCATGAATTGACAATTCGACCATAAAGATTGGCGAGGGACAATTTTGAGCCATTATAAACCGATTAAGGAATGATTATAGAATGGTTTGCCAATTATATACAATCAGATCGCAGGTGATTTCGCCTGACCATTGTATGGATTGTAAATAACCCTAAACTAATTCCTAACGATCGTGTACTTCGGAACTAGCGATTGACCTCTTGCAATTACATGACAATCAAGGTCACCCATGACTCAAGGAAGTTTAAACGTGGTTTGATATCAAATCAATGACGGATTGCATACGCGTAACTCTTAGAAGCCACCTGTTAGTTTGAGATATACTAAAGTTGCAATTAATCAATTTTGACTATGAATTAGAATCCAAATTTGGGTATTGAACTTTCAAGGATTTTAAGACTAACCTATTGGACGTCGCCTTGTTAACCCTTTGACTTATCATTTTGATTTTGGCCCAAGGGAAAAATGGAAAATTTGTGCCAAAAGGTGAAATGACCAAAATACCCTTCTTTCATTATTGAGCAAAAAGACAAAGGGAGATTTTAGCATTGATAAGTGAAAACTTTGAGGAGTTGCATTGATGAGTAGAGACTTTGGGGAAGAAGATAATATCTCCCAAACTCTCTCTCCGGTCTCTTATTTCCTTCTCTCCCTCCTCTATCCTCCTTCGGCTAAACCTAGCAGCACCATCCCCTTGGCTGCTATTTTGCCACCGTGGAGCCACCCGCCACTACCTGCCGAGCGCCGTGACCACCCCCTCCGCCGTGTGTCGTTCGTCCGAGCCATTTCCTCGTCAATTCATCTCCACCGCGAGCCAAACCAACCCCACCAAAGCTACCAAGCTGTTGTTCATGCCGCCATCGCCACCTCGTGTCATTTTCGGACCGAGCCACACGTAGCCCTCGACACCATTGTCATCCTTGTGTCGTCGGAATCGTTAACGAGTGAGTTAACACTCTAATCCTTCGATTAGTACGTTAAACTGACTTAGGATTAGTTCATATTAAGTTAATTAGGTGATTAGTGATTAATGGTGACTAATTAGTTGATAGGTTATCAACTAGCGATAGGTTATCGGAAAGTTAGAAGATAAGCTATTGCTAATTAGGCGATAAGCTATCGAAGTTTTAGTGATAAGCTATTACCAAATAGGCGACAAGCTATCGAGGAAATGATGATAAGCTATCGGTAAAAGGGTGATAAGTTATCGTCAAATGGACGATAAGCTATCGCTATTTTAGTGATAAGCTATCACCAATTAGGTGATAAGCTATCAATTAATTTGAGTGATAAACTATCACCAAGGGGCAATAAGCTATCACTAATTGGATGATAAGTTATCGCAATTAGGGCGATAAATGGATTTTATATGGATGTTTTCTGCTTGAGTTAATTATTGAATTATGCTCGTTTCATGTTGTTTATTACCTGCTTTGTCCTGAAAAATGATTGCCCTAGGTGAAACCTAGTTATTTAATTTTTAAAAGGAATTTTTGTGGACTTATAAATAGTAAACCCGAGGTGTCAATTTTATATGTCAAATTTTATAAGCCAAATAGGGCAATGATATTTAAAAAGGAAAGCATGCAAAGTTTGACAGTTTAATTATGTGTATGTGATCACGTGCGAATTTATTATTGCATTTTTAGGCATGAAAGTTGCAGTATTTTTATGTGTGAGGACAATCACGTCTGCATTGGCCAAATGATGAGAAATGAAATTGTCTTGAGTAGTTTAGGTGCTTGCGTGATCACATAATGAGAAACCGTTACCCCCGTATGAGTGTGGGCGTACCTTGAATAGCTGTGATAAAACCCCCGCCTGATTGTGGGTGTTCCTTAGATGGCCGTGATGAGACCCCCGATGGAATTTCAGGCGTGTCCCAAGTGATCGTGATCAATACCCTATTAAATTAGAAGACCCCAGTGTGAGGACGAGCATGCCCCGAGTGGCTATGATAGACGTCGGTCATGTTGGAAGACCGCCAAACCGTAGGGTTGTATCATGGCCTTGAATGGTCTTAATAATTGGAACACGCATGGTTGCATCGTGTATGGAAAGTTGTTATGTGTTCTAAATATGTTCTATGCTTATTGCATTATTATGGCACATAATGATTTATAACGTGTAAGGCATGTGCCAAGACAAGGTAAGGATGCCTGCAATTGTGTGATGGCATATTTGTATATGCTGTGCTAAGTGGCTTGACACTATGTATAACTAACGTAAAGCGAGGGGTTGCAATGCTATTGATCTGCCATCATTATATCGCTACATGTTTTAGGGGCATCCGAGACGAGTTGACTTCCTAAACGAGGTTTAGATCGTTAACTTGCTGAGATTTATATCTCATTTGTTGTTGTTAACTGTTTTCCAAGACCTTAGCGTGGCGACCACCCGATGTGGCTTGAGATGCCGCAAGATATGGATAGTATTATTACTACCTATCGTTTTCCTGGCAAGCCGCATCTTTTTTAGCGCCGCATCTTTTTTAGCGCCACATGTCTACTGTGTGAATAGATGAGGGCCTAGCTATGTAGGTCCCTCATCAATTCCAGGCATGGTTCATTCGTGAGGGCGAGGGCATGTACGATCCTTTAAGGGGCTTCAATGGTCCTCCAGATGGGGGCCCTAGGCAGGAAATCTAGGATCCTATGGATATTGACCCACCTGATGGGTTAGTGGAGAATCCCGAGGCCAAACCGAATCCAGTGTACCCATCAGATTATGAACCATCAGAGCATGATCCCGACTCACCCTATTTTGATTTGCCAAACCACTATGTTGGTAGTCCTTGAAGGACATGCTTGTGATCAGTTCTTTTTGGGATGACTCACTTTTGGATGGAGTAGATTGACCTCCAACCATGTATTTTTGTTGGTAGGCTTGTAAGGAAGGTGCCCTTGAAGGGCCTGTAAATGTGTTTCCTTGGAGTTAATCTAGTAATTAAATAAAATAGCATTTTTCATGACTGTTGTTGATTGTTATTACTATCCCTACTATTACTGGTATGACTGGGTGATTATTGTCGCTTTAGCACGTGTAATTGAAAGATAAAATGAAAGGTCGGCAGCAAGTCCTGAGATGTCACATGCAAATGACCTATGTGAATAGGGGTTGTTGCGTGGTCAAGGGTCGGGTCGGGTCGGGGCGTGACATCCCTGTCGATTTTGGTATCAAAGTCTGGTCATTACTTGGAGTGATAAGGTGCGATGGGTTTTAGGATAGTTAGTTAGGAAAACACTATGTACATGTGCTTGACTATTTGGTTCTCTTGTTTTAAACGGGTTGTTTATGGTTTCTAATTCCTTGCTGGAATTGGAAAGTAGGTTTATGTGAGAATCCTGCGAGATGAGCAATCCTGATCTAAGAACTCCTAGGAGAAGGGTAGTGCCAAGTCAGGCTGGTGTCGTAGGAAGGGCAACAGAGGATCTCAAATCGGACAAGATTCTGCAAGCCCTAGAGACTATATTGGGATAGCAAGCTCATAACCAAGCTAATGCTGCTACTGCTGTTGCGGCTACTGTTGCTGCCACTGCTGCTGCCACCGCACCTATTGAAGTCCCTTTGGCTGAGAACGAGATTGGGGATCGACCAATGCATCAACTGGTCGAGTAGTTTTTGAAGTTAAAGCTGCAAAAGTTTAATGTGACAGTTGATCCTAAGGCCACAACCCTCTAGATCAAAGAGTTAGAGAAAGTTTTTGCACTACTGAGGTGTTCTGAGGAAGATAAGGTAATGCTGGCTATTTACCAACTGCAAGGTAATGCTAGCACTTAGTAGGAAGCTACCCAAGGAAGGGTTTTCCCTGAAGGTATGGCCCCGGTGGTGTTGGGTGCCTTCATCGAAGCTTTCAATGGAAAATACTTCTCGGACTGTGCACGAGAACAAAGGATGGGTGAGTTTCAGTGACTCTATCAGAACCGACTGTCAATTGACCAGTACGAAGTGAAGTTCGCAAAACTCTCTAGGTACGTACCAAGGTTAATTGATGACCCAGTGGACAGAGCGAGGAGATTCTGGGATGGTTTGAAACCGAAAATCAATTATTAACTGGTGCCCCTAAATCTCAACGATTTTGATGAATTATATGAGAAGGTCAATTGATTGAGAGGAATTTAGCCAAACAGGCAGTCACATCCGGATTGTGGTTTGCATTTAACAAGCATAATCGTTGGTTTAGGAAGAGACCCATGACTGGAGAAAGGCATTCTATTCCTCCCAACTGGAAGAATGGCATTGGGAAACTGGCATACAACTCGAATGGGGGGTGCCGATTCTATGGGAGGAAACACTGAACAGCTCCACGCTGGTCTAGAATTGGAGCATGTTTTGACTGCGGCCAATAAGGTCACATTGCGAGGAATTGTCCCCATCAATAATCATGGATGCAACCTCAATAGTTGCAAGTGGGACAACCGACCGGGAATGCTCTATAGAACAACATGAATCGGCTGCAAGCATAAGGAAGAGTATACAATATAGCGAGAAAGGAGGTGGAGGATTCGCCTAACATGGTCACAAGTACAGTCTCTCTTCAAGATCATGCTGTTTGTGCGCTATTTGATCTAGGGGCTTTGCATTCATTTATATATGAGCAATTTGTTAAGTTAGTGGGGGTTAAACTGAAACCTTTAGAAGTAATTCTTTGTGTTACCACCCCACTAAAGGATGAAGTATTGGTTACGGTAGGGTGTCCAAGCTGTAAGATAATTATTAGTGGTAGGGAGGAAGTGATAGATTTAGAGGTTTTAACGATGTATGACTTTGATGTCATCATCGAGATAGACTGACTCGTGAAGTAAAGAGTCGTAGTGGATTGTTGTAATAGAATCATCCAATTTAATCCGATTGGTCATTCTAGATATGAATTTGTGGAAAACAGAGGAGGAATCTCGATCCCTTTGATTTCGTTGCTTGAGATAACTAGGCTGTTAGATAAAGGATGCCAAGGTTATCTAGCAACTATGATTAATTCATTAGTTGAAGAACCAAGGATGAAGGACATAGCTATAGTGCGTGAATTTTCCGACGTCTTTCCTGAAGAATTGCTTGAGTTACCCCTAGAAAGGGAAATAGAATTTGTAATTGAGTTAGCCCTTGGGATGGAGTTGATTTCTAATGCACCCTACATAATGGCATTGTCGGAACTAAATGAATTAAAAGTGCAGATGTAAGAGTTGTTGGACAAAGGATTCATTCGTCCTGGTGCATCACTTTGGGAAGCACCAGTTTTGTTTGTAAGGAAGAAGGATGGTTCATTGTGTTTGTGCATCGATTATCAACAGTTGAATCAAGTGATCTTTAAAAGTATTCATTGCCAAGGATAGATGATTTGTTTGACCAGCTTCAAGGAGCTTCGATATTTTTTAAGATAGACTTGAGGACGGGTTATCATCAATTAAGGATTCAAAAGGAGGATATACCGAAGACGACATTTCAAATGTGTTATGGTCATTATGAGTTTGCTATAACATCGTTTGGTCTAACAAATGCATCTACAGCTTTATGGATTTGATAAACCGGGTGTTCAAGGAATATTTGGACCAGTTTGTGATCGTGTTCATTGATGATATTATGGTATATTTGAGGAGTTCAGAGGAACATGAACAACAATTGAGGACAATACTTCAAACCCGTCGAGATCATAAGCTGTATGCCAAGTTTAGCAAGCGCGAGTTTTAGTTAACTTGAGTGGCTTTTCTTGGTCATGTGATTTCTGACGAAGGAATTTCAGTAGATCCAACTAAGATCGAAGCGGTTAAGAATTGGCCAAGACCAATACTGGTAACCTAAGTTCGAAGTTTCTTAGGATTGACTGGCTATTATAGACCATTCATGGAAAGGTTTTCTGTGATAGTAATGCCTTTGATGTGATTGTTGAAGAAGGATACAAAATTTGAATTGACGGATAAGTGCGAGCGTAGTTTTCAAGAGCGTAAACATATAAGCTAACTAATGCGCCTGTTTTGATGATACCGTTTGGTTCTGGAAGTTATGAGATATATAACGATGCGTCATACAAAGGTTTGAGATGCATTTTAATGCAATATGGAAGAGTAGTTGCATACGCGTCCCGACAATTAAAACCTCATGAGTTGAATTATCCGATGCACTATTTTGAATTAGCTGCGATAATTTTCGCTCTAAAGATTTGAAAATACTACTTGTGTAGGGAAAAGTTTCACATTTATACTGACTATCATAACTTAAAGTATTTGTTTTCACAAAAGGAATTGAACATGAGACAGTGCAAATGGATGGAACTGCTTAAGGATTATGATTGTGGTATTCTGTATCATCCTGGTAAGGTTAACAGGGTAGCCGATGTGCTAAGTCGAAAGTCATTGATTGCGTAGATGATGGTTTGAGAGTGGATTTTGCTTGAAGGAATTCGAGATTTAGATTTCAAGTTTAAGGTAAGCCACTTTTTGAGTTTAATGACTACTCTAAAGATTGAACTCAAAATATAGACCAAGATTAGAGCAGCGCAACCTTCAAACCCTGAAATTCGAAAGATTCTGCAAATGGATGCAGCTAAGAGACAACCTGACTTTAAAATATCCGAAGAAGGGATCTTAAAGTTTCATGGACGATTGTGTGTGCCCAATGATGCAAAACTTAAGGAGGAAATCTTGGCAGAAGCTCACCGTAGTAATTATAGTATTCATTCGAGCAACACAAAGATGTATCAAAATCTATGCCAGTACTATCGGTGAAATGGCATGAAAGGAGATATTGCCAAGCATGTGGCTAAGTGCTTAACGTGCCAACAAGTGAAAGCAAAACATTATAAGCTCGGTGGATTGCTGCAAACTCTTGAGATCCCATAATGGAAATATGAACATATCATAATGAATTTTGTGATGGGTATACCAAGGAGTCAGAGAAGTAATGACTCTATTTGGGTTGTAGTAGATAGACTCACTAAGTCTGCACATTTCATCACTGTACGAAAGGATTTCTCCATGGACAAATATACAGAATTGTATGTGCGCCATATTGTTCGCTTGCATGGAGTATTAGTGGCAATCACTTCGAATTGAGATCCCAAGTTCATCGCGACATTTTGGAAAAGCCTTCAAAGTGCCATGGGAACGAAGCTCCGGTATAGCCTAGCTTATTATTTGCAGACGGATGGTCAATCCGAAAGAACGATTAAAACTCTTGAGGATATGCTGCAAGCTTGCATTTTGGATTTCAAGAGCAATTGGAAGGAACAACTGCATTTCGTTGAGTTTGCTTATAACAATAGCTATCAATAGAGCATTAGAATGGCACCATTTGAAGCGATGTATGGTAAAGCCTGCAGAATTTCAGTGTGTTGGGACGAGGTTGGAGAATGAAGAATTACTAGCCCGGAGTTGGTGCAGCAATCAGTAGAGGCAGTTAAAGTCATCAGAGAAAGGCTTAAGATAGCCTAGAGCCATTAGAAAAGCTATGTGGATAAACGACGAAGACCTTTGGAATTCCAAGTAGGGAATCTGCTATCTTTGAAGCTATTACAGCTCTTTCTTAGGCTGTTTGTTTTTTTTCCCTTTCTTTTTGGTGACCCCTAATGGCTTTTGTATAGTCTTGCTTATCCTCCCTTGATCCCATTTGGACTCCTTTGTCCGTTTTGGGTCATTGGGAGGTTTGGGCTTTTGCTTGTACATGGTGCCTTTGAAAAGTTTTACAATTTCTAACCTTTACAAAAAAAAAATCATGTCTTCCTCAAAGTGTCACCTATATGAGGAACTTCGCGATTTGGCAAGAAGGGAAAGTTAAGCCCAAGATATGCTGGATCATTTGAGATTTTGGAATGAATTGGAACCTTGGCTTATCGTCTAGATTTGCCGCCGAAACTAGTTCAAGTACACGACGTCTTCCACGTGTCCATGCTAAAAAAGTATGAACTTGATCCGACCCACGTGCTAAATTATGAAGAGATAGACGTGGACGATAAAGTGTCATACATAGAAAGATCGGTGCGGATTAAGAATAGAAAAAAACAAGTGTTGTGGAACAAGACGATCCCTTTGGTTAAGGTGATTTAGCAGCATCATGGAATAGAAGGAGCCACGTGGGAAAGTGAAGAAATAATGAGGCATCAGCACCCCTATCTTTTTGACGAACCGTTTTTTAATTCAAATTTCGAGGACGAAATTTTTGTAAGAGAAGAAGAGTTGTGATATCCTGAAATTCAACCATTTTCGAGATATATGAAATGATTGTTTTATCGATGTACTGTTAGTTAAATCTCGCTCTAATCACTCATGAGAAGACTAATCAATAGAGAAAGGCTGTTAAGGAATTAAGTATGCACAACTTGAGAACTCGACCATGGATTGACAATTTGACTATAAGAATTGACGAGAAATAATTTTGAACCATTATAAACCAGTCAAGGAACGGTTATAGAATGGTTCGCCAATAGTATATAATCGAATCACAGGTGATTCCGCCTGACCATTATATAGATTGTGAACGACCCTAAATCAATTCCTAACAATCGTGTACTTTGGAACTAGTGATTGACCCCTTGCAATTACATGACAATCGAGATCACTCATGACTTAAGAAAATTTAAACGTAAAATATCAAATCAATCACAGGTCGAATACGCGTAACTCCTAGATGCTGCTATTTAGTTTGAGATATACTAAAGTTGCAATTGATCAATTTTCACCATGAATTAGAATCCGAATTTGGGTATTGAACTTTTAAGTATTTCAAGACTAACCTATTGGACGTTGCCTTGTTAATCCTTCGACTTATCGATTTGCTTGAAATTCTTGAAAAAGGAAATTTCTGGCTGAGAATTGGAGTCCACGAGGAAGTGGACCGAGCTAAGGCCCATTGGGCCTCACACCCAAAGTGTGCTTTGGCCACTTGGGCCAAAACAAGTTCAAGTGGGCCCAATGAGGCCTACTAAGCTCACTTTACAATTTTCAAGCCCAATAGCAAATTTTAGCCCAATTTGAGCCAGCGAACTTTTCAAGCCCATTTCTATTCAATTGGGCTCATTCCAGGCCCATCTCTTGATTTTGGCCCAAGGGCAAAATGGGAAATTTGTGCCAAAAATGTGAAATGACCAAAATAACCTTCTTGCATTATTGAGCAAAGAGACAAAGGGAGATTTAGCATTGATGAGTAAAGGCTTTGGGGAGTAGCATTGATGAGTAGAGACTTTGGGTCTCCCAAACTCTCTCTCTTGTCTCTCATTTCCCTCTCTCCCTCCTCTCTCCTATTTCGGCTGAGCCCAGCAGCACTACCTCCTTGGCTGCTGTTTTTCCATCGCGGAGCTACCTGCCACCACCCGCCAAGCGCTATGACCGCCCCCTCCGCCATGTGCTGTCCGTTCAAGCTGTTTCCTCATTGGTTCGCCTCTACCGGGAGCCAAACCAGCCCCATTGAAGCTGCTAAGCTGCTGTCCATGCCGTTGTCACCACCTCGTGTCGTTTCCGAATCGAGCCACGCGTAGCCCTTGTCGCCGTCGTCATGCTTATGTCGTTGGAATCGTTAACGGGTGAGTTAACGCTCTAATCCTTCAATTAGTACGTTAAACTGACCTAGGATTAGTTTATATTAAGTTAATTAGGTGATTAGTGATTAATGGTGATTAATTAGTTGATAGATTATCAACTAGTGATAGGTTATCAGAAAGTTAGACGATAAGCTATCGCTAATTAGGCGATAAGCTATCGAAGTTTTGGAGATAAGCTATTGCCAAATAAGCAATAGGCTATTGAGGAAATGATGATAAGACATTGTAAAAAGAAGATAAGCTATCATCAAAAGGGGGATAAGCCATTGGTAAAAGGGGGATAAGCTATCGTTAAAGGAATGATAAGCTATCGTTATTTTAATGATAAGCTATCACCAATTAGGTGATAAGCTATCGATTAATTTGAGTGATAAGCTATCACCAAGGAGTGATAAGCTATTACTAATTGGATGATAAGTTATCGCAATTAAAGCGATAAGTGAATTTTATATGAGTGTTTTCTACTTGATTTAAGTATTAAATTATGCTCGTTTCATACTATTTAATGCCAGCTTTACCTTGAAAAATAATTGCCCTGTGTGAAACTTTGTTATTTAATTTTTAAAAGGGATTTTTGTGGACTTATAAATAGTAAACTCGAGGTGTCGGGTTTATAAGTCAAATAGGGCAAGGATGTTTAAAAAGGGAAGCATACAAAGTTTGACAGTTTAATTGTATGTATGTGATCATGTGTAAATTTATTACTCCAGTTTTAGGTATGAAAGTTGTAGTATTTTGATGTGTGAGCACAACCACATTTGCATTGGCTAAATGAGGAGAAATGAAATTGGCTTGAGTGGTTTAGGTGCTTGCGTGATCACATAATGAGAAACCATTATCCCCATCTAATTGTGGGTGTGCTATAAATGGCTGTGATGGAACCCCTGCCTGATTGTGGGCATATCTTAAATGGCCATGATGAGACCCTCGATGGAATTTTAGGCATGCCTTGAGTGGTCGTGATAGATACCCTATTAAATCAGAAGACCCCCGTGTGAGGACAGGCGTGCCTTGAATGGCCGTGATAGATGTTGGTCATGTTAGAAGACCGCCAACCATAAGGTTGTGTCGTAACCCTGAATGGTCTTAATAATCGGAACACGAATGGGTATATCATGCATGGAAAAATTGTTATGTGTTTTGATTATGTTATGTGCTTATTGCATTATTCTGGCACATGATGATTTATAACGTGCAGGGTATGTACGAAGACAAGGTAAGGATGTTTGCGATTATGTGATCGCGTGTTTGTGTATGCTGTGCTGAGTTGCTTGACACTGTGTATAACTAAGGCAAAGTAAGGGGTTGTATTGCTATTGATCTGCTATCATTATATCGCTGCATGTTTTTGGGGCATCCGAGACAAGTTGACTTCTTAAACGAGGCTTATATAGTTAATTTGTTGAGATTTATATCTCATTTATTGTTGTTAACTATTTTCCAGGACCTTAGCATGGTAGACCACCTAATACGGTTCAGGGTGCCGCTGAATACGGATAGTATTATTACTACCCATCGTTTTCCCGACAAGCTATATCTTTTTGAACGTCACCTGTCTATTGTGTGGATGGATGAGGGCCTAGCTATGTGGGTCCCTCATCGGTTCCAGACATGATTCATTTGTGAGGGCAAGGACCTATACGATGCTCTGTGGGGCTTCGATGGTCCTCCAGATGGGGGCATTGGACAGGAGATCTGGGATCCTATGGTCATTGACCCACCTGATGGGTCAATGGAGAATTTCGAGGCCAAATCGGATCCGGTGTATCCATTGGATTACGAACCGTCGGAGCATGATCCCGACTCGCTCTATTTTGACTCGCCAAATCACTATGTTGATAGTCCTTGAAGGACATACCTGGGATCGGTTCTTTTTAGGATGACCTACTTTTAGATGGAGTAGATTGACCCTCAGCCGAGTAACTTTTTGGTAAGCTTGTAAGGAAGGTGCCCTTGAATGGCTTGTAAACATGTTTCCTTAGGGTTAATCTAGTAATTAAATAAAGTGGCGTTTAGGCATAACTGTTGTTGATTGTTATTACTATCCATACTATTCACTGTTATAATAGGGTGATTGTTGTTGCTTCAGCATGCGTAATTGAAAAATAAAATCAAAGGTCGACGACGAGTCTTGGGACATCATATGCAAATGATGTAAGTGCATAAGGATTGTTGTGTGCTCGAGGGTCGGGGCGTGATAGTGATAGTCCCTCATAATTCGATGTAATCATAAGGAATCCCTCTACTTCACCATAGACTTTTTCCATAGACTTATCCCAGGGTGCCTACATGATGAGTGGCAATAGTCTATTTTTGTCTCATAGTAAGACTAATTTAAAAAAAAAAATGCCATTCCTACTATCTGTTTGAGATTACCAAATTTAAGATATAAAGAGGGAAAGAGCCCATGTTATCTAAAGTTGGGCATATAATATTGAAATCATAAAATCTGTATTGCTGAAGCAGTGGCAAATACCTAGTGAGTTTTGATTCACCAATTCTACAAAGTAAACAATCCTTTTGTCTTTTTTTTTTTGGTAACCATAAACAATCCTTTTGTCCTGGTCTATCAAAAGCAAAAAAAAAAAATGGTTGCAATAAGATTAATTCAGCCAATCCACATGAAGCCAGATTGACATCTGACATTTGCAGGAATTATAATTTCAAAAATCTGAGAAGATTAAGAGTCAATTTGATCTAATTATGGACTAGCATTTTGAACTAGTTTCAAGACCTTGATGAAATTTTATAATTGATACGTCCACCAAAAGGACCGAGAGAGCATTTAAACTTCTAAGCCTAAACACATACATGATCAGAAATAGATCACATCTTCATGCTTACAATCCGAGCATTCAAGACACCGAAATAGATCGTGCTGAGCAAATCCAAAACATACTCAGCTTCTCTTTTCTGGTAATAAAGACCAGAAAACCAACGACGGGGAACCCACCAAATCATAGTCAACGGAATGTCAACTCTTACTTTCCACGCTCTTTAACAATAGAAACCCCAAAATTCGAAACCTCGCTTGGTCTCCGCATTGATTGCGGTTATCTAACTTGAGAAGCTTTCAAACATCAGCTTGTTTCCAGATCACGAAGTACAGCTTGTAACTCGCCACACATTTCAAACCAAAAGCGCAAGACTCGAATTTCTCAGCGTTTACTGGCGTCGGACTCTAACGAGCGCGATGCCCAACTGAAAGTCCCAGCGAGTCAACGAACACGTCCTAAACTCATTGATCATCACCACAACCGAACTCGGTAAAGAGCTCGGAAACACAGAGCGACGGCAATGGCGATGGGTACAGGGAATGGCGAAGGGAGAAATGGGTACTTGCGAGTGACGAGGAACAAAGCCCTAAAGCAAGCGGGATGGCCATGGAGATGGCTCGAAGCTCTCTTCAAGAAGGAGGAGATCGCCCTGTCGACGGGCGGAAGTCGTGGAGTCGGAGGAAGGGGGAGCGAGTGTCTGTTCGACAAGTGGAGAAGAAAAAGAAGAAGAGAGAGAAGAGAGCAAAGGTAGTCTCACATTGTTGTCGGAGCAGTTTGGGATCCAGATTGATGGATGAATCATTGAAATGACCGGATGGGAAAATGAGCCTTTTCCCCTTAGAGTCTGTTTAGTAAAGTTTTTATTTCTCCGTTTTTCTATTTTTTTATTCTCAAAAATAAAAAAAAGAATAGAAATTTGTTTAGTAACGTCAATTAATTTTTTTATTCCCTAAAACTGAAAAGTAGTCAGGGAATAGATTTGGTTTAAAATGTGTGGTTTAGTTTTCAAACCACACATTTCCTACGCCCTAAATTGCAATTTCTTCGATCACCACCCGGTATTTGCCTTGTCTATAACGAGTAATTTTCTTTATGATTGTATTAATGCCATCCAATTCTATATCATAATATATCATTATTCTATTTCTAGTCCAATTTTATCCAAACATGAATTGTTAAGTCTCTTAAACTGCAATTTCCTTGGCTATCATCCGGTATTTGCTTTGTCTATAAGGAGTAATTTTCTTTGTAATTGTATTAAGGTCATCCAATTCTATATCATAATATATTTTTATTCTATTTCTAGTCCAATTTTATCTAAAGATGAATTGTTAAGTTTCCACCGATAATTTTATAATTAAAGAAAACAATTGGGAGTAGAAATTTTTAGTATCCTACCAAATGCATTTCTATTATTTTTCTACTCTAGGAATATAAATTTTGTGTAGTTACTAAACACGTTTTTTTTTTCTCATAAACTTCTCTAGGGAATAGAAATAGAAAAAATTATTTTTGAATAGAAATTATTTATGGTAACAAAAACGCTACTAAATAGATCCTTATCTTCCCCCCTTTTTTTAGGACTAGTCCAGGATCAAATTATTAGTATCCTTTTGCTAACATGCCATGCGCATGTTTAGGATAAATGCTAAGTGATTGAAAGATCAATAAGGTGGAAAAGGTCCTAACAAATCTCAAACTTTACTGTGAATCTTTTTTGCTACACTAAAAATCTCAAGCTATACACCTTGTGACACATTTAGCTTAAACTTTTTTAAGTCTTTAGACTTATATATATATATATATAATACATTTACCCTCCATCAAAGTTCATATGATTTCCCAACAAAAATAATAATATTGAAAAATTAACGCTTTCAGTAACTTTTTACTTTATCCACTTCCTTACATATTGGTTCATTTTCTTCTTATGCCCAAATTTACCCAACTGCACACACACAGCACGGCAAAAGCGATTCTTCGTATGCTAAAGTTTAAATTTGTGTATTCAAGCCAAAAGTGAATCGTCTGATGGAGGATTCAAAAATTACCTTTGCATTAAATAATAGGACGCAAAAAAAAAAATAATAACATCATGAACTTTGTCACGCAATTACTAATCTTCTTCGCACAATTATCTAACGCAACAAAAGCATTTTTTCTGAACGCTAATACGTAAGATCATCGCGAATTTTCCACGATATTTTATAAACCACAAAATGTTAATTTCTATGAGAAATGTACCAATGACTCAATGCTTGATTTAAAACAAACACGCATTTGTCTCGGTACATTTTTGGATCGACACGACCGGTCACCCTCCTCTCAAGAGCTTCTATGGTAGTGGATTCTCGTCGTAACTCCATCGTCATTGTAAGTTTGTAACTCCTATGCAAATATCATAGCACATATAAACGTAAAAAGAATTTACCACTGCCGACAATGACTCGTGTTTTCGTCCGACGGCCAAGACATTCTCGAGATCGAATCCCGAGGATTCGAAGAACCTCTATCCCACCAACCTTGAAAAAAGAACAAGCCAGCGGTCCCTCATTTTCCCGTCCCTCACGACATCGTCGTCGCTTGTCGAGGCGAGCCCAATGCGAAGAAATATCTCGGCAAAGGCAAAGAAGAAGACGGAAAGAAGTCAGCATCGACGGGAAGCCCACAAGGGCGCGTGGTCCTCCCGTCTTGCCACATCTTTAGCATAATTTGTTTGTTCCCATGTCTTTGGGCGTGTGATGGAGAAGTGGTTACTCGACCTCGTCCGCAGGGTTGTGCATCGGTCCTTATCCAAATTGGAGACCGAATAGGACCAATTCGGCCAATTATGGGCAGTTCTTGGTTCTGTATCTCTAAAACTGGAAATAACTAGTTTGATTCCCGTTTCTCGAGGGGGAATCAAACTGAACCAGTGGAACTAGTTAGGATTATTATTTTTTTATTCGTCGAGGACAAAAGATACAAATAATTTGTGGGAGTAATCTCTTCTTGTACTAATAATTTCCCGTGATTACTCATTTCCATCACACATTAAAGTAAGTTCCAATATATTTAGGAACTTTTAAGAATGAAAAAAAATTGCCTGTTCCCATGGGCCGGTCTGGTCCTAGGGTGAACAACGTCGGTTCTTGGTTCCATAGACTGGGGCCGACCTTGTTCAGTCAAATTCTTGATTCTAGAGTAGGAACCGATTCACCTTAAAATCGATTACTACTACTCGTTAGCAATGACGGATCGTCTCAGTACTCTCAAAAGGAGTGTAGGGATTATGGATCATTGGTGGTTGGATTTTTGAATGGGCCAGTGATCATAAGATGCTTTCAAAGCTGAGAGTGTGGATATCTCTTCTCTAAGCCCAGTAGCTCATGGGCAAACTGGGCTTGCAACCGATGGCAATGGAATTGAGCCTTTGCTAGAATAACGGCACCGTTGCTTTTTTTTTTTTTATCAGTAACGGTGCAACCATGATCTCATACGTGTCATTACTTGGGAAGTGGGCAACCGGTTGAAGAGCAATTTTCGGATAGAAATGGCCTAATTCAAAAAAAACATACCAACTTTACTTTGAGTGACAATTCTGACCCAAATTTTTTTTTGAGTGACAATTCTAACACGAACTTTTTTTTTTGTCTCATAAAAATCACCAACTTTTACTTAAATATCAAATCTAGTCCGAACAATTTGAAAATTTCACTTCAAGGGGGCCAGATTTGGGATAAGAGCAAACGTTTGTGCTTTTTATTGAAACAAAAAAGTTAGGGCTAAAATTGTCACTCAAGGTAAAGTTGGTGCTTTTTTTTTGAATTAGCCCAATAGAAAGATATGCCTAGGAATTCCCTTACCAAAAAAAAAAAAGATATGCCTAGGAATGGAAAATCAAGCATTTTGCGGACATGGCCGATTTATGTGCAATTTTCACGAGATGGATATTGGTCCACAATCAAAGTCAAAGTCCAGTGTAAATTCATAGCATGTATCTTCGACTCTCAATTCCAGAGCCAAAAAAAAAAATTAACATTGTTAAGAAAATATCAAAATAACCATTTTTTTATAAGAAAACTAATACAAAAATCCACCGCCATAATCCCCGCTTAAATCTGTGTTGCGCAATGCAAACAATTGAACAAACGACCTTTGCTTTTTGGGCAGAAAGAATGAGAACGTCCTATTAGTGGGTCAATTCCAAGGTAAAGTATCAATTCGTGTTTGGTTGGACTTTCAGTTGAATACCATTATCGAACATTTGTTACCAATATGATCTTCGAACCATTTTGGACCAACGTGCTTGAGTCCATGAGCCGAAGTCATGGTCCATTTCCTTTGCAAAAAAATTTATATAGAATTACTCATCTAGAAAAAAAATCATCACGTTATTATCCACAGAAAATTGAACTTTCTTTTAGTGATATACTTATGAAATTGTATTTTTTTTATTTTCTTTCTTATATTTCACATTTCCCTTTTCCCCATCAATTTCTAAAAAAGAGTGAAATTCTTGAGCTGGAATTGCTTGGTAAATCACATCAATTTTCCTATTAATGCAAAGCAAGCCTCGAAACTTGACAAATGAGTTTCCAAGTTTCCAGCATGATATGAGAGGCGGAGAAGCCACAGTGTGTAATTAATAAAATCATATTTCTCATATTTATCATTAATATTGTCATTTAATATTATTTTATATGCTTCTATTTTCACTACTTGTGCTCTCGTAAAATTGACATGGTAATGTTATGGCTGCAGCTGTGATTTTTATCAAATTTCTCAGAAGGTCGAGGCACCACCAACCCAACGCAGACCATGTTCAGCTTCGAAGAAAAGTGTGACGGGGAATGCTCTCAAAATCTAGTTAGAACCGAATCATCTTTGGAAGGGACTCCAAGTTGTCATCAGCAAGGTCAGGCAGCTGCTCCCTGAGAAATTGCCGGTTCAAATCTCGCCATCTAATCTGCTTTCTGTGAATTTGTTCTGGGTCCATGAACTTGTAAGTTTGCTGCTCATCTACTCTTTGGAAGAGAAAGCAAATCGAGGGTTTTATTCAATGGTGGTGTTTCTCTTCTTCCCCGAGAGCAAACCACGCCTGGACTGAACTGCCGGTCGAGTACACCAGCGGGTCTCAAACAAGGAACGACCTTCAGTACGACCCAACAACCATCAGCCAACTACAACATAATTCTTGCAGAAGAATATGGTCTAATACCAGGCTGATACCTTGAGTTCACTTTAGCATCAAATTGGCAAGGTTAGTTACTCTGTATCCATCTTCTAGGACCTGAACAGCACAAGTACGTCAACAAAAATGTGCCAATTTTCAGGAACATATCCCTGCCAGAGTAACCAGCGTGTGCACACTCAACACTGTGATCTAGTCAATATACTCGAATGTCAAAAGCACAAGCATGACGTGGTTTAAGAAAGCAATGCTGCAAGATAGAAATATCGTGCTGTTATTTAACTCCAAACTCGTGGGAAATCAAGAGAAGAAGCTGATAGACAACACCCAATCTGTGAGTTTTTTCAGACTCCAATGCCCACAACCTATGAAGCACCGACACGTTCGGTTGGCCAACGTGTCCGTGTCGGACACGGACACACGTTCAACACGCTCGGTTGGATGCTTGTTCAACACGTGTCAGATGTCCGACACACGGTCAACGGGCTGGACACGCCGCCGACATGAGAGTCCGGAATCCGACTAGCGATTCCGACACACACCCGCTGTAACATGTTGAAGCAGCTCCTCTACGATTCCGACACTGCAAGTGTCAGAAGGCAAGTTGAAGCAGCTCCTTTGCGCCGGCTCCTGCAGCTGGTTCTTACACATTTCCGCCGCTCCGATCCCTCTCCCCCCACAACCATCGGGCTTGTTCTCTCCCCCCTCCCCTCTCCCCTCCCTAGCTCACCGGCGGAGCGAGATCACGGCCTCGGCGGCTGCATGCTAAGGGGAGGCGAAGAAGATGGCGGCGGCGGCGGGGCCGGATCGGGGGCTGCGAGGCGGGCCGCGGGGGCTGGCAGCCGGAGAGGACGGGGGGGAGGGATCGCTGTAGTTAGGGCCCGGTGGCTAGAGAGAGAAAGCGGGTGGAGGGGGAGAGAGAGAGAGGGGGGGGGGGGGGGAGTAGGGGTTGGTGGTATTAAAGAGGGGAGGAGTAAATTGCTTTTTGGGAGGGGGAGTCAACTGAACATTTAAGGCATTTTGCATTGCCTGTTTTTATTTATTTATTTATTTATTATTAAATGTTAAATTTATTAGTGAAATGTGGATTGTTTTTTTATTTATTATTAGATGTTAAATTTAATGATGGAACGTGGAGTACTTATTTTATTTTCTCCAAGTTTTATGGATTATTGAAATGAAATGTAGTTGAATTTGTCAAATTGAAATAATGAATGATATTAAGAAATGGTGGATTAATGCTTTTAAGTATAAATTCATTTTAGGCTCTTTTTTATTATTTAATTATTTATGAATGTGAATCAAATTAATTTGGCATCTATATATAAAGATATATATTTAATATACAACGTGTCCCAACGTGTTCAAATTCTTTATATTTTGAGAATTGATGTGTCGTATTGTGTCGCTTGTCGATGCTACATAGCCCACAACATAGAAAAGGCAAAGAGTATAGTTGAAACTCACACTCCAATGACACTTTTCACAAAGCCAGCAATCCCTGATACTCTCAGCTTTTATACACAATCTCATTACCATCAACACAAGCACAAGAAGAGACGTACAAAAACTCATTTTTTATACCAGCTGCAAAAAAGGAAACCCATTTTTATCCACTAAGCAGTGCAACCAAATCGCATTAACGCGAAACTGACTAGAATCGAACGATTTTGATAATGACCAAACAACACAGGAATGGAAGTACTAATGGAGGGTCTCAGACAGATCCAGCGTTTTCATGGATGGTGTACAACCCCAAGTAGGTTCCCCTGTAAACAGGGCTTGAAGCGATCTACACCTCAACAAAGCGGATCATATCATCATCAACTCAGGCCAAATTTAAAGAAAAAAGAAGAAGAAGCAATCCAAAAGAAAGAAGCAACGAAGATCAACAATTTGGACATAAAAACTTCAAAAAAGTTGTCGATGCGAAGGGCTCAAACAAGATAAATAGCTCTATCAAAAACCAATTATCACATGCTTATCTTTACCAAAAAAAAAAAATTATCACATGCTTAGGAGGATTGCCCCTAGCCCATTTCAACAATTCAAATAAAAAATGGTTAATACCACGAAAAATCCTAAACTATTATACTTGTAACAATTTTACTCTAAACTATTTTTTTGACCATAAAAAATTCCAAACTGGTACACTTATGACAAATCTACCTTGAACTGTTTTTTTGACCATAAAAAATCCAAAACCGGTATACATGTGACAATTTTACCCCGAACTAATTTTTTAATATTATTATTTTTATTTGTCAAAATTTTTTATTTACTTTTTTTTTCCTTTTTCTTGAATCTCTGGCCGATCGCCGGACAGGCGACCGGCCAGAGGCGGAAGCCGACGAGGTCAACCACGCCGGCCATTGGTGAGGCTCGACCACGCCGGCCATTGGCGAGGCTCGACCTCGCCGGCGTTGGGCGAGGTCGGCCACGCCTTGCAACGGTGAGGTCGAGCCTCGCTGGATCCGGCAGGGGCCCGGCCCCGCCGGCCGTTGGAGAAGCACGATCTCGTTGGCGTTGGGTGAGGTCGAGCCCCGCCAGCGGCCGGCGGAGTCGGTTCCTCCCCAAATCCGGCGAGGCTCAACCTCGCCGTTGCAAGGCAAGGCCGACCTTGCCGGCATTGAGCGAGGTCAGCCTCACCTTGCAACGGCGGGGTCGAGCCCTCGCCAGATCTGGCGAGGCTCGACCACGCCGTTGTAGGGCGAGCTCGACCTCGCCTAACGCCGACAAGGCTGATCTCGCCCTGCAACGGCGGGGCTGGGCCCTCGCCAGATTCGGCGAGGCTCAACCTCGCCATTGCAGGGCGAGGTCGGCCTCGCCCTGCAACGGCGAGGTGGAGCCTCGCCGGGTCTGGCGAGGGCCCAGCCCCGCCAATGCCGGCTAGGCCAACCTCACCCAATGTTGTTGAGGTTGTGCCTCGCTAGCGGTCAGCAGGGCCGGGCCCCCGCTAGATCCGGCGAGGCTCGACCTCGCCGTTGTAAGGCAAGGCCGACCTTGCCCAACGCCGGTGAGGTTGAGCCTCGCTAGTGGCAGGCGGAGCCGACCTCGCCGACTTTAGCCTCTGGCCGGTCGTCGGTCCGGCCAAAGGTTGAAGAGAAAGGAAAAGAAAAGTAAAGAAAAAATAAAAAAATTAATAAAAAAAATTCGAAAAATAAAAGATAATATTAAAAAATTAGTTCAGGGTAAAATTATCACATGTATACCAGTTTGGGATTTTTAATGGTCAAAAAAATAGTTCAGGGTAGATTTATCATAAGTGTATCAGTTTGTGATTTTTTATGGTAAAAAAAATAGCTTGGGGTAAAATTGTCACAAGTGTACCAGTTTATGGTTTTTCATGATATTAACCAAATAAAAAATCATGTATATGATGCACAAGAATATTATGCATTCAACCACTCCAATGTGGTGAAAGTGATGCTCTCAAAACATATAAAAAAAAGTTATTGTTTTAGACAATGATACTGCTTTTCCCCTGTGTTAAGGATTCGAAACCCAGTCTGCCCTAGCTTCGTAGCACTGACTAGTTACGTGGCTCGCGCTTTGTACGGACATATCTTGAAAATTCACTTTTAAATGTATTTTTATGTATATATTATTTAGGGTTGTGATTATTAATGATAAGAAATACTGAACAAAATACATTATCAATTGAAAGTATAAGTTGCGGCTTGAAATTATCAATTGAAAGCATAAATTGCGGCTTGAAAATTTAAATTCAGAGTTTGCATAACGATATATCGTAAAAGAATTGGAAAAGAAGATTTTGATTTTTTATTAGCTTCTTCGCCAATTTAATTTTGCTTCCTTTTAGAGTATATAAATTTCGCTTTTTTAGGTTCATGTTCTTCAAATATCGCTTTTAACCAATCTTTTGAATGGCTAAATTAATGCTTGAGATAATCTATTTCTATTTACTATTTAAACTCGGGAAAAAAGTCAAAAAAGTCTTAAACCTATTGCATTAATGCTAATTTAGTCACACATTTTTTATGCCGATTTGGTCTTAAACCTTTTGACATAATGTCAATTCAATCCTTTCAACTAATTTGGATAGGATATTGCTGATATGGATGTCGGTCAGCCTACATGGCACAGCTAGCGATGATGTTGATAATTTTCAATAATATTATAATATTTTTTCTACTTTTTTCTTTTTTTTTCTTTCTCTCTTTTTTTTTCCTTTCTTCTTTCTTTTGTCGATGACTGGCCAATAGCCATAGGCAATGGCCGGTGGGGCTGGCGATGCTTGGGCAAGGGTCACCATCTCCCACCATAGGCGAGGCCCGGTGAAGCTCACCAGATCTGGCAAGGGGAGCTCTTGTTGAGGCTTGCCCTCACTTGGCCAGGCCTCACCTGTGGTGGGTGACAATGATCCTCACCTAGGCAAGGCTATCTTGCTTAGCCATGACTGGTGGCCGATCATCACCTGTGGCCAGCAAAAAAGAAGACGGAAGGAAAAAAAGAAAAGAAAGAAAAAATCAGAAAAATAATTAAAAAATAGAAAAATTATTAAAAATTATCCACGTCAGCGCCGACGGTGCCATGTAGACCATCCAACGTTTATGCCGTTAATATTCGGCCAAAACTAGCCCGAACGATTGAATTGGCAGTATGTCAAAATGTTTATGACTAAATTGACACACAACAAAAATGTTTAGAACTAAATTGACACAAATGCAATATATTTAGGATTTTACTGACACTTTTCTAGTTCAAACTCTATTTGAATCATAGTATTTTAAATAATCCATTTATCAAAAAACTAAGACATCCAAGCTTAAAATGATTCTTTTACATTTCTACTTATTTATTTAGTAGCGCTTTTATAAATGAGGAATCCCAAGTTAGATAAATAACCAACGGGTTCGTCGAACACTTTTTTCCAATCCCTTGAATTGGATATGATGCGAAGCCAAAGTTTTCATACGCTGGACGAATGATTCAAACACGGAATTATTTGCATGTTGGCGCGATGTAGCCAGTGAGAGAATTTCGAACGTGTTTTATGCAATTAATTCTAGGTATGCATGCACATGTCTGACCGCGAATCACGTTGGCAAGCAGTTAAAGAAAACTTAATGGGAGAAGCGCAAGGACATGTGCTATGAAAGGCGCATTGCACCAGCTTATCACATAATACACGTTGATAACAGAAAGAAGAGAAGATTCCTTCCCAAAATAGGGAACTCATGCGGAGGGGTGAAGGTAAAGGTGAAGGTGATCATCTGTATATTTATTGTTAAGATTCATGTGTAAGTTATAATAGAAAGGAGAATTGATGTGGCGTAGAGCAGTTAATATATCTTAATTGACTCATAACTCATTTACTACAAAAAAAAGTAGGTTTTAGCGACGAATTTTTCCACGAGAAAAATGGAAAAAATTTGTCGCTAAACGAATTTGCGACGAAAAAAGTTTTGTCATCAATTTGGCGTCGCAAAATTTAGCAACGAAAAATTTTGATTTTCTTCGCTAAATTGCGACGAAATGTATTCGTGGCAAAATTCATCGCTAATTATTTATAACAAAATTCGTCGCTAATTATTCATGGCAAAATTCATCGCTAATTTTTCATGGCCAAAATTCGTTGCTAATTAGCCATGAACTATATTCGTGGCAAAATTTATCGCTAATTATTCATGGCAAAATTCGTCGCTAAATATTCATGGCAAAATTCGTCGCTAATTATTCATGGTAAAAATCGTTGCTAATTTTTTGTGGAAAAATTCGTCGCCAATTATTTGCGGTAAAATTCGTCGCTAATTATTCGTGGCAAAATTTGCCACTAATTTGTCACGAAATTTTTTTTTTGTCAATAATTTGCAACGAAATTATTCGTGGTGAACTTCGTCGCTAATTTGTCACGAAAATTTTTTACTTTTGCCATGAATATTGTTCCGGAACGAATTTAGCGACGAATTTTTATTAATTCTTTAGCGACAAAGTTAAGGACGAATGTTGTTAGGGACGATTTCGATTTTAAATATAATTAACAGCAAAATTATTTTCTAGAATTTATATTTAACATTGATTAAGCATTTAATAACATCAAAATTTAGTGCTTAAATACATAATGATATGATGATGAAATACATAGTGCTCAAAATTTAGTGCTTAAAAATATTATAATGATATGAAAATGGAAATTTTAATTAGCAAAGACCGACAAAATTATCATCATCAACAACAATGTCATCATCATCATGTTGCTCATCATTGTGCCCATCACCTATTAGATTAGTCGGAGGTACAAGAGGAACCTCATCGTGATCGAGGTTGAGGTGTCGCAAGATCAATTGCATTTGTTGTTTGATCACTCTTATTTCTTCGTCCTTCTCTACAAGTAAATGTTTCAGTTGGCTCAATTCTTGGATCATTTGTTCCTCAAGTCGTGTCCTTCTTAAAATAGCCGCATTAGAGGATGAAGTCACAGCATCCTGCATTGTGTATACCCTTGACAAGGATTCCATCCTAAATATTTTTCATCTTTTCATCCCACCTTATGTCTTCACCCATAATGTCATGCTGTCAACTGATAGCTTAGACGCAGCAACACCATCACCACCACTACCACTAGCAGTACTCATTAAAAGTTTATTATATTTTTCCTGCATTAACAATATAAATGAAAATAAAATAACTTCATATATATAACTACCATAAATATTAAAAGCATTCATGGTTTTCATTCTAGTTTACATAAACTTACATGCCTTCAAGTATAATCTTACATACCTTAATAGCTTTTTGTTGACACCTAAATTTTACCCAATATTTAGTGTAGTTTGCATAAAAATTAGGGATTAAATTTTTAACCCCTAAACAAAAATATTTTAAATTGCATAACATATAGTTTAGGTTCATTTAGATTCAATTGCATTATTGCATCGGATTTGACAATGGCAAATGTGCTTAATTTTCATCGAATCAAACTCGTTTCACTCGGGAATGCATGGGCCGGGAATTTCACGTCGCACGGGCTTGATTGTTTTAATTTGGGCTTAATTTAGTGATATTGAGTTAATTCAGCCCATTTAATTTGATTAGAGCCTAAGTCCAATCTAAGCCCATTAGGATTAGAGCTCATCATAATTGACCTAGGATTAGCATTATATAAACATAACTAGGTTAGAATTTTAAGGGGGGACGTCATAATTTCAGATCAGAGAAATTAAAGTGAGAGGGAGAAAGAGAGAGAGAGAGATCTTCGCCGCCGTCGTGTCCCTCGCGCGCCGGTGTCCGTGCCTCACGCCACAGCCACGTTCACGGTGGCCGTGCCTCACGCCTCAGCCACGTCCGTGGTGGCCGTGCCTCACGCCTCAGTCACGTCCGCGGGGGCACCTCTCGCTGAAGCTGCCCCACGATCGACGTCCATCAACGACACCGCTTCTGCATGTCCACGCCTTCAGCAACGTTGAAGCCCAAGTCCGCACGTTTGCAGCAGTCAACAGAAGAACAACCCCTCCGTCCAACGCTGACTCGTCTCTGAAGTAGCAGCAGTCCAGCGAAGCCTATACCACGCAAGACATCCTGTGCTGCCGCTGCTTACTTCTTCGCTTCACGTGTCCAGTCGATCCACGTTCTTCTAGCGAAGCCTTCCCTCCTGCCGTTCAAGTTGAAGCGAAGCATCAGCCCAGCTTCTCCTGCAGATCTTCACCTTCACATGCAATAGAACCATGCATGTTACGTAGACTCAGGAAGACATTGTGAGAAGAAAAGGACAAAAAAGGGGGGGGGTGCTCTTCTTCTTTTTCTTGAAGCACACGGACGAAGCCTTCCACCGAACATGCAGTGTTGACTGGCAATTTCTTCAAGCCCCCTCAGTGAGACTTGTCCGTGTGTTTAATTTGTGCAGGTTTCTCGGTGAGCTCCAGGAGGTCACCAGCTCGTATTGCGTCCTCAACAGTGACAATCCAGCATAAGGTCTCACCGATGAGAGGTATCACCAGGAGCCGTTCGTACATCGGATAGCCGAGAAGTCCACACCACCACAGCGAACTTGTCGAGCACACCGTGAGCCTATCGAGAGTCATCATCCGTCGAGGCTCGAGGCCCGCGATCCCGATCCGCGAGCGACGTTGTTATCACCAATCCGTTTGTCGCAACCCCATCGCCGGTCATTCCGTCGCCGGTGGAGCAGCCCCGCCGTGCCGTGTCCTTGCCGTGCCAACGCGGCAGTCGATCCCAATCCGCAGTCAATCCCGATCCCGAACCGAATTCAAATTTGGAAGTTATCCAAATCAGTAACGATATTATCCGTTGAATTTTCAGAAATATTTAATTTCCTAATTTGGGTATTTGAATATTTTGTGGATATTGTATGAATATTTGTTAGATATCTTAGGATAATGCCTGATATATCCGCAGTATTTGAGAATATTCAAATTAGGAAAATTTCCTAATTTAGCAACGTATCTGGACGACTATCCGACCTTATCCCTAAGGTACGATACGCGGCGATACGGAAAATTATTATCCTATTTATAACTACTTGAATACGATAATGATTTTTATCCGCTTTCCAAATTTGAACGATCGACTATCCGTTAATATCTATAACCCTATAGATATGACCGATAGTTCGATTTTTGTGCCTAATCCGAGTTTGAAACAAATTTGGCGGATCGCGTGGTTGATTTGAATGTGGATGCTATCTTTGTTTTAATTGCTTTCTTTCCTTTTCAAATAAAACAGAAAATTCAAAAAATATCATTTAGATTTGAATTAGAATTTTGCATGTTTAGGAATTTTGAATGTATCTCAAAGGATGAGATAAATATTTAATTTAAATTAGGACTTAAGGTGGCATGTTTCCTAATTTAAATTAGGTATTATTTTAATCCTAACGGATTATTCACGTTATTTTATTATTCCGAATTTTAATCAAAAATCCCAAAAAGAAATCATTCTAGGGTAGATTAAGTCATCATAGTTTGCATGTTAATTTAGGTATTTTTGAATTTCGAATTTTAAACAGAAAATATCAAAAATAGAAATCATTAGGTTGCATGTTATTTTAGGCATTTTCATTAATTCCGAATTTCCTTAAAGAAAACACCAAAAATATATCATTGCATCTGTCATTAAAATTAAGTCACGTCGTCGCATGTCATATAGTTTGCATGCTAGATTGCATTAATTCGCATGTCATATTTTTGCACGTCATTGCATATAGGTTAGATTTCATTTAATAAAGTGAAAATCCAAAAAAAGGAAATTGAGTGAATGCTTGTTAATTAGAAATCATATTAGGATTGTCTGTATGATTTTTTGCTAACAATGCAGATGCTTGCTGGATTCGAGGTAAGTAATTCTTCCCAACTTGCAATTTATTCAATGCTTCGATTTTTGGGTGTTAAATTGGTGGTTTGCGCACCCGCATGAACACCTCACATGTTAGTACATAAGTTAAAATGGATCCAAACTGCCTGCCAAGACATTTTTTTTGAAATGAAAAGGTACCGAAAGGGCGTTAGACTAGATCTAGCGTAATCAAGTCTCCGGGCTTAGAATCTCTGGTTCGTAGGAATAAAACATATCTCCCTATGTTTTATTTAGGTTTCTAATCAGCCTACCGTAAAATGATTAGTGGCGACTCCAAGCATGAAAACATTTGCATGTTAAGAACTTAAACCCTAAGTTGCGAATTGGTAGGGCTTGGGAGGGCTCGAGTTAAGTTCAATCTTAATAATCCATTAGCCCGAAAGAAATGATAAATTTTTTTAGGGTCGCGACACTTTTGCTCGATCGCCAGTCCATGTCTTATCTTTTTTTTTAAATGTGCATTCAAATGTAGTTATACATGTCGGTTCCGTCCCCAATTCATATGCCTACAAAATATAAACATAAATAAGTAATTGAATTAAATTAGCTTACAATATGTTTAACAGACTTACCATTATTTTTCTATGCTCCCCGATGTTGATAGAACCCCCAGCATATGTGGCAGACCTTTCACTAGAACTAGAAACTCGATTTTTCTTATTCTATTCACTCAATTGCTTATTCTTTTTAGTTTCCCAAGTTTTCTTAATTTCTGTCCAATTGTCATCCATAATAAAATCTGGCTTTACGTGACTTATATTTCACATTTTGTATGTGATCACCAACTTTCTTCTTAAAATATTTTTAACATCATCCTCTTCCGTTTCATCTCACCTGAACTTCCGCTACATCAATAGAAAAACAACTGAAAGTTACTATGAGGGTTACATAACCATTACCATGTACCAGACAATTCGGCAATGGATTTTCTAAAGTTCATATCCATTACTACTTGATGTGGGACTTCCCACTTTTGATAACTAAAGAGTTGTATAAGCATTCGCATTCCCTCTCTTGGCAAGCCGACTTTTCGGAATGAGTTCTTCCACCCTTTATATATATATATATATATCCATTGACATGATATTAAAGCAACTCTTCGGATGCACACACACAACTTCTCAAACCGATGAAGTTGTAACCAGAGGCATATTTAAGAACTCTGGCGAAAATGCAGGAACATATTTAGAAGAAACAATATCTGTTACACAAGTGAGAATGTAAACATGCCAAAATAATGAAGCCATCTACGTTCTAAGAACTTGGAGGCCTAAGTAGGGAGCAATTTAACAATAGCACCTAGACCACATTTCGTAACACAGGGGTGGCACTCTCATATATAACATGCCCCAAGGAACAGTCAACTCTTGTCTCTTCTTCCTGCTCTTTTACTTTACATATGAAAATAATGGAAACATAGACATTAGATTAAAAAGGAAAAAGAAAAAGAAGCTATACTATTGCTATTGAAAGTCATTCACAACAATACACAAGAGTAACCAGCCAAGGTCTTTAATAGTCTCTTGAAAAACATTCCCTTATCATTAATTGTCCTAAATATACACACTTTGTTATAGGTTCATTTTAGAATTATTCGTGATTTTTAATAGTGAATAGGTTCATTTTTGTCATAAAAGTGCAAAAACGTTCACTACAAAAAAACTGGATTTTTGCCACGAAAATTTGCGACGAAAAAATTTTCGTCGCAAATTTGTGACAAATTTTCCAACGAAAAGTAAAATTCGTTAGAAATTTCCAACGAACAATTTTTCGTCGCAAAATTCGTTGGAAATTTCCAACGAAAACTTTTTCGTCGGAAAATTCGTTGGCAATTTCTAACGAAAACTTTTTCGTCGGAAAATTCGTTGGCAATTTCCAACGAAAACTTTTTCGTCGGAAAATTCGTTAGAAATTTCCAACGAATTTTCCAACGAATTCAAAAAAACCCGGTATTGTTCGGCATTTTTTATATTTGTTGGAAAATTCGTTGGAAATTTCCAACGAATTTCAATTTTCCGGACAATTATTTTAGTGTGTACAGTTTTCTTTGGAAAATTCGTTGGAAATTTCCAACGAATTTTCCAATGAATTCAAAAAAACCTGGTATTGTTCGGCATTTTTTATATTCGTTGGAAATTTCCAACGAATTTCAATTTTCCGGGCAATTATTTTAGTGTGTACAATTTTCGTTGGAAAATTCGTTGGAAATTTTCAACGAATTTTCCAACGCATTCAAAAAAACCCGGTATTGTTCGGCATTTTTTATATTCGTTGGAAAATTCGTTGGAAATTTCCAAAGAAATTTTCCAATGAAATTTCAATTTTCCGGGCAATTTTTTTAGTATGTACAATTTTCCAACTAATGCAAAAAAACCCGGTATTGTTCGGCATTTTTTATATTCATTGGAAAATTCGTTGGAAATTTCCAACGAATTTTCCAACGAATTTCAATTTTCCGGGTAATTATTTTAGTGTGTACAATTTTCGTTGGAAAATTCGTTGGAAATTTCCAACGAATTCAAAAAAAAACCCAGTATTGTTCGGCATTTTTTATATTCGTTGGAAAATTCGTTGGAAATTTCCAACGAATTTTCCAACGAATTCAAAAAAAAACTCTCAATTTCCACATTCTCTCTCTCTCTCTCTCTCTCTCTCACCCCTTCACCCTCCACCCGCACGCCCTTTTTCCCTTTCTTCTTCTTCCTTTCTTTTTTCTTCTTCTTATTTTCTTCGGTTGTTGGGCGAACCGAAGCCGTGCTGCCACCGTCCACCGCTTGCCGTCGCACCGCGGCCTCCACCTCAACTGAGCGTCGCCATGCGAGCCGTCGGCCGGCCAGCCACCGCCCTCATCACGGCCCCCCTTGCTCTCTCTCTTTTTCTGTCTTCTTGGATTGGGACGACGAGCCGCTTCTGCCTTTCCATTCGCCGTCGCCGCCTCAGCTCGCTGTCGCCCTCCGCCGCGGACCAGCCGAGCTGCGCGACCGCCAACCGCCCCGGCTCGCCAGCAGCCCAGCCACCCCGTCTCTCTCTCTTTTTTTGGTCGGGAACTTTTCACCTTGCCGCCGCCGCCGGTGAGCTCGAGGTCGCCTAGATCTGGGCGAGCTCGAGCTCGCCGACCATGGCGAGCGTTCTGGGCGACCTCGAGCCCTCGCCGGCGACGAGCTCGAGCTCGCCCAGATCTGGGCGAGCTCGGCCCTCGACGGCGACGAGGCTGGCCCTCGCCGGCCATGGCGAGGGCCGAGCTCGCCATGGCCGGTGAGCTCGAGCTCGCCCAGATCTGGGCGAGCTCGGCCCTCGCCGGCGGCGAGGGAGATTTTTCAACCAACAAAAAAAAAATTCGATGGAAAAAAATTTCCACGATTTTTCCACCAAAATTTTTTTTTTCAATGGAAAAAAAATTTCCACGATTTTTCCACCAAAAAAAAATTGTAGTTTCCAACGAAAAAAAAATTCGTTGGAATAAAAATTCGTTTCCAACGAATTTAGCCACAAGTTTTCCAACGAATTTTCCAACGAAAAAAAATTCGTTGGAAATTTCCAACGAAAATTGAAATTTTTTGTTGGAAAAATTTGCGACGACTTATTACCAACGAATTTTTTTTCGTTGGAAAATTCGTTGGAAATTCGTTTTCCAACGAATTTTTCTAAATTTTTCGTTGGAAATTTTATCGGAAAAAACATGTTTTTTTGTAGTGGTTATAAAACACGCACAAAAAAAGAAAAAAAAACTTAGTCACTTAAAGCAAGGATAATTTAGAATCTTTGTTGAGTTAGCATATTTTCCCTTTGGGCCTCCATTACCCCCAAACTTGCAACCTTTTAGGATGGCTGGCGTTTGGACTATCCATCACGTTGTGACTGACTCTGTTTGGTCATGGCCAAAAAACTGCAGGAATATATTTAGAAGAAACTTAAAAGTACCAATAAGAGGGTATGATCCGATCTCTAACATGGCCACTAGAAATACCTAGAAGAACAAAACTTACCTTGAACTCATTTCACCATGAATCCTTTACTTCTTTTGGAGCGCTATTGTAACTAATATACTGCCCCTCTCCAAGAGTTATTGACTATTTTATTAAGTTACCTCACAACATACGTAGCATCCGTGAATCTGCAAACAGGTCAGAAAGAACGATATGGACAATGAAACAATGAAGCATATAGATAATTTGCAACATGTACAATTCAGTTGACATCTATATCTAAAATTCTAAATATTACGTATACTTAAAAAAATGAAGTACTTACGAATCTTCATATGGATATATCATGAATCGGCTATCTTCTTCACCTGTGTTTCCCTCATTATTCGAGTATTGCACTGAAGAAGAAGGTGGAACCAAAGTAAATGGAACTAAAGGACATGGAACTGAAGTAGATTTAGCTCGCATGTGTCCAAGTTGTCCCCTAATATGTTCTTGAGGATCGGAGGAAGGGCCAATGTATCCATGTTGTCCATCAACATGTAGTGGTTGAGGGAAACATGAAAGGGTAGGAGAAGAGGAAAGGGACGGGGACGAGGACAAGGAAAGGGAAGGGGCTGCTCTTCTTGGTGAAACTGCACCATGCATGTGACATCGACATTTATATTGACAAGTAAGAAGATTAAACAAATATCTTAAAAAATATGAATATGTATTATGGACACATAATGACGTACATCATGAAACTTACCATTTTGTTTCGGAGAGCAAGAGATAAACTTGAGAAAACGAAACAAACTTGCTATCGCTTTTGATAAATAGCAAGCCGTTCGGAAATGTATACGAGCTTCTTTAGCTCTTTTTTGCCACAAATAACAGTTGTTACCTCTGTCTATAAAAACATTCAAAAAACGAGTGAAGTGAAGCACTTTCTGATGATTAATATCAAAGAAGAAAATAGGAGAATGAATGATGGGGAGCATATTACATGACATGATCAAACTAGGATATTTTCAGACCTAGATATAAATAAAAGGGAAGTATATTTAACAATTAAGAACTAGAACACTCTGTTCTAAAATCTGTTAATTAACATTAGAAAGTAGTTTCATGTGAAATACGATGTGTATCATGTATTTTTCACACAATATTTAAACTGGACTAAAAATCTGTGAAACACAATGTGTTTCTACTTGAAAACCTATCTAAACGACTTCGAAATGCAAAAAAAATGACGTCTATCATAGCAAAGCGGTGAGTATTGATCAGTGGCCCATTTCCACACAGCCGACCAAATTTTAGCCCATTTTGAGTTTGCTAATCTAAGTACATCAATTAGATACTTGGCTTAAAACAGATCCAATTCGAAACCGAGCAATTTAATATAAAAACATACCTAATCTAATAAAAAATCCACTCAGACCCAATCCATTCAACCCAAGATAAGTCGAATCCAATATAAAAATAGAAAGAAGTAGCCAACCCAATCTAATATAAAAGAAGCAACAGCAAACAAACGTCCCACAGAATCCAAAACCAAACAATCTCCACCCTATAGAATTCGAAACCGAAAAACAGACCCAATTCGACCAAAAAGAAGCAGCAAAAATCCAATATAAAAGAAGTAGTAGCAAACATCCCACAAAATCCGAAATTGAACAATCATCGCCTTACAGAATCCAAAATCGAATAGCAAACCCAATCCAAACAAAAAGAAGCAGTAGAAATCCAATATAAAAAGAAGAGCAGCAAACAAATGTCCCACAGAATCCGAAACCGAACAATCTTTGCCCTACAGAATTTGAAACTGAATAGAAGACCCAATCTGAACAAAAAGAAGCAGCAAAAATCCAATAGAAAAGTAGCAGCAGCAAATAAACGTCCCACAGAATCCGAAACCGAACAATCTTTGCCCTACAGAATTCAAAACCGAACAGCAGACCCAATCCGAACAAATAGAAGCAGTAGAAATCCAATATAAAAGAAGTAGCAACAAACAAACGTCCCACAAAATTCGAAACCGAACAATCTTCGCCCTACAGAATTCGAAACTAAACAACAGACCCAATTCGAACAAAAAGAAGCAGCAGAAATCCAATATAAAAGAAGCAACAGCAAACAAACGTCCCACAGAATCTGAAACCAAACAATCTCCGCCCTACAGAATCCAAAACCGAACAAGAGACCCAATCCAAACCAAAAGAAGCAGCAGAAATCCAATATAAAAGAAGCAACAACAAACAAATGACCCACGGAATCCAAAATTGAACAATCCGAAAAAGCGCTCGCCTGAGACAAAAGTGCAAAAAAATTCACGCAAACGTACCTCCTCTAAAACTCTTGGACGACGATCCTCCTCAGATCTGAAACTCTTGGACGACGGTCCTTATGCTTGAGGTTCCTCTCGGATGACGGTCAGCACGATCTTTCTAGCGTCCGCTGAAGGGGTTCCTCTCTCCAAGAAAAAATCGCGTTGAAGAACGCCAAATCCAAAAACACACTCGTCGGAGGAAGTTGCCAAGAATCGATCGAGTGAGAGAGAGAGAAAGCCCTAATTTTTTTTGCTCTATTTGAAGAATCGATCAAGAGAGAGAGAGCCGAATTCTAATTGTACCCTCAAATCAAGATGAGAAATAAAATAGTCGGGAACATGCCGCGAAAGTTATTTTCGTTGCTAATTCTATCGCTAATTTGCAACGGATTCAAATTCATCGCTAATTTGCGATAAAATTAGCAACGAACTATAAAAATAGTCGCGGAAGTTAGTGATGAAATTAACTTTCGCGGTAGATTAGCGATAGATTTTAATTTGTCGGTAATTCCGTGGCAAATTAGCGACGGATTAATATTCGTCACAAATTAGCGACAAAATTAATCAGCGACGGACTATAAAAATAGTCGCGAATGTGCCACGAAAGTTTATTTTCATCGCTAATTCTGTTGCTAATTAGCGACGAATTTGAATTCATTGTTAATTTCATCGCTAATTAGCAACGAACTATAAAAATAGTTGCGAATGTGCAGCGAAAGTTTATTTTCATCGCAAATTAGCGACGGAATTAGCGATGAACTATAAAAATAGTTGGGAACATTTCACCAAAGTTATTTTCGATGCTAATTCCATTGCAAATTAACGACAAATTTGAATCCGTTGCTAATTAGCAATGGAATTAGCGACGAAAATAAAATAGTTGGGAATGTGCCGCGAAAGTTATTTTTGTTTCTAATTCCGTCGCTAATTTGCGACGAATTTTATTCCATCGCTAATTTGTCATGGAATTAGTGACGAAATTAACTTCCACGGTAAATTAGCGATGAATTAAAATCCGTCGCTAATTTGGGACGGATTAAAATCCGTCGCAAATTAGCGATTGAATTAACGACGAAATTAACTTTTGCGGTAAATTAGCGACGGATTTTAATTTATCGATAATTTCGTGGCAAATTAGCGACGGATTAATATTCATCGCAAATTAGCAATGAAATTAGCGACGAAATTAACTTTTGTGGCAAAATTAGCAGCGAATTTGATTCCGTTGCTAATTAGCGACGGAATTAGCGACGAAAATAAAATAGTCGGGAACATGCCGCGAAAGTTATTTTCGTTGCTAATTCTATCGCTAATTTGCAACGGATTCAAATTCATCGCTAATTTGCGATAAAATTAGCAACGAACTATAAAAATAGTCGCGAAAGTTAGTGATGAAATTAACTTTCGCGGTAGATTAGCGATAGATTTTAATTTGTCGGTAATTCCGTGGCAAATTAGCGACGGATTAATATTCGTCACAAATTTGCGACAAAATTAACTTTCGCGGTAAATTTGCGACACATTAAAATCCGTTGCTAATTTGCGACGGTTTATAGTTCGTTGCTATTTCCATCGTAAATTAGCTAAGAATTGGTGTTCTTCGCTAATGTTCCGTGGCTAAATCCTTGTTTTTTTGTAGTGTAATTTTACGACGAAATTAGCGACAACGCAAGTTAGCGACGACCTATTATATTAAAATTAAGCAAATAAAAACTATAGCCAATGTCATCGCTAATTTTGCGACGAAATTAGCGACAACCTTTCATATTAACAATTCATCAAATAAATAATAATAATAACAATAACAATGATAGTAATAATAATAACAACAGCAATAATTATGACAACAACAATAACACATGTTGCAATAATAATAATTACACATAATTAATAAAAAGTCTCAAAAATCATAATCTTCATCTTCACCTTCGTCTCGTCTTCATCTTCATCTTCACCTTCGTTTTCGTCTTGATCTTCATCTTCACCTTTGTCTTCGTCTTGATCTTCATCTTGATCTTTATCTTCATCATCTATCTCAAAATCAGATTCTGCAATACCTTCTAGATTTGATTTGCGAATTTCAATTCGATCCACATCTATCATTGTTCCACATGGATCTCGTAAAGTTGGAGTGTTATATTCTTCAATTTCAACTGTATTACAAACTTCCTCTTGTTGATATGCTGTATCTTTCCAGTGTTCCTCGATTTTTTTTCGTGCTTTGGTTTTACATATAGCCCACTAATTAGCTTCGTCACGTTTCAAACTAGGATATGATGCATAATATACTTGAATTGCTTGTTGTGCCAGGACAAATGGTTCATATTTTATATACCTTTTCTTGTGATTTATTTCAACCAAATTAAACTTTGTATGCATCTTCATTCCTTTGACAGGGTCGAACCACATGCACTTAAATAACATAACCCGCATTAATGGTTCATGGTACTTTATCTCTATGATTTCATTCAGCAAGCCATAAAAATCATCTTTTAAACTGTCACCATTGGATGATCGAACACATACACCACTATTTATTGTAGCTTTTCTCATTCCATATTCTTGAATGTGAAAATTATACCCGTTTATGAAATATGTTGGCTAGCTTTGTACTCTTGACTTTGGACCCCATGACAGATGATATAGTAATCCTTACTTTTCAATTTGATCATGATTACTGTGAACCTAAGGTCACACACGCAAAGTTAATAATATATATTTTAATAAAATATATATAAATATTCATAACTTGATTTTGATCCATAGGCAACTTACATATATTTTGAACCATGCTGCAAATTCTTTTTTGCACAAACAATCAAATTCATTTGGTTGTAGTTCATACATTGAAGTTTGAAAAATCCTATTAACAAATACCATTTATATATTAGCAAATGTTTGACACACAATACATATATTTGTAAATGTACAATTACTCAAAGTATGGTTCCACTTTTAGACAGTTCAGTAAAATATATGTATGAGCTGCTTGCCATTCTTCGCCTGCTAAGTAACGAAACTCACATGCGCCGCTTGGTCAGTCAAGATAATTGAAAATAGAGAATGATTTGCAATTGGGATCAATGGGGTCCTCATTATTTCTTTCTGCTCTCCACCTCTTGTACTGTATGTGCGGCTCAAAACAGTATGATGCAAATGTTGTCACTTCTTTCATAATATATGCATTACAAATTGAAGCTTCAACACATGTCTTATTCTTCACTTTTTTTTCAAATGATATGATAACCTAGTTGTAATGGAAAGAAGTTTATCAGAACATAATATATAATAAAGTAATTGGGAATTTATTAAAAAAAATATTTTACCTTTCAAATGGATACATCAATCGAAATTGGACAGGACCTGCAACTTTGGCCTCATAAGGCAAGTGAATTAAGAGATATTCTATTGAATCAAAAAATAATGAAGCAAATATCCTTTCTAATTTGCAAAGAATAATTGGAATATCTCTTTCTAATTTCTCTATGTGTGATGCTTTTAACACTGTTGAGGAAATCTCATGAAGGAAATTACTTAACTCTGTAATGGCACTCCATACAAAGTTTGGTAAAAGTTTATTGAAAGCTATTGGAATTAGTCTTTCTATAAATATGTGACAATCATGACTCTTCAAACCTGTCAACTTGTATTTATTCAAATCAACACATCTCCTGAGGTTCAAAGCATATCCATCAGGAAATCGCACAGATTTCAACCATTGACAAACAACCTGTCTCTGCTTCTTGTCCTATATATAAATTGCTTTTGGTTTTAGTCCCCTGCTACTTGTATCTACATCTAGTGTTGGGCGATCACAAATATCTCTCATATCTTTCTTACATTCAAGTTGTCTTTTGTTTTTCATTGACATCCATCACGGTATTTATGACATTATTAAAAACATTCTTTCCTATGTGCATGATGTCAAGATTATAATAAATAAGATGGGCTTTTCAATATGATAGATCTTAAAATATACTGCGTTTAATCCACTTATATGTACTTCCGTACGTAATAGTTGTGCCATGAGGGTTTTTAACAACAGTTGGAAAGTCATGCACTCACTTCCAAATTTGATCACCGGTCAACCTTAATGGTGAATGTGTTCTTTCAATTCTATTTTTTATGAACTCCTTCTTATTCCTTCTAAATGTATGACTTATTGGCAAAAATTGTCTGTGATAGTCAAAATAGCTGGCCTTCTTACCATGTTTTAATCTGAATGACTTTGATCTCTTCAAATATATCAGACACCCTAAGATCCTAGCTGTACTCCATCTAGATAACATTCCACAAGCTAGAAAGTCATTTATCGTCTAAAGAAGAGCAGCCTTCATTACAAATGTTTGATCAGTAGAAACATCATACGTAAGGACACCTTCATCCCATAATCGTTGTAATTCTTCAATTAATGGTTGCATATAAACATCTATAAACTTTTTCAGATTTTGCAGGGCAGTAACGATCAATGTTAAAAACATATAAGATGTTTTCATACACATACCAGGTGGAAGATTGTATGGAATTAAGATAACTGGCCAACATGAATAACTTTTTCCTGATTTTCCAAATGGGGCAAATCCATCAGCACATAGACCTAACCTATTGTTTCGAGACTCTATCGCAAACTCAGGATATGTTCTATCAAAATGTTTTTATGCCTTTATATATGAAGGATAACACATTAGACCCTCTTCTGTTTCGTAATTTGCATGCCAAATCATGTATTCAGCAGTGGCTTGAGACGCATAAAGCCTTTGCAATATGGGAATTAAGGGTAGATAAAACATTTGATTGCATGATCTACGCTTCTGATTACGACCTTGCCTCCTGTTAATCTTGTATCTAGGTTGGTTACAAAATTTGCAAGATTTTGCATTTTCATCATCTCTCTAATATAACATACAACCCTTACTACGTACATCAATCCTTATAACTGGAAGACCTAAATTATCCACTAGCTTCTACATATCGTAAAAATTACTTTGCACAATGTTATCACAAGACATTATTTCTCGCATTACTTCAATAAAAGAGTTGAAGCGATTCTCGGACTCATTATGCTCTGTCTTGATATTTAACAATCTTGCTATCACTGATAACTTAGTATGGTTGTCACAACCTACCCATAAGGGTTCACCTATTGCTTTCAATACTTCCCATAACTGATTAGATGGAAAAATTCCATTACACACATTCTCATCAAAACTTGTTACTCCTATCTTTTCCGATTGTGATACATGATTAATACCTACTTGTTCAAGTATAAGAGTAAAACTAGTACTTGCATGGTTCGATTCTGAAACAAAACTCTGATCACCTGCATTAATCACCATCGTCTGGTATAGGTTCAATTGGTTATAAGAGCTACATTCTTCCCTAACTAAAAATTAATCACTTCTTCAATATCTTTCATTATATATAAATAGTTCATCATGGCAAGTCTAATTATAGTAGTTTGAAGTAAACCTAAATCTATAAAGATGTTCTCTAATTTTATCACACACATAAAATTTACCATTACTGCACTTTTTATACGGACACCTTAACTTATTTTCATCCATGAACTCAAATTTACTACTAGCAAATTCCAAAAATAGTTCCAACCCAGTATAAAACCCATTGGTCAATCCTTGACATCTAGATAAGTTCTTATTATACATCCAAGCCTTGTCTCTTTGCATTGTGTCCGTATAAAAATTAAAAAAATTCTCATAAAATATTAAAAATATCATATCTACTGTTTAATATTCTTAATTAAAACCATAAAATTCTAAAAATTAAAATTGTGTTTTTGACGAAACAATTACTTTGAAATTGAAAAAAATGAAAAAATTACCATGTCAAAAAACTTACTCAAGTATTTGATTGAAATCTTTGTAGTATAATGTGGTCAATTTGATGAGAATTACAACATTCACTTGGATTGCGATGCCTTCAAATGGAAACGTACCTAAAAAAAAAGACAAATTACTTAATATTTTTTTAAATTTTTCTTTTTTTTCCCTATATTGTTCGCCGGACCTACGATTGGCTGAGGCCAGCGAGTTCGACCTCGCTAGCCATGGGCCAGGCTAGCCCTCGCCGGCATTGACGAGGGCGAGTGGCCTCGCCATGGCCGCTTGACCTTGCTGTAGCCCTAGATCTGGGGGACGCCAAGCGGGCCTCGCCATGGCTGCCGCTCGACCTCGCCGTCGCACACAGATTTGGGCTACGACGAGGTTGAGCGGCGACCATGGCGAGGCTACTCAGCCTCGCTTAGATTTGGGTGAGGACGAGCAGCCTCATCATGGCCGCTCGACCTCGCCGTCACCACAGATCTGGGCGATGGCGAGCGGTGGCCATGGTGAGGCCGCTCGGCCTCCCCCAGATTTGGGCGAGGTTGAACGGCCTCGCCATGGCCGCTTGACCTCGTCGTCGCCACAGATTTAGGTGATGGTAAGCGGTGGCCATGGCGAGGCTTGGGGCGAGGTCGAGTGGTTTCGCCATAGCCACCGTTGGACCTCGCCATCGCCTAGATTTGTGGCGACGATGAGGTCTAGCGGCCTCGCCCATGGCCGACGAGGTGACCTTGCTGACCTTAGCCTCTCTTCGGTCGTTGGACCGGTGACCTCGGGGAAAGAAGATAGGAAATAAAATAAAAAAAAAGAGAAAAAAAGTCAAAAAAAATTTGAAATTAGCGACGAATAGTTTTGCGACAAACTGTCTTCATCACCAATTAGCCATGAAATTAGCAAAGACACTTACCGGCGGAAAAGCTTTACCGAGACTGATTTGCGCGCACGCGAAGAGGTTTATCGAGAGAACCGAAAGATAGAGAGGGAGGGAGAACAACGAGGGGGGGGATATGAGGAATCAACAGCGAGAGAGAAAGAGAAATTGGGGGTGAGGGTGGGTAGATTACAATTAGTGACAAATAAAGTACGTTGCTAATTTAGCGACGAATATCATTTGTCGCTAAATAGCGACAAACCTATTATATTAAAAATTCAGCATATAAAAAATTTAGCGATGAATACGATTTGTCGCGAATTAGAGACGAATTTTGCGACAAAAGTACCACGACAGTTATTTTTTGTTGCAAATTCCGTTGCAAATTAGAAACAAATTATTTTTTGTTGCAAATTAGCGATGAATTTTTTTTTTCTGTCGCAAATTAGTGACGAATATAGTTTTCGTGGCATATTCCGTCGCAAATTAACGACGAATTTACTTTTCATCGCAAATTCCGTAGCTAATTTGCAATGAAATAATATTAGTCGCAAATTCCGTCACTAATTAGCGACGAATTTTTTGTTTGTTGCAAATTAGCGATGAATTTTTTTCGTTGCAAATTCTGTTGCAAATTACTGATGAATATTTTTTCGTCGTAAATTAGCGACGAGTTTAGTTTTCGTCGCAAATTCTGTCGGATATTAGGGATGAAAAGTTTTTCATCGCTAATTTTCCGTGGCTAAATTCTTATTTTTTTGTAGTGATTGGTTTAAGCTTTTGAGTAAAGGTGGGTTCAACTGGATATATTAACAAGCTCGGACTTAGGTTCCCTCTCAGTGATCTTCCCAGATGAAAGGTTTCAAGCTTCTGCTGTGCGCTCCTAACAAAATGGTATTAGAGCCGATGTTCGATTGGTGGGGGGGTTCCGGTGTTTGGTGGATGAAGTTTGGCATAAAGAATAGCTTGGTTGAGGGGGAGCAGACCTAACACTGAGATTGGTGGGGTTCCGGTGTTTGGTAGGTGAAGTTTGGCATAAAGAATAGCTTGATCGAGGGGGAGCAGACCTAAGACTGAAATTGATGGGGTTCTGGAATTTGGTGGATGAAGTTTGGCATAAAGAATAGCTTGATTGAGGGGGAGCAGTGGAGGAATAGTTTGGCTATATATAGCCATCCAGGTTCAGCACTTTGATACTTGTGGTGATAGAAGAAGAGAAAGCAAAACATAACACATAGAGAAGGAGAAGATGGGGAGCAAGAGCAGCAGTTCGCAAGTGATAACATGCAGAGGGGTGGTGTGCTGGGGAGCAGAGGAGGAATGGAGGGTGGAGGAGATACAGGTGGATCCCCCCAAGGGGAGTGAAGTGAGGATAAAGATGCTGTTCGCTAGTATTTGCCACTCCGATATCATGTGCTCCCAGGGTGTCCCTTTTGTCAGTTCTCCTTTCCATATCCCTTCCTTCTCTCTCTCTCTCTCTTCTACAGCACTGTTTACTCATGATTTTGTTGGCGTTGCAGCCGCTTTACCCTCGAGTTCTCGGCCATGAAGGTGTTGGGTAAAGTCTCTCTCTCTCTCTCTCTCTCGCTCTCTCTCTCTCTCTCTCTCTCTCTCTCTCTCTCTCTCTCTCTCTCTCTCTCGAAGTTGTGTCTCCATGCCAAGTCTGGTCCGCTGCTTAATTTGATTCCCATTAGTTCTTCCATGTTAGTTATGTCAATGAGGCACAGTTGATTTCAAACATAACATGGCAGGATTGTGGAGAGTGTTGGAGAGGAAGTGGAAGACTTGAAGGAAGGAGATGTGGTTATTCCCGCATATATCGGAGAATGCAAAGAGTGTGAGAACTGCAATTCTGAGAAGACAAACTTGTGCCTCCGGTATCCGCTCTCTTTGAATGGCGTGTTGCCGGATGGCACGTCGAGAATGTCGATCCGAGGCCAGACCCTGTACCACCTCCTCTCTTGCTCCACCTGGTCCGAGTACGCGGTCTGCAACGCCAATTATGTTGTGAAGGTTGACCCTGGTGTAGCTCTCCCGCATGCTAGCTTCTTGTCATGCGGATTCTCCACGGGGTTTGGGGCTGCTTGGATAGACTCTAAGGTCGAGAGTGGCTCCTCCGTAGCTGTGATCGGCCTCGGTGCTGTTGGACTCGGGGTATGTGGTTGATTGTTTGCGTTTCTAGCTCACGTGTGTCCTATATAAATGCTGTTTTGAGAGGATCAATCAGAAAGAGGGAGATAGCAACGCAATAGTTCATTTGATTTGATCATAAGCAGGCCATAGGAGGAGCAAGAGCACAAGGGGCGACTACCATAATCGGCGTGGACAAAAATGGCATGAAAAAGGACAAGGGAGAAGCCTTCGGAATGACTCATTTCATAAATCCAGATGATCACAAGTCTTCCAACAGTGCGGATTCGAAATCCATCTCCGAGATGGTGAAAGACTTGACGGGCGGAACTGGCGTGGACTATTGCTTTGAGTGCACCGGAGTAGCTGACTTGATCAACCAGGCCGTAGAAGCCACGAAAGTGGTAATGAATCCATATCATCACATTATCTACACAATCATAATGCGCACACCCACTCGCACACCACTAAATTTCATCTCCCGAGTCTCCTAACTGTACACCTGATGTGGTCAGGGGAAAGGAAAAGCAGTAGTAGTGGGTGCAGGGCTGCCTTTGGTGCAAATAAATTTCCTGGAGCTGTTGATGGGCAGAACATTGAAGGGAACCATTTTTGGAGGCCTCAAAAGCAAGACCCACCTCCCCCTTCTCCTCCACAAATCTAAAAACAAGGTTCTGATCAAGCTCTTTCATACCACTCCAGTTCAGACTTTACGAGCACAGCCACTGAACTGTTCTTGCTTTCGGTTCTGCAGGAGATCCAACTTGATGAACTTCTGACCCATGAGATGAAATTGGAAGATGTACCAAGAGCTCATGAGATACTAAAGCGGTCGGATTGCGTCAAGATTTTGATCAAGATTTAGCGCCCTATTTGCCTATTGCCTCCTCCCCTTACTTTCTTGAACTTGACTAGTATGATATTGACCGTGCTTTGTTTACTGTTCCACCCACTTGAGCGCCATCTTTAGTCTTTTTTTTTGTTTTTTTTTTTTGTTAAGGTAAGAATTTGTATTACTTTTCATAAACACCATATACAAACAGAGGTAGGGACATCCCGCGACCCAAAGTAGACAAAGGATGTCCATATGGGGTCAAGGTTGGCTACGCAGCCTATACAAAGCCACAAAGAGAGAGGCAAAAGAACCTAAACAAAAAGAACAAAGAGAGCAACACGCTCAAAACAAGAGGAACAAAAGACTAAGAAGGAGCATGGTCAATTTCAAAGATCGCTGGAGCGCCATCTTTAGTCGCTCGTGCGAAATTCCAATAATGTAGTGTCAATATTGATGGAACCAACAGACTGTGACATCTAGTTCATTGCTTGTTTTCTGTTCGAATTCTATTTGGATTGGGCCTTGGACCAGGTCACAAGAAGCATGTAGCCTTCCATGTTCGGGTTAGGTTGGGTATCGGCGAGCCCTACCCAAATTGAGCTGTTGACACCCCTACTCATTTTGAGGGTTAACGTCCCTAAATTTCTCGAGACTTACTTGGAAGTTCAACATCCACGACCAGTGATGTTAGTCTGCTAATAATCCCCAAACTCCCACATTTTATCCTGGATCGAGGTTTCCAGTTTATCGACTTTTTGCTCAACAGCCCGATATCGTCACACATTCCATAGAGAAGAGACTGCACATTTACAAAGTGAGGGAACTCCTATGTCTTACCTCAAATACAGTCCCCTCCCTATTCCCGTTCTCCAAACTTCATGGCAGTCGCCTTCAACCACAAACCATCTACATTTTTCTTTCTTTACGCTATGAGTGTTAACACAAGAATCAAATAGGATTTGACACCTCGAAGGCAGATGAATTTAAAAAATGCTAAAATCCCCGCCAAATAGAATTCTTACGGATTACGCTCTTGAAGGATCGGGAAATTTTCATTGTTTTTTTTTTGGTGTGAAATGTAAGTATCATTCATAAGTTGACGTACAGAAGCTTAGGGGCATTCCCCATCATTACAAATAAAACTATGATCACAAAAAAATGGAGTGTGGGAGTCTCCATAGAAGGTCTGAAAGTACATTTGCCAAAATTACATTTGCCCTAGAAGGTCTGAAAGTTTTGTAGTGCGAAGCTTGCCCTCTGACAAGTTTACGAACTTTAGCCAAGATGATAGGGGCATCATGTGACTTGTGTTGGAAATGTCTATGATTACGCTCTATCCAGATGCAATAAATAGTTATTAGGAAAGATACCTTGAGAAGTCTAGCCGCTAAATCCTTACCTTTGGAAACATTTATCATCCATTTGACTTCTTCATTCCATCCTCCTATAGACCGTAGGATTTTGTATTGTGCAAGGATAGTACGCCAAAATGTTTTTAGTCCAGGTGCACCGGAAGAATAGATGATCTTTGCTTTCCATATCAAATAGACAGAAATTGCAATGGCTATCTACTTCAGGCTTCCAACGTGACACGATCTCTGTTGTGGGTAGAGGTGTCAAAAGAATTCGCCCAAACACGACCCGACCTGATCCAAACAAGAAATTTTCATATTGGGTCGGGTTGGGTCTTAATTTGTTTGGATAACAAGAAAAATAATTGGGTCTTGTTTTGAATTTATTGGATTCGGGTACCCAAGCCCAACCCAAACAAGAAAAACCCAAACAAGGAAACCCTAGATCTCTCTTCCACATCTCTCTCACTCTCTCGCCTCTCTTGCTATATCACTTCGCCTTCCTTTGCTCTCTTCCTTCAAGCCTCTTTGCCACATAACACCGCACCTACTTCCGTCGGAGCTCCAGAGACAACGCTTCAATGGCCCTCAAGTACTTCATAGATGTTGGCCCCAACTCCCACTTCTCGATCTAGAACCTGCCGTTCCGGGTCTTTCGGCTAGACAGCAGCTCGTCGGCGCGGCCGGGAGTTGCCATCAAGGACGGCGTCCTGGACCTCCCTGCCGTCGCCTCCGCCGGGCTCTTCGGCGGCCCAGCCCTCGCCAAGTCCAATTGCTTCCACCAGGTTGAGCGTTCTCGTGGGCTCGTTTCGTGCTTCATTTGTTGGCCGCAACATCTTTGTGAATTGAAATGTCGATTTTGCTGCTAGTTTCTTAGTGCCTTCAAATGATTTTGCTATTTGCTTTTGATTGTTTAATAGGATTGTGATCACTTGTTATCATGCTCTGTTGCTGTTTAGAATTGATTCCTGTAGCTTTGTTTCTGATTGTTTCTATTTCTGTTTAGAATTGATCACTAGATAGCTTTTCTATTTAGAATTGACCCCGCACCTCGTGGCTTCTCGGGAGGCTTAGGCTTCACTGGCGAGGCTGCGCTGGAAGGGGCATCTTCGGCGTGCCGCAACAGAGGAGACAAGGGCTGTGCAGAAGGATAGAAACTCAAGAAGCAGAAGGGAGTGTCGGCATACGCGCGAGTCGAGAGCGTGGAAATCATAAATTCATTTTTGGGCGTAGAATGAATTTGGCAGGTTTTTGAGGTGACGAGAAAGCAAGAACAAAATCATTTGGTTGAGTTTGAAACACGAAACCCGGCCCAACCCAACCCGTCCTAATCACTTGACTATATCATGTTCGGGTCTTGTTCCGAGTCGGGCCGAGCACACATGTCCATTATTTCGGGTCGGATATCATGAAAATCTGACTCGACCCGACCCATTGACACCCCTAGCTGTGAGTAGTCTGTTCTTGCATGCTAGCTAGCTGATAAAGTTGTGCTTGCTGATACCGCCTTTCCAGATCAACTAGCACCAGCCCACAATTGGCCCCATTCCAACTGGAAATTTTCATAGTTGGCAAGTGGAAAGATATGCTCAAATGGCACAAGCAATAGTCAGAGAATATGGCATCATTCATCCATGCTACAACGTAATAATCCAATGGCCGCTTTGGCCGAATGAAGGGGCGGAAAAAAAGAGAATTCCGATGACCACTAGAAAGATCAACAAAATCTACTAATGGAACAGACTGAAACAAAACAAACAAAATCTTCTTCTTGTGTGTACCGTGTATAAGTGAATTAAGATGACGTGTGGACAAAATTGTAATGGCACATCCTCTTTAGACATGAGTTCTTCTTAAATTCGACTCGAATCTCTGCCGAAAATGAATCGCTGTCCCTAGTCAGAGACCACCAGCACTCTGGTGCGCCAGCTGACTAATTTGTTGTTAAGTTTCACAACAACATCAGAGGATTGAGTGTACTAAGAAATCAGTTAATCAATTGCATATGCAAATTACAAACTTACCTTGCATAAGCTAAATACCAGAGCCACTAAGTACTGCGGCCAATCGAGACCCAATCCCCTGGCAGCTCAGCTGCAGTTTGTTCTCCTCCCAAGGGTGCAAATTGTCCGAAATGCTTGTATCTTCATGAATGATTACAGCGACATAACTCCATTGTCTACTTCTAATATGTGGATTGGAGAAAAGTATTACCGTGCAACGGTTAATGTTGTGTCACATCAGCACTATCACTCACCAAGATATCTATTTCGCAACCTACATGTTTCTTTTGCAAAATAATTCATCAAAACGTGATTTTTTGCGACCTGTTTGTCTGCAGTGATCCTTATGCGGTATTAGCACCAAATGATGTACTTTCTCGAGAAAAGGCTGATATTTCTCTTTTTTTGTTTGATCGGGAGAAGAAAGACTACATATGGGGGGTCCTTACCCAAAAAACAAAAAAAAGACTACATATGGGAGGCTTCATGCGGTAAGAGAAACAACAGAACCGCAGGCATATCCCATCCAGTATGTATGTGCATCCAGAGAACATAGTGATTGGTGGAGATGGTGTCAATAAGAACAATGGAACTATTCATGATTATGAAAGATCTACTTAAATAATCTAACCTGTTGTGGTTCATTCTGTACTATAACTGTAACTTAAAGCACTTGTTTTCCTGGAAGAGAAGCTTATTGTACCTGAAGGGATGAAACCGATGACGTCCTGATTCCCTGAACCTCAGAGGACCTTCAGGATACTTTTCGCATTCATCCATGCGATTGAAACAGTCGGTGAGATATTCACTTTGTTGAGCAGCCACCTTTGCCATTTACAGCACATGTAGATGTTAGTAGTATAAAAAAAGAACGACAGAAAGAAGAAAGGAGACGATAGTAATTGTACTCGACCTGTTGCGGGAAGATTTTTCATCTGAGAATCCACTTCAGAAAGGGCTAACTTAAACAGCTCAATATCCAGCTGGAGAGTTTGCGTTTCGCAGTCAGCATGCTTGAGTAGATCAACAAAGTTCCTCATATTTTTCTTCTTCAAGTATAGTGCCACTTGCGGATACCGTTCACAGATGTCCGTAACAACTTCTTTTGCATCTTGTATACTCAGCTTACCTGTCTTAGACATATCTGCCTTACTGAATATTGCCGCAATATCTTCCTGAAAAGAAAGGAGTACTTAGTGAAGTAACAACTGGTGAGGGAAAAATGTCTTAAAACTGTCCAAACTTGGAAACAATTTCACTAGGATTCGGAAAATATTTGAGCTCAATCCACTATAACGCTCCTAAACCATTACTCGTTACAACAACAGTTTGACTTAACCTCATTCGGTACGAGAATGCTGTTTTTCGGTATCACATCTCCCAACTCGAGTGGTTGAGTGTAATGGACAGTCGATCGAGAATTTTGTGCACTAGGGGCTGACAAGAACTGGTGAATGAAGCAAAAGCAGGAATTGTGTCTCCTTGTTTGTAAAGGTTCCAAATGGCCAATAAGAAAAACATATCTCCTTGTGTAGAAATTGTTCAAGATGTAGGTGATTAGAAGGACTCCAGACCGTGAGTACCAAAAACTAAATTTCTACCCACCCTTGTGCGGATTGTCATATAAAAGTATAATTAAAATGAAGTATGAATCAGTTTAGCATAAAAACAACATTGTTTTAGCATATCAGTAGCTATAAAAGGTATACATAAAAAATAAGTTTATCAAAATACAAAAGAATTAATTAGTATAAAAATGAAAAATTTCACAAACATAATACAAAATATTATATATCGTGAAGAGCAGCATATTTATATTTTTACTCAACCCACTATCCAATTGAGAAGCACATTGATCTGATAGCAAAGTAAACCAAATCAACATCTTATCTTAGTGATATACACCTTCAAGAAATTGGTATTCTCCTCGACACCAGGCATGTTGAATGTATTTGCACGGGCCCCCACAGCTATTATGAGATAGTCATAATCTATTGCAAATTCGTCTTTCCCTCCTAAGTTCGAAGCTTGAGTAGATTGACAATAAACTTTCTTCTTTTCTGCATCAAGCTTGTAACATTCAGCTTCTCTATATTCGCAATGGGGACCTTTCTGCATTAGACACAAAAGGAACATCTCAGTCTAATACTCCAATTTATCTCAACATACATATCTATACGGTAGAAGCAACACAATTTGTGCTGAAAAATGAAAAGAAGAAGAAGCTCATAATTCACTCTCAAATCTCTGAAAGCACTTCAATATTTCTAGTCATATTTTCAAGAGCAATAAGGTCGAGGAGCAACAATACATTTACATTAATAGCTCATTAGCCATCTCCGACAATTACCTTGTTAACAATATTTCAGATCGGTTCAACAATACTGCGTGCCTCCACCATGCCATTTGTGACGCTTGGTAACAAGGGCGTGAACGCAAAATAATTACGCGGCGAGACTACTTCTACTTCATACGATGAACTCTTCAAATTCTTCAGGAAGCTGGTGGCAGCCCATCCAGTTCCGAGCACGACCACCTTCTTTTTGGGGCATTGACCTTGCGCCGAATTGGCATAGGCCACATGGAACGGAGTCGTATCGGAAAATGCCACTATACCCCCACCACTGCAATTAAATAACAGAGATTATTGTGCTGCCACATGCATTATCGGTAACCTCTACAGATATAAAAGGGCTTCAATTTAGAAAGAGAGCTTGGCATGTGAAGACTAAATCAGAAGTTGATTTTATCTGTTAGAGCGACATTTTCAAACATGGAAACGGGGAAGTTGTGAACCCGGCTCAATCTGCACTAACAACTTATCTAATCCTTTTTGACATAACAACAGAAGAACTGAATAAAGCCGTTTGCAAGCGGCAAGCTGTACTAGCTTTGGTGCACGCAGGGGGGGTGGGGCCGCCACTGATTGCAGTTCACTTTTACGTTCCGAAGATCTCGCAAAACCATCACTCTGATCACCATGCAAAAACAGCAATAACCAAAACCAGCGCAAGCATCGCGAGGCATCCGCCAGCGCAATCCACGACCTCGTCAACCGAAGCAAGACGCCTAATACGTCCGCCAGCCATCGCGATGGACAAACTCGCTCAAGTAGCGCAGGAAAAACGCAAGGATCCAACATGTACATTTTCTTCGAGACGCGACTTCTCTATCTCTCCCTGCTATAAAAATCTGGACGAACAAAGGAAACGAACGCCGAGCTCCGAAGAAAACGAAAACGCGATCGCCGTCGAGTTTTTCCCCGGAGCAGCATGCAAAGCAAGCGGGACGAGCGTTTGCGGGCGTAGCGGCGTTCGCGTGGCACCGGAAGCTGAAAGAAAAATGCCGGGCGAACCGAAGCGCGGCGGCGGCAGGGGGGACTCACCTGACGGTGGGAGACGAGGAGGAGCTTGGAGACGGAAAGGCGGCGGTCGTGGAAGGCTCGATAGATCCTCTCGTAGAAGGCGAACCTGCTCATGGCGGAGGAGGCCCGAACAACCCTAAGCTCGCTTCTCTTTCTTGTCGATCAAGCAACAGAGAGAGAGAGAGAATGAAACAGAAAGAGATGAGAGAGAGAAGGGGAACAGAATATGTACATAGAGAGACAGAGAGACAAGGGGAAGTTACCATGAGTGGAGCGTGGTGACGTCATGCGTAAGCGTCACGGAAAAAGCTCATAGAAGCAGGGCTCCCCCGTTCTTTCCTTTTTACCAGCTTTTTCTTAATTTTTATCCCGTTTGACTTTGACCTCGCGGCTTTGGACACGTGTCGCCGCGGTGGGGGCCAGGGGGCGTCTGTACAATTAGGAGTTGTTCGTTCGTTTACCGGTGGCCCGTGACCCGGATAGCTCGGGGACCCGCTTTGATCGATCGGGCTAGCTTGGGAATCAGGATGGGTCGGGTCGGGTTGGGTCTAGTTATTTTTGTTCATCTTTTGCACCGACTCCATTTAATGTGTTATTCATCCGTAGATCTGTCAAATAGGTAGGTCGGATCGGATTTGGGTCAAGTTATAAATAGTCCGACCCAAATTGACCCATTAATTTATTTTCTTGATCCTTATCCAACTCGACCCGTACCTAACTCATACCCGATCAGACTCATGTTGTTAAAACACTTCCATATATAATTAAATCTAGAAAAATTCATATTCAAACTGAAATGAAAGTGCAAAGTGAGTGAGCGCAATGTTAAGTAAGGACGAGAGAGATGAGTTCAGTTTAAATCAGTTATAAATTCATTTATGATCCATTTACGACCCATTTAATATAAATATTAAATTTCTACCCATTTATAACTCATTTATTAAATATAATTAATCTATTTATGACCCATTTACTAATATATGGGTTAAGAAATGAATTTATGACCCATTTTGACAGGTCTATTTATCCTGTAACGATGGCATTTTTCTTGGGTGTGGGGAGCTACGCAAGATAGACCGCGAGATTGGCTCCGAGACTTTGTTCAACTTAAAAGATGGAACAGTCCGACGCAACCTACATCGTCTTCCTCGAGGATCTTATAAGGATTCTTCCTACACTTGATGACATAGAAGGAATGGTTGTATTATGTGCATAAAGACAATAAGGACAAGGGCGATTTTGAAAAGAAGCAAGATGGGAGTTGCTTCCCTTCGAACGTGGGGAAGATAGGGAAAATTCTGATGTTGAAGAGGTTCGGCCTTTATGATGAAGAAGATTAGATTTTCTTCTTTTTTTTTTTTTACGTTCGAATAAGAGATATGAACAATGAATTCTTCGCTCAAAAAATTAGGAACCGATCTTAACCGGTTTAGGATTCGATACCTGCCGATTTCAAGGTAGAACCTAGAACCAAACTAGTCTGGAACCGATTCATTTTGACCCTAAGTTTTTTACTCCTTTTCTTCGTTAGTTTAGTTTTGGGTTTTGTGATCTAGAAGCTCCACTCTAGGGGTGTCAATGGGTCGGGTCGGGTGGGGTTTTCATGATACCCGACCCGACCCGAAATATTGGCCATGTGTGTTCGACCCGACCCGAAACAAAATCCGAACAAAATTATTTGTTGAAATTGAACACTTTCGGCATATTATCTTCAAGTAGAAAGAACGGTATTTACATTTGACACAATACCCATTGTATGTATAACAAAATGAAAACAAAAAAAAAAGAGAAACCTCGGCCAGTTCTCAAATTGATCTCAGAACCGGTTGGTTTGGAACTGGGCCCGTTCCCAGTTTTGAAAATTGAAATCGGCCCTAACAAGATTGATTTCAGATTTTAGGCCCGAAACCTAGCCCTGCTAAAACCGATCATTCTTGATCTCAATGCTTTCAAATTGAGTTAATCCAGCTAAAATTACCATCGGCCCGTGAAGAAAACAATCAGACAACTAATTGAAGCATTATTCAACCAAAAGAAAAACTAAGTGAAGCATTAATACAGTTTGAAGTTCAATTAACAATCTCGCACGACCCATCTTTCTCTCTCTCTCTCAAACAATAATACAATTCATCTAGAAATGTCTCAACTCCAAAGAAGTAAAGTGGCAGTTTGCCATATTTGCCTGGAATTTTACTTGTCCTTGTATCCAGTTCTCTAGCAGGACTCCTGCCTTCATATGGTAGCAAGACTACAGAGATTCAGGCAACTAGTCAAGTTCATCGAGAACCCCAATGTTACAATGAACAAAGCCAATACGATGTGTGTGTTGCGCAAACACAATGAGCGCCTTTGTCTGAGAGCATTCCACTAAACTTTTCGGCATCATCACAAGATACTTGTAATCTACTACATGACAAGTTTTAATAGCAATGCTTTCACCTCCCACTGACTTGCAGATAGACAGAAGATTACATGGCCAATCACACCTGGAAGGAGAAGCCAAAAGCAGTCTTCCATGTCTAACAGTGACATTCCTTTGGTTCTCAACATTATTTACACGCTTCATTCGTCACCTCAAATACGGCCCGAGTCTCTTCTGAAAACAAATCTCCGTGCCCAATCAAATACGACCAACACCCGTGTGCGCCAGCTTGCTTGCTGAAATGGAGGGAAAAGCTTCAAATGTCGCAACACAAAACACCAAGAGATATTTTTACCAAAGTATGAACGGATTTGGCACCTCGCATATACAGAATACCAGAGCCATTGAGCACTATGACCCATAGATACCCAGTCTCCGGGAAGTTCGGCTCCTCCCAAAGGAGCAAACTTCCCAAAATGCTTGTACCTTTTTGGCCACATTAAATGAAACCAGTTAATGGGAGAGGAAAGGTAACAGATACATATACACAACTGTATAGAGCGAGCAAGCTCATCTATGATTCCCATGATGAAAAAGGATAAACACAATGAAAAGGTAAAATACCGAAAAGGACGAAAATGATGCTGCCCGGAACCACTAAAACGTCTTGGACCTTCAGGATGTTCTTGACACTGCTGTCTCCGGTTGAAGCACCTTGAAAGATAAGTTCCTTGTTGAGCAGCGACCTGGCAGGAAAGCATTAGATGCTTTAAGTGCCTCTCTAGTGGTGGCAAGAGAGAAGCCACATCAAATTTGACTTAAAAGAGACTGCCAAAACCATCACCTGTGCAGTGGCTGGCAAACTCTTCGTTTGCGAATCTACAAGGCAAAGGGCCGATTTGAATTCTTCAATATCTACACTTTCTCTCTCATTGCCTTCTGGATCTCTCAGCAGATCTGTTACATCCATCAAATGCTTGCTCTTCAAGTATAGTTCCACTTGGGGATACCGTATGAGGATATCATCCACAACATCTTGAAATTCACTAACAGTTAAAGTGCCAGAGTTATCCTTGTCCGCAGCCTTGAATATGCTCAAGATGTCCTCCTGAGTAAATCAAATGTAGTAATCATAAATTAAAAGAAGAAAACAAGAGTATAGTGACGATAAATACCATCTCTAAGGTCAGTGTTACCATCAGTAGACGATTAGAGTTTGTAAAATGCAGCTTTGCTCCGTTTTAAGCTAGTAATGATCAGCACCATTTGCAATGTAAGACAGCCACATCATATTGTGAAAGATTAATACATACATTTTTTTTTTGGTGTAAAATGTAAGTAGTATATAACAGATGATGTACAGCAGCTTAGGGGCATTCCCCGGCATTACAACTAGTACTAATAATTCGAAAATATGGAGGTAGGAAGTCTCCATAAAGTAGCTAAAGCAAAGTTAACTTGCGAAGGTTTGATTTTTTGGTATAGCGAAGCGCTACCTCTTACATTTTTCCGCACCTTTGCCAAAATAATCTGAATGTCAGTTGGATTGTTTTGAAACCGCCTATGGTTGCGCTCCATTCAAGTGCAATATACAGTCGCTAGGAAAGATACTTTGAGGAGTTTCGCTGCCAAATCTTTGCCTCTTGTTGCTCTAACCATCTATTGAAGCTCCTCATTCCATCCCCATACATTACGCCTAATCCCATGTTGTGCAAGAATATTGCGCCAGATGCTACCTGTCCATTCGCATTAGAAGAAAAGGTGAGTCGTGTTCTCTATACTTGCCCTACAGAAGGTACATTGAACATCGACTGAGGTCATCCACCGTGATATTTAATACATACATTTCACTAAGTATGTTCATGCTTCATGTTAGAGATAGGCAACTTCTCATGTACATCCGCAAGAGAAGAATAAGATAAATGGGACATGATTAAGATGCTCTTTCAAAGGGGAATTATGTGCAATTCAAGAAACCCACGCATGATGTAATCTGGTCAATTAATACGAACTTCCAAAGACATTAACCGATCTGGCGTTTCGCATGAAAAGCGTTTTCATGCAAGTTCCAAAATGAGGCCATCCATGAGAATGACTGAGATATGTTACTTGAAGTCTTTAAGTACTCCTAACTGACAGAGATGTGCAACTACTGCTATGTTACTTTTCAGACAACCAGCCATATGAACATACAGTAAAACAGACATCAGTTAAAAAGTATACCGTTATTTTACGTTGGTCTATTGTAGCACAATCACCTAGGGCGTGTACATTTTCACTGCCCTTCACCCTTAGCCATTCATTAGTTGCAAGAATTAGTCTATCACCCTGCAGATTGAGCAAAACCTCAAATCATTCAGATAAGAACAATGATAAAGCATATCAGTAGTTGAGACACAGCAAGATATGGAATCTATGTATAGGCGCAGGTTGAGGCTGCTAAGGCAATAGACATAATCCTGCAAGTTCAATGTCACAGTTTCTTAGAGTCCACTTCGTGAATGCATAACAGTATGTCACAAACCTGACCAACTTGCTCCATGAAGTCCCTCACTAGTGGACGAGTCCCTACACCAGTTGACCAAACAACCAATCCATGAGGAATCGAGTAAACTTCTCCTTGGGATTTCACCTTCACAGAAAGTGACTTTTTTGAAACACCAAGAACCCGGCAACCAGTACGAACCTCAATGCCATCCCTTTGGAACTTCTGCTCAGCAAATGAACTGATTCTGTCATCAAACCTGAGAATTTGTAAAGGAATTCAACATTTCAACTTCCATCAATTACAATTGCGTTTCTTACGAATTGCTCATAGATGCCAACCCCAATAACCAAGTGTATAAAACGAAAAATGTTCCAGCCTCCTTCACACATTGGCACTCGGACTGCCCACCACAAAGTATCACCTTCCAAACTTATAGCCGTGGAGAATCCAACTTCACAAATTGAACTTTACTGACAAATCATCCTGACACAATTCTCCATACCTCTGAGGAGACAGGACTATATTCTGCAGCTCTCGAAATTCATGTTCCCTTTATAATAACTTTCAATCTACATATGGCTCCTATACAAGCATCTTAACTAAGTCTTTGTGCCATATAAAAAGCATATTTAAGGAGAAAACACAATTTGAACTGAGATCACTACAATACTGAACAGACCTTTCGCTGGAATGATAGGATGAGAAAAAGGGAGAGGATGCATCAAACAGTCCTGCCTTTCCGTAATCCTTCATTATCCAAGTTAACAAGCTAAACAATTTGCTAATGGATAATATGACAGAGAGACAATGATAGAGTTCAATCACATTGCATTCAACTGGAAAATTATGGAAAAACGTACAAGCTTAATTGGGAAACAAAAGCAAACCGCAAAGTTAGGAACTTTGATGGTCTTTCCTGTTTGACACTTTAACTTTGTGGATGTTTGATATAGTATGTGGGTAATGGATAGTTCAAATAGAGCAGCAGCCCTTATTTCGGGTTTATTTCATGTTTGACAGATTAGAGATTCTCTGTAATGTAGCTTCAAATCCAAATGTTCATGTTGTCTTGACCTGACACTGACTGCATACATGGGTATCAAAATAGTTTAAATACTAAGCCTTGAGCATGTTAAAAAGCATTACAGAATAAAACTGCAGTGAAATTTCCTTACGTGTTTAGGATATGATCTCCCGATTGGATCAGTGTTATCCGAACTAGATCTTTGACCATCGGATAGATAGCTACTAGATCTTCCTGAATGAAGTCATGTAGCTCCACAGCAAATTCAACACCCGTGGGACCTCCCCCAACAATCACAAAATAAAGATATGTTTTTCTCTCTTCCTCAAGCAAACCTTGAAGGACGGCCTTCTCAAAACTATCTATCACACTAACACGGAGCTTCTATGCATCCTCCGCTTCCTGCATGACATGCACAAGATACCCATTAATGCATTGAAAGCTCAAAACCTACAGAACTAGGACTAACAGCAAGATAATCTGCAAAAACCACCTGCAAGCACATTGCAATTTAAAATGCAAATAATATTTCTGCAGCAGGAGAAAACTTACGAACCTTCAGAAAGTGACAGTTCTCCCTTACACCGGGGATGTCAAAAGTATTTACTTGTGCTCCAACTGCCATAACCAAGTAATCATATTCCAGAGAGAATTCCCCATTTCCTCCCAAGTTTTGGTCCAGATTAGAGCGACATAGAACTTTATTATTTGCAGCATCAATCTTCACACATTCAGCTTCAAAAAACTGAATTTCTCCATTTCTCTGATATTAAGGCATGGGACAAAAATAAGTAGGTACAAAGAACAAAGTCAGAATGATATTCCATTTTTCAGTGCTGTAATCATGTGGGACCAAATGAAGACCCGAAAGAATAGCTGAAATAGAACAGAAAAAAACAAAGGAAAAGAGCAACAAGAAATAATCACGACGTGGAGGATAAGGCATCCTAGTATGGGTGTTGTCAAAAGAAGGAAAAAAAAAGAAGAAATCGTCTGCAAGAACAGCAGGATCACCGGTGATGCTGGATGATTAGGGCAACAAAAGGCAAAGATTTAGTGGTAAAACTCCTCAACGTGTACTTTCTAGCAACCATGCACAACATTTGGATGGAGCGCAACTATAAGCGATTTTAAAATAAGTCATCTGACATTCATATTATTCTAGCTAACATGCGTAAAAATGTAAGAGGTAGAGCTTCGCTCTTTCAAAAAATTAGACATTCCAAGACAAATGTTGTTTTGGCTACTATATGGAGGCTTCCTACCTCCATCTTTTTGAACTATTGGCTTTATTGTAATACTGAGGAATGCCCCTAAGCTGTTGTTCTCATTTTGCCTTATAAACTTACATTTTACACAAAAAAAAAAGTGTTCCTTTTGTCAAGCCTAATGTAGTAGAATCCAGTATCAGCATTTCATGTGCCTCATCTAAGTGGTACCCGATATCACCGTGATAGTCCCCCATAATTCGATGTAATCATAAGGAATCCCTCTACTGCACCATATACTTTTTCCATAGACTTATCCCAGGGTATCTACATGACGAATGGCAATAGTCTTATTTTGTCTCTTAGTAAGACTAATTTTTAAAAAAAATGCCATTACTACTATCTACTTGAGATGACCAAATTTAAGATATAAAGAGGGAAAGAGCCCATGTTATCTAAAGTTGGGCATATAATATTGAAATCATAAAATCTGTATTGCTGAAGCAGTGGCAAACACCTAGTGAGTTTTGATTCACCAATTCTACAAAGTAAACAATCCTTTTGTCCTGGTCTATCAAAAGCAAAAAAAAAAAAAATGGTTGCTATAAGATTGATTCAGGCAATCCGCATGAAACCAGATTGACATCTGACATTTGCAGGAATTATAATTTAAAAAATCTGAGAAGAATAAGAGTCAATTTGATCTAATTATGGAATAGCATTTTGAACTAGTTTCAAGACCTTGATGAAAGTTTAGAATTGATATGTCCCCCAAAAGGATTATCAAGTAATTATCAAGTAAGCATCATATCATGTCACCGTAGAAAAAGATCTTTTTTTCATTTTGGCCTGTTAACCATGAAAACTGACTGTTCTAATACATTCAAGAAGCAATGCTGCCACTGCTCCTCGCCGGCCATCCGCTGCCGCCGCTTGCCGCTATCTGCCACTGCCGCTCATCGCTCGCCATCGCCGCTCATCGCCTGCCACTGCCACTCGTCGTTCGTCCACCATCGCCCGTCGCCACCACCGCTTGCTAGCCATCCATTGCCGCCGCTCAACGGCCGGCGGGAATAGAAGTTTTGCGTCGTTATCAAACGAATTTCTGTTATAAAAACAGAAATTTTGTATCATTATCAAATGCTACTTTTTGCTCAGAAACTCATTTGGGAAAAACAAATAAATTTTTTAAGTTCTAGCCGAAATAGAACCGGAGAAGAGAAATGTTGTCATCCGCGCCCTTAGTGCATTGAGAATGCATTTTGATCAAACACCCAGGTAGGTGGGCATTCCTTGTTATATGTTTTCTCTGACAAAACGATAGTCCAATTCTGTGCGTTTTGTACGTTCATGGGAAACTAGAATTGCTACAACATATCACGAAACAATCTTATAGCATGCAAATTTGTAATCCCCAATTCCTTAAATAAGGTAGCCACTGGACTAGGCAACATGCATTTGCCATGCATCTATGTTCAGTTTCTGCAGAAGATCTTGACACTTTTAGTCAAGCGTTTTTGTTGTTTGATCATATTTACGACCATCATTCAATCCTCAATGGGTGTGAAAGCATTTTTTTCTTTAAAGGAGACTTTAGAACCGGTTTAGAAATTTGATTGGTTGAACCGGTTTAAACTAGTTCCTAAGCAAGATTGGCAGTTTCGACCTTAGAACCGGGAACCATACCTATCCTAGGAGGGTTCTAAGTTCACGGAATCGGAAACCGAGCCGGTTCTCTCCAAACCCGGCCTTGAACTAGTCAGTCTAGGCCCGTTCCCGAAATGAACCGGACCGATATTCATCCCTATAGTACATTACACGTGATAGTGATTATACAAAAGAGTGTAATATTAGGCATGATAAGATCTTGAACGGCAAGGGTAATTTCTCATTCGTCAATCATCATTAATTGACTAATGCAACAAGGAAGTCCATAATTGACGGGAACAAGTCACTTGTATAGATATCACCTGAATTTTGAGTATAGTTAAATTTTCTTGCAAGTGATGTCTCTAATTTCTAACACAATCCTTGATTATGTGGATTTCACATGATCAACGGCTGTGATCGCACTCGTACCAATGCACTCATAGAGTAGCATATGTTTAGTTAGTCCTCTTCTCTCGCCCAAAAAAAAAATTTCCACGTTATCGGTCCGACTCTATTGTTGAAATGTCACAATAGGAGAGGCCAGCAAGGGCGGCCGATGTGAGATTTCGCCGGCTTCGATGACCATATCCGTCTCATACTGATGTTTTATAAGATGAATGCTTGTATTGGGCAGCGCTTAAATGACGAGAAAATCAAAGTGAGATCCGGTGTAAAAGGGAGATTTGTCTTGAGCTATCGTCCTCAGAAGGAATGCAATTGCCACGCCGAAAGGTGACAATGATCGTCGGAATGGATTGGACTCTCTGATGCGCGGTGATAGATAAGAGAACATAGAGTTTTGTACAACTTTCGGGAAGCAAGACGACGGAGACAAAGGCACCGATAGCCTAGCTTGCAAGACCTGTCGTTAAAAAAGTACAATTAGACCGACGAATGGGCGACCGGATTAGCGACATATATATAGTGAACGGACACAACAGCTACATGTAACCTGATAAAGCCAGTTAAGTTGGACATGGGCTTTCTTAACAAGCCCAATCCACTCCGCTTTCTTAAACCAGGGCAAAGGAAAATTAAATTGCCAAGAGTCATTACCTAAATCCCAATCATGCCAAAACAGGAAGGAAAAAAAGGGAAAGAAAAATCAAAGCACAGTTTTCTCTCCATAAGAACTTGCTGTACTTGCCCTTTTTATTGACGAGTTTGAGCCAAATGAAAAAGCGAAAATGGGAAGCCTTTGGAAAGTACCGGTTCCACGAAAGGAATCACGAATGGGACGTAGTAAGATTCTATCATTTCCAAGCTATCCATCCATACCATATTTGACCCGAATTTCCAATCTCGTCGTGGTGTTTAAGAACGCGGCGTTTGTGGACGGTGGCCGTGGCTTTTCCAGGATATGTTTGGGAGACCAGGGAGATATTTGGTAATTTGATATGGTGTTGGCACTCAATTTGATATCGAAGCTACATCTAGCCCGCGGGATGTAAAATATTTAAATTGGGTATTGCCGAGTTGCAAGATAAGAAAAAGATACAAACCAATAGGAAGGCTGGAGCGTACGGGCACTAGTTTGACAAAATAAGGAACGCTTGAATGCAACTCACCCAAGTTACTGGGTCGGTGGCTCAAACCCCCATTGGTGACGAACTTATGGGTAATCTCTAACCTTGCCCATAAGGGAGCTTCCCCTGATTGGAGATCATACCATGTCTGAGCCAAATTTCCAATCTCATCGTGTTAAGAATGTAGCGTTTGTTGATGGTGCCTGTAGCTTTTCTAGAGTATGTTTGGGAGAGCAGGGAGAGATTTGGTGATTCGATTTGGTTTTCGCACTAGATTCAAGCAAAAGTTACTTAATTATATTTTAGGAAGTGCGTGCGTTCTCCTAGGTAATCCCTTAAGCCCAGATCGAAACTGTTTAAAATTAAAATCCTGCAAACTTTGTTACACTCCTGTATTGTAGGAAGCCCAATATCGACATGGCCATGATTGGCGTTGCAGGTCCAAAGAGGAAAGGAAATAGGGAAGGAGCTTACATTATTTGGGCAAATACAATCGGACTCAATTAGGAATAATTTCCAAGTAGCTCATTAGCGTGCTCAATCGGAGGCACGTTTAGCTGCTCGCTGCTACTGCTGCTCTTATCGGGATGGATCGAATGAGGATCGACTTGAGGTTGTCTTTTGTCTCACGATCCGGAATCCCGTGGCCGTCCCCGTACTGATAGAATAGCTGCGACGCCCGAGCGAGGTTTAGGCATGCGCCGAGGAAACACCTCGACCCTGACCCCGAGCACGGGTTTGTGGCCGAGGGCATCCTCGTTCATCTGTTTCCAAGCTTCTCGCACCAGTCTCTTCAGGTGATGTCGGGTTGCCTCTTCAGAAGCTTCGGTTTCATTCATATAGCATTGCAACGACTTGAAATTATCTCCCCTCGCCAATTCGGCCTACATAAACACATTTTCCTCCATCATCTAAGTCATCATAACTCGGACTACGAAATTGGGTGATCGACATGATAGAGATAGGAAAAGTGCCAAAAAAGTCCTAAATCTTTTGCATTAGTGCCAATTTAGTCCTAAACATTTTTTTGGTACCAATTCAGTCCTAAACCTTTTGCATTGGTGCAAATTTAGTTCTAAACCTTTTTTTGGTGCCAATTAAGTCTTAAACCTTTTAAATTGATGCCAATTCAGTCCTAAACCTTTTTGTTTTTATACCAATTTAGTCCTTCCGGTCAATTTTGATCGGAATTTGCTGACGTGGATGCCTGCCAGCCGGCAACTGGTTACCAACGTTGACATGGACAACTTAAATAATATTTTAATATTTTTTAAATATTTTTCTTTTTTTTCCACTTTTTTTTGTCTCTCCTTCCTCTAGCAGGTTGCCGAGGCCGACGAGCTCGATGTCGCCGGCCACTGGCGAGGGCAACGAGCTTGACCTCGCCGACCACTGGCGAGGGCGGCCTCGCCAGATCCGGTGAGGTCGGCCCTCCCCCGACCATGGCGAGGCTCGAGCCCTCGTCGGGCGAGGCCGCCCTCGCTAGTGGTCGGCGAGGTCGAGCTCGCCGGCCTTTGGCCTTTGGCTAGTCGCCAGACCGGAGACCGGCCAGAGGAAGGAGAGACCCAAAAAAAAGGAAAAAAAATAAAAATTCAAAAAAAATTATTAAAATATTATTTAAGTTATCCACGTCGGCGCCAGTGATAGGTCGTCGGCCGGCAGGCGTCCACATCGGCAAATTCCGGTCAAAATTGACCAGAAGGACTAAATTGGCACAAAAACAAAAGGTTTAGGACTGAATTGACATCAATTTAAAAGGTTTAGGACTAAATTGGTACCAATGCAAAAAGTTTAGGACAGAATTGGCATCAAAAAATGGTTTAGGATTAAATTAACACTAATGCAAAAGGTTTAGGACTTTTTTGGCACTTTTCCCTGATAGACTTACCGACGAGGTGCTCAGATCGTTCGTGAGCCGAAGAATCAGGGAGGAGCAATACATAACGTTGGGGATGCTGCATAAGTATTCTAGGGTCTCTTTGGATAGCTTGTCTGAAGTGGTGAAGTAGGAGCAGAACAACACAACATGTCCTCCTATTGATGTCACTGAAGCGTTGAGATATTCCTTGAGTGATGGTTTGTAGCCCTCGTGATACCGCTTTGCTTCTTCTAACCATGCCTTACCTTGATTTACCCACCGGAGAAATTGGAAAAGGAAGAAAAAATCAAGAAAAATCTGTGTGATCCCTAGAAATGTTAGCAAAAGGGAAACTGGTTATCGAAATATTTACTTAAAATAGATTGGTATAAGAGAATGCATTGGTTAATACGGGCACACATCGGTCTCGGTCTAATACGGGAACTGGATCGAACCAAACCGAACTGCCCGGTTGTGAGGGGTTTCCAACGGGATCGGTCCGGTTCTGATTCCAAAAATTTGGAATAGGGAATAACTGGTCCCATTCCTGAAACGGATTAGCCAATGTTTCTCGATTTTTTTAATTATGAAGCAAACCTTAATTTGTAAATTACTGTTCTTTTAACGTTGATAAACTTCCAATTCTAGGGAGTAGAAGAAACGAAGAAGAAGAAGAAGAAGAAGAAGAAATCATTGGTTCCAGGACCAGGTGGGCTTGTTCCCAATTCCAGGATCGGAATCGACCTTGCCCAATCTAGTTTAGGTTCTAAGGTGGAAACCGATCCCCCCTATTAGATAGTGTGAAGTTAACTATTATTGCTTTATTCAAAAGAAACAAAACCAGTCAAGATTTTACATCCTGGATAATAATTGACAAACAACAACTTGTTAAGATGCAATTACTAATTCAAGAATGATGGCTAACTTAGCGACATACCAATCTGTGTAAGTAGGGAATGATGTTGAAGCCTCTATCTTTCACCGTCCAATAGCCAATATCATTGGTAGTGTTGTACATGGCAAGGAAACAAGTTCTTATAGTTGGAGGAAGCTTGTCGATTTCTGAGATATCCCATCTGCAACATTTTCATTACGAGCATGACACTACTATCGATTCATTACTAGTTTATACACAAAATCTTGAGAAAATTAAGATAATATCGTGCACAAACCTCTCAATGAATGTTGTCAAGAGCTGGAGTTCTTCCCATGTACCAAAAATGTCATGAACATCGTCCATCAACGCGATCATACACTTGACCTTGGTGCTCATCTCCCTGAAAACTCCGAATTGCGGTTCGTGGACCATTAGAGCATTCCATAAGTAATGTTCCATCCGTCTATCCCGGCAAAAATCCATCTTGTTCAACCCTAAATTCACCCACCACCTGAAAGAGATTGAAGTTCAAATGATAAGAACATATGAGAATTAGAACTATTAAGGTTGTTATTGCATTTTGCTTGAAGGACGGGCTTGATACAATTTGTGTAAAAATCTTAGGCGAAATTTAAAGTTACTTTCTTGAATTGAAGTCCGAAAAGGGTACCAAAAGAAAGTCACCCGTGTAAATAAAGAGTTGTTCAAATATAAAAGTGTTAACGTTGAAAAACCTTAAATTGGTACATCTGTAATAAATTTATTGTAAACTAATTTTTGGGTTATCAAGAACCCCAAACTAGTACACCTGTAACAAATTTACCCCAAACTGATATGGATTTTCAAGTGGACATGCCATGTTAATTGAGTTATTGTTATGTGTCATCCAGCTCAGTAATTTCACGATAAAATTTGCTGGAAGCTAACGGAGAGTAAACATATTATGAATGTATCACGTTAGGGTTTTTTGTGACCAAAAAATTAATTTTAGATAAATTTATCACAGGTGTACCGGTTTAGGATTTTTGAAGGCCCAAAAATTAATTTGGGGTAAATTTATCACATATATATGAGTTTGGGATTATTTGTGATAATAATCCTATATAAAAAGTAAAAAAAAATAATAATGGTTGGAAGGGATCTGTTGGGTTCAGTAGTATGAGGAAGGCCTGCAAAGTCTTCATTTGCAAGGCCCACCTATACATTAATTTGTCGGATATTGGGTTTTGTCTTTTTTGGGCTATACAAATGTGGTCATTACCAGCTTTGGAAATCGGATCAGTTTGACTTGATTTTTAAGAAGAAAATCGAAGTTGTAGTGGGTCAAAACTGCGACCATCTAAGTGTGTGTGCTACAGGATTAAGAGCGCGTTTGGTTTAGCATTTGCAAAAAGTTTTGGAAAAATGCAAAGACCATTTGATAAATTATGCTTTGAGAAGCCCTTTGGGTGATTAATTTAAGTTTTTTATTCCAAAGTACCTAGCTAATTTGCTGACTTCGTCTCTATAAACCGACTGCACTATGTTGAAATCGAGCTTAGCCAGATCGAGCAAGACGGGTTCGAGCGATCGAGCCGATCTTCCTCGTACATGTCCATGAACCATCTGGCCTCCAATCTTTTGGGCCTCCAGTGGTCAGGCATGTCCAAAGCGTGATATATCCTTTTCGCCCAGACACCGTCTCCGTTGAGATTTTCCAAACATGCAGACGAGAAAGTCCTGGCTTCATCCATGATGGTTTCGCCTGTGAATCCATAGAAGGATGCTTAATACAGGCTCAGTAAACCCTTGACATCTTCCCTCAGGGATTCTTGGAAACCGCTCGCATCTTCTGTCAAGAATCTTTCAAACACGCCTGCGCGTAAGAGCAATGTGTTTTTGTGTGTACGCGTCACTAAATGGTGTGTGTATATATATCTTCAAATGATATTTCGCTTATGGATGATGATACCTTGCTCCACGGTGAAGCCGTTTTGGCGGAGAAGCCTAAACAGAAGCGCCGTGGCATGGAGATCACCGTCGAAAGCCCAAGACCTATTGGTCTGTAATGGCTCGCAATGGGTTCTTGATCTCCTCCTCGAAGTGGTATCCCAATCCTAGCCATTGGACAGCGTCGATCTGCTCGAGCTTCTCCACCCGAGGCATTTCGCTGCAAATCAAATCCTTCATGTCTTCCTTCATCTTCGTGACCCTTTCCATGTATTTCTCCTCCTGCATCGCCCACGAGTTCACCATTTCGTTCTCTCCCCATTATTTTAATAGTCAAAAGAACGTGAAACAATCCCATGAAAAAGCAATCCATTAGCATTCTAGTAAGTTAGTGTCGTGGTTACCCCATATTCACTTCTGAGTGACTGAACAAATTAAGTTGTAGTCCCAAGCGCTCGGCAGGAAGTTTGCCGTTCGCCTCTTCAAGCGGTGCGTCACCAAGTCGCTGATTACGCCACAGGCCACCATGAGTTGGTGGTGTTGGTGGTGGCTGAAAGGTTCTAAGGAGACGAGAGAGAATGTGGAGCGTGAGAAGGAAAATGTTGTTGCTGGCTGATGAGCTTGATGTGAAGTTCCCGGTTCCAGCACTTCTATTTAAAGAGATGTTCCTTGCGAAGGACCCAACACAGTCGCCCTTATTTCGGATGCATTATTTGTTAGTCCTTCACTAGCTAGAAAATTTAAAATTGGTCTAAGATCATTGAAGATCGTTGTAATTGCACCCACTCGTCAGGGATCAGGCTCCAGCATTAAGTTACCGCTAAAGCTAGGGCCTGCCTGAAGCTGCAGAGGAGCCATGCCAGTGGTCCCTGGTGTGCACAGAGAGAGACCAGATCTGGATTGACGTTAACAACTCTCACCTATCCTAAATATGCCGATGGAGGACAATCCAAGTTACGATTGCCCATGGAGGACAATCCAAGTTACGCCATATCAATGGTTCGATCAAAGCCCCATCATCCACTGATCTAAATATGCCGAATGGCAATTTACTGATAACTTTGTCATGTCATGGATCTTCAACTCCAGATTTACAAAATTTTTGCTTACTCTGAAACGGCCAATCCCTTGAAGCCTACATACACGGTGGAAACCCCCAATTCTACTATCACCTTGGGGAATTTCATTGTCTTTAAATAAGATAGAATACACATCTAGGGATAAATATGAATATTTATTGGAAAGACAAATACAATTATTATTTCATTTTTTATTGATTTGAGCCAAATTACTTTGCCGACTAGTCGACCTTATCTTTCCACAACACACCAATTCTACCTATCACATTAGGGGATTCTTTGAATAAGATAGAATAAATCTCTAGAGATAGATTAGTGTCGCGACCCTAAAAAAATTAATTTCAATTTTCGGGCTAATGGATTATTAAGATTGAACTTAACTCGGGCCCTCCCAAGCCCTACCAATTCGCAACTTAGGGTTTAAGTTCTTAACATGCAAATGTTTTCATGCTTGGAGTCGCCACTAATCAATTTACGGTAGGCTGATTAGAAACCTAAATAAAACATAGGGAGATATGTTTTATTCCTACGAACCAGAGATTCTAAGCCCGGGGACTTGATTACGCTAGATCTAGTCTAACGCCCTTTCGGTACCTTTTCTTTTCAAAAATATTTTGGCAGGCAGTTTGGATCCATTTTAACTTATGTCACTAACATGTGAGGTGTTCATGCGGGTGCGCAAACCACCAATTTAACACCCAAGGAAAGCATTAAATAAATTGCAAGCTTAGGAGAATAACTTACCTCAGTGCAACGCAAGCATCTGCATTGTTAGTTAGAAAATCACATCAACATCCTAATATGATTTCCAATTAACAAGCATTCACTCAATTTCTTTTTTTTTTTTGATTTTCACTTTATTTAAATGAAATCTAGTTTACATGCAATGACGTGCAAGAATGACATGCGAATTAATGCAATCTAATATGCAAACTATATGTCGTGCGACGACGTGACCCAATTCTAATGACGTGCAATGATATATTTTTGGTATTTTTCTTTATGAAATTCGGAATAAAAAACATGCCTAAATTATCATGCAAACTAATGACTTCTATTTTTGGTATTTTCTGTTTAAAATTCGAAATTCAAAAATACCTAAGTTAACATGCAATTTATGATGACTTAATCTACCCTAGAATGATTTCTTTTTGGGATTTTCTTAAAAAATTCGGAATTAAAAAATAACGTGAATAATCCGTTAGGATTAAAACAATACCTAATTTAAGCTAGGAAACATGCCACCTTAAGTCCTAATTTAAATTAAATATTTATCTCATCCTTTGGGATATATTCAAAAATCCTAGACATGCAAAAATTCTAATTCAAATCTAGCTAATATTTTTGAATTTTCTGTTTATTTAAAAAAAGCAAGAAATTTAAACAAATAAGGATAGCAATCAATTCAAATCATCCACGCGATCCGCCAAATTCGTTTCAAACTCTGATTAGGCACAAAAATCAAATTATCGGTCATATCTATGAGGTTATAGATATTAACGGATAATCGATCATTCGAATTTGGAAAGCTAGTGAAATTTATCATCGTATCTAAGTGATTATAGATAGGATGATAATTTCCCGTATCGCCCCGTATCGGACCTTAGGGTTAAGGTCAAATAGTCGTCTAGATACGTTGCTAAATTAGGAAATTTTCCTAATTTGAATATTTGAAAATATTGCGGATATATAGAACATTATCCTAAGATATCTAAATATCCACACGATAATCACAAAATATTCAAACACACCAAATTAGGAATCTAAATATTTGAAAAGAATATTCAGAATATATCCACTTACCTAATTTGAAAATACTTCCAAATTTCGAATTGGATCGGGATCGGCTTGCAGATCGGGAATGGGACGATCGGCGACGGCGGGACGGCGACGACGACACCGACGATGCACAGCAACACCTGCAAGGCTGTTCGGTGAATTTGATGCGTGCGTGGGCGAGTGACTCCGAACAGAAAATTTCAGGACTGCACGATTCCGAAAAAATGGGCGTAACTTCCTCAATACAAGTCGGATTGACCCGATTCCAAAAGCCACAAATCAAGGACTCGTAGATCTACAACTTTCGTGTTTTGAGTTTCCACAAATAAGCTCTGTGAAGTGAGCGATTCTGGGAGGAAGTGGACGAGGAGCAGCAAATCAGTAGCTTGGCGTTGGGATGAAGAAGCAGCGACGGCAGCAACAATTCTCGGTTTAAAGCGGCGAAAGCGGCGGAGATGTTCTCCGTCGGGAGAGCGGCGTCGTGGGGGGCGCGGCAAGCGGTGGCGGCAACAAGCGATGCGACGGCGGACGCGCGCGAGCGGCGGCGACGGTTCATCGGTCTTCTCCCTCTCTCTTACTTGGACTCTCTAAAAAAATCAGATCTGAAATTGTGTGTTTCTTCCCTCAATTCTGACCTAATGTTATGCTTATATAGTATTAATCTAGGTCAATTTAGATGGGCTTTATGTCCTAATGGGCTTAGGCTTGGGCATAGGTTTAATGGGCTGAATTAACTTGGGCTTTTGATTAATTAAATTCAACATATCGAATTAAACCCAAATTAAAACGACTGAGCCCGTTTGACTTGAAATTCCCGGCCCTTGCATTCCGAATGTGCCGAGTCTCGTTGAATGAAATTTAAGCTCATTCGCCACAACCAATTTGATGCAAAAAATGCAATTAAACTAAATGAAACTATATGTTATGCAATTTAAATATTTTTGTTTTAGGGGTTAAAAATTTAATCCCTAATTTTCTATGCAAATTACACTAAATGACGCGCCAAAATTTAGGTGCCAACAATTAGAATATTAATTGGAAAGGAAAATACAGTAGTTATTTCATAATTTATCTATTTGAGCCAAATCTCATACTAAATTTGAACTCTGCAAACTAGTGGTCATTTTCTTTCCAACACTATGAGGTTGACTCTCATATGTGAGAAAGTTCAAGATAAGACAATTGAGACTCTATACATCATAAGTGAGGGAAAAATGTCAAAAAAGTCCTAAACCTTTTGCATTTGTGCCAATTTAGTCCTAAATCTTTTTTGGTGCCAATTCAGTGCTAAACCTTTTGCATTAATGCTAATTTAGTCATAAACCTTTTTTTGGTACCAATTCAATCATAAATATTTTGCATTTGTGCCAATTCATGTGAATAGCTATTAACTGGAAGGACTGAATTGATACTAATACAAAAGGTTTTGGATTGAATTGGTATCAATGTAAACGGTTTAGGACTATATTGGCACCAAAAAAAGGTTGAGACTAAATTGTCATCAATGCAAAAGGTTTATGACTAAATTGACACCAAAAAAAGGTTTATGACTAAATTGGAAAAATGTTTTTTGAAAGATGATTGGTCACATGAGTTAAAAAAAATTAGTCAACGAAAGATGTTCTCATCAGCGACAATAATTTATACCCAACTATTTTCGTAGATGATGAAAATATTTTTCATTCATTTATTTTTGTAAGCAATACAGACTATTATTTAATTTAAAATTGTTCGTGAAATAAATGCACCCTAAATCAGCTCGTAATAAACTTTCAAAAGACACTTCTTATGAACTGGACCCAAGTGTGTCCTTAAAGTGCTTCATTAGAACTTTGGGACGTTAAATTCGGGGGTATTCTCATGAGAGAGGTAAGAAACACTTTCTCTCTAATCGGGGGGCTAGGCGTGCAAACATTGGTACGTTAAAATAAGAAACACGATCCTGTCAGCTCGTCGGATGTGTATGATTGGATAGGCGGGACGACCCTAATTGGAAGCTTTAGCTTCTCCTACTTTGGTGAAGTACTATCAGTAACCACCAACAAGAATACAAAAGCAGGCCCTAGCTATCGAGGGTTAATGACGGCAAGAAATCGCATGCCTAATAGCAATGGTCCGCCTAAATTCAACGCTTTAAGCACATAGCTTAATGGCATATCGAAAGCCAAACTAACCCTAATTCTCCTATGGAAAGAGGATATTTTCGAGTTAGCCAGCATTTTTTTATTCTTTCTGACGCGCCCATCAGACATGAAACTCCATTCAAAGTCGCAAAGTAAAGTCGCAACAAGATTTGATTGATTCAGTCCACTCCCGGTTCAAGTCTTTGACATTGCTGGGTGTTGATTTTATAGTAGTTCTAGGGGAAAGAAAAAGAGAAGAAAATACATTTATCAGAAGAAGGGCATCGTTGATTTGATATTTTCCTTTTTGGACAACGGTATCCGATTTCTTTCTTTTTTTTTAAATTTTCATTGAGTTTTGAATTCCCTACATCTATCTAGAAAGCTTGAAACAATTAGTGTGATAAGACTTCCATGGGTGGAGTTCAATGTTCAACCATTCCGCAAGCGACCTAGGTTGACCAACTCTCCACCGCCGCCACCCTAAACAATTAATGATAAGACTTCCACGGAAATGAATTTCAAAATTCGTGATATGTGCTCGTACAGATAAAAGGTTTGTTAGACACCAAGGAAATAAATTGAAAAGGTCATAAACTCATTTTATTTGTACTAATTACCTTTGAATATTGCCGCCGTAAACAATTAATGATAAGACTTTCGGGGAAATGAATTTCAAAATTCGTGATAGGTGCTCGTACAAATAAGAGGTTTGTTAGATATTAGGGAAAAGTATTGAAAAAAGTCTTAAATCCATTATATTTATGTCAATCACTTTTGAATATTGTCAATTGAGTTCTAAACATGTTGACTCTTAGGAACAACATAACCTTCGTGAATCAAGTCTAGTATTTCAATAAATGGATTTGTTAGGATTTGTTGTACAATTACAAAGAAAATAGAGAATAAAAGTGAGAAAGAGAATTTAATATGTATGATTTTATTCTGGCTCACTCTTAAATTAGGGTTATGTCCAAATGAGGATTCCGTTATAATTAGTACCCCGCACATCTCTATTACATCCCTCAATTACAAGAAAAAGATGGATCCAAACTCAACCCGTGTTGTCTAGTTATTAAGGAGTATGAACCACACCTCAACAAGATCTATCCGAAGAAGAAAGTAATTGTATTATTATGTGGTACAATCTGCATTGAGTACCCTATTAAACCTGTTTCCAATCACATACTTTAACCAAGTATTTGGTCAGAAAGACATTATAGTAAGTATGTTTGGCCGATTGCAAGATATATGACCGATTTTACTTTTCTTAAGAAACGGTATGAGGTGGCCCCATACGCTAAATTTCTTTGAAGTTTGTGCTAGACAACATTGTATAAGGTTGTCGCTATGATTTCACCTAAACCATAACCTACATATTTTTCGTAAGATTTTCCAACGAGATGACCGTTTTAGCAGTTACCCTTTTCATTTTGATGCATTAACATATTTGTATGAGAAACACGATGAAACCTATGGCGTATTTTTGAGACGAAATAAGCGGTCATCAGTCATTACATTGCATAGAATAATTCAGTATAAGTGGAATGAAACCCAAGTAGAGCGGTCTCTCCATTACCAATTGTTCAAAGTACAGTGGCATTTTTAACTAAAAGCTTGATATGTGGATTGCTCAGTAAATGACCAAAATACATCGAGTCAAAGGCACAATCTATCCTTTTCTGTTAATAAGAGTCTATGGAGAAACTTGCGTAACCAAGTGTGGTCTCATGATCGTAATCCTCTCCCTAGTTATATAGATGCAGTTAATGTTTAAATGAGCAGAGAGATGATGGACCAGAAGGGTTAGGTACTTCCTAATGAGATACATTTTTGGCATAACCATTTGACCAAAATATGTCGTGAAAAACAGAGATGTACCAAACAGGTATTCGTCAGCAGCCTTCTAACTAAAATGTGAACATGGTTCCAGGGCAGGATCGGGATGAGCCATGGTCTGATTCGCGGTTCTATACTTTCAGGAACCGCCGATTCCTGGTGTCTGGGAAACCAAATAGGGGACCGGACTGGGGAATAAAAAAACTCCTAAAATAAAAACATTGAGAGTTCTGGAGAGTGGTGAGGCTTGGCAGTCGTATGTCGTTTGAGAATTCTTGTCCTCCTCCTGCTTTCCTCTTCGATATCGCCCGTAACATGACCTTCCGTCCACCGGCTCCATAACCGGTGACCATCCCTCTCCGGCAAAGCTCTCTCCTTTTCTAGTTTTCACCTTGGCCCTTTTCTCGATTCAGCGCTTTCAACTCTTGCCAGTGCCTTGTACTCACTTAGATTCTGACCGGCAGTGATGAATCGAAGCTTTTTCTCTCGACCTAGTCATAGACTCACAGATCACAGCTTCTTCAGCGTCTATGAATCAGGTAATGTCTGATTCTTTGCTATGCGTTTTTTTGATTGTAGTTGGACCCGAAGTTCAAGCATGTGTCGGACCTAAATGAACTGGTTCATTTGATTTCAAACATCACTCGTCATTGTCATTTGAGTCAGTCCACAAATCTAGATTTGAAGTGATTAAAATCTACTCTTCAAATCATTGGCCATAATCTGTTACAATCCAGCGAAGAACTTTCTTGCATGGGAAATAATCTACTTAAATTGCTGATTTTAGTGTGATAGTAGGTAACTGTGTAGTTGCAATTTTAGATCTGGGAAATGTTGGCATGAATGAGGAGTTAGTACCATGATTTTGCAATTAGTAAAGAGCACATGATCTCGAAAGTTCTTCCTGCTTGTTTGTTTGTTGCTTATTTGCTAATACCGCAGATGACGGACCAACAGAGAAACTCAAGAATTGGAAGAAGAGGCTTCCACCTAGAAGAGGTCGTAGTTGTATTAAGTTTTTTCTATCGTATCTGATGTTGTGGAGATGCTAAGTCAATTGGTCTTTTGAAGAATGAAAGAAATGCCTGCGCAGGTCGAATGAGCGGTCGCATGTTAGCCATTTTAGTCGAATCCCTAAAAAATATTGATGTTGCTGCATACTGCATAGTCTCCGATATCCTCCTTTTTGCTCTCCCTTGCTGTGTTCACTCCTGGTGCATTTTATTTCATTGTACTTGTGCAGGGCAACATACCAACTTCCTTGTCTTTTGATTCGAGACTTACTTTCTTGATAAACTTAATGAATCCAATTATATTGTCTTATTGTTGTGTATGTGTGAAGTTGATGTATCAAGATAACATGTCAATGGAGGTGGAGGGATGTGAGGAGATGACTCCGATAATCTTTCATGGATTGTTGCTATTGACAAACTAAAACCTTTCATTATTATTGTTGTGGTCACTTTCATTTTGCTTAACTAGAAATGAAAAAAAAGGGGGCCAATGAAACTTGAAATTGACCAGAAAATTATCAAATCAGCCCAGAAAATTTTCCAGGAGACGCGGTCTTGGAACTTGCACGATGGTATGAAACTCGTGTGCCCTGTGAGATTACTTACAAGTAAGCGAATCTAATATCTAATCTGATATGAATAAGGAAAACCTATCTTATAGCGTCATAAAGCGTATGTTCGCAAGTTATTCTTTTGAGTTTTGTAATTGCAATTCCCCGTACCACAATAATCCATGTCATCTTGTATTTTTCATGAAAAATCACTAACATAAACAGTAGATATAAATTCATTTAATGTCGCTAATATGTAGATGCAAAACATGCGCTACTTAAGTAGTGGCATGAGAATTAGTGGTCACGAACATTTAGTCTGCTGCGGTTAAGTTAATGCATCCATATTAACGCAATTAGCATCTAGTGTAAGTGTTTGATTACTCTTCAATAATGTTAACATCCTCTGTAACCATGAATCGTACATACTACAGTAGGAATGTAAGCGAAAACTGCCATAAAGATATTCATATTGTCGAAGTTCAATGAACCATTGTGCATACATAATATAAAATAAATAAAACCAATATTATAGCATATCTTGAAGAGTATAATTGGCCAAGTGTATCCTTATTTCAAATGCAACTCTCTCTACCACAATAATGCACGTCATTGTTTTAAATACCATTAATAGAGGTGGTGGATGCTTATATTATTGATTGTTTGTCGGGAGAAAAGCTACTATCTGTGCTAGGCTGATGTTGGGAATCAGCTGTCACGATGAGACGGGAGAGACATGGTGAGAGGACATCTTCTCATTGATAGTTGGTTCAAGGTAGACTTTGTGACTTGCCCTATGTCACAAAGTCTACCTTGAAATCAAGATAGATAGTCCGTTTAGGGATAAAATCTATCACTAAATATAGGAATGGAAGCGCTGGTTTCGTTTATATAGCACTCTGGTGCCTACAAGTTATATCTTCTTGTCATATCATACTAATCATTAATATTGATGAATGACAAATATCATAAGTCGCGGATTCATCTAGCATATGTAGATTTAGAAGGATATGTGCAACAGCGATAACTGATGTGAATTGCAATAGATTACGCTCAAGAAGTGCCATGAACTTGCAGACAATGGAATCAGCCACAACGCAAAGCACGGAATAGCATATGCTTCTTTGACGAATTTTATGAAGCTTGTACAAACACCCATCACTAATGCATAAAGCAAAAGGCTGTAACCAAAAGCGAGTTTTCGGCCAACAATGCATCCCTAATCGAGGGGCACAGGTTCGAATAAAGTTGACACAATATGGTCCTTGGTCTCGTGATCAGGAAGGCCGTGTCCATCTCCATACTGGTAAAAGCATTGAGAAGCTCGAGCCAAGTTCAAACATGCCCCAAGAAAAGGCCTGAACCCGGGAAATGGGTGGTCCTCAAACACATCTCCGTTGATCTTCTTCCACGTCTTGCGCATTAGATGCCTGATGTGTTGCTGCGTGGCCTCTTCCAAAGCGCCAGTTTCATTCATGTAGCATTCTAGCGCCTTGAAGTTGTCTCCTCGTGCCAACTCATACTAAGCATGGACGACATTGATGGGTCACAAACATTAGTCCCGAGATTCATCTGACATTCGTATCAAAGACAAATATCAAAGTAAGTTACCGATGATGTGCTGAGATCATCATTGAGTTGAAGAATCTTGGCGGAAGAATGCACGAGACTCGGGATTTTCGACACGTAATCAAGTCCCTCTTTGCGTCAATTCGTCTGTGGTTAGGAAGTAGCTGTGCAACAGCAAAATCAGCCCTCCGATTGAATCCACCGCATTGACCACGTACTCCTTCAGTGTTGGTTTAACCCCTTTGTTGTACCAATGCACCTCCTTTATGTACGCCTTACATTCATCCGCCCACTGTAGGATTGAAATTCGAAAGTGTGTCAGTGACCAAGTCGAGGGAGGTTCTTTTCTCCTACTTTTTTGGATTCTCAAATGTTTTGAGAGAAGTCGTAACGAAAGTTAGAAGTAGAAATATAAGTTGCCCTGCACGGTCGGGAAATTGTTAGTTGAAAGGTTTAGCAAGTCGAGAGTACTGCTTTTCGCATGTAAGGAATGGGGTTGATTCCTTGCTCTCTCATTGTCCAATAACTAATTTCGTTGGTCGTGTTGTACAAGGCAATGTAACTATCCCTTATTGTTGGAGGAAGGTTATCGACGTCCGTGATATCCCATCTAGAAAAGTTACCGTCACTTGATATGCTTTTTAGTAATAACAATGAAAATTAGTTCATATCCTTACTTTATTAGCCCAAACCAGTCAATTGCATAGAAGAAAAACAAGCTGACATAAAACATGAACATTGAAGAATTTATTTCATAACATAAAATTTTTAGGATATGATTTACCTATTGCATTTGTAGACTAATTAATTCCCTGTCTTTTTTCTTGACGATAATGGTTACGAGGGAAAATGATGATGGTGGTGATATTATACGAACTTGACAATGAAATCTGTTAAGAGCTCAAGCTCTTCCAGTGCCCCATATACATCATAAACGTCATCGATAAGTGTCACCATACAACCGATCTTTATCATCATTTCTCTGAAAGCTGTATATTGAGGTTCAAAAATCATTAAACAGCACCAAAAATAGTTTTCCACTAGCCTGTCGCTAAAGAATGTCATCTTGTTTGCGCCCAGTTCAACCCACCACCAGAAAAATTTGTCATATGATGACTAAGTCAATCAAAATGCGCTCCCACCTTGCCAGATTGCATCTATGAACTATTGAGTGCTTGTGTATACCTTGCCAGATTGCTAACTTCCTTCCTGTGGATTGACTGCACTAAATTGAAGTCTATTTTAGCCAATCGTAGCAAAGAGGGGATCATGTCTTGCTGCTTCTCGTACATATCCATGAACCACCGAGCCTCCAATCTGTTTGGCCTCCAGTGGATCGGCAAATCTAATGCATGAAGCACTTTTCTCGCCAAACAAGTTGGAATTTCATCGAGGTTCAGATTCTTCAGATACTTAGAAGCGAAATCTTGAGCTTCGTCCAGTATGCTTTCGCATTCCATTCCAAGAAAAGAAGCTTCATAAAGACCAAGAAGCCCCTTCACATCCTTCTCGAGTGATTCCTTGAAGGTACCACTCTTTTTAATAAACCTTCGAAACACATCTATATGTCCAACAAAATTAATGATATGTTTTTTTTGTTTAGAGATAACAGAATATAGTAATTAGAATAAGACTAAAACGAAAGTTCATAACTAACTTAAATAAGAGTTTGTAATGCACAATTTGTTGGTAACTTAATAGGAGACAAGTTGATAATCACTTTAATTGAGGTCAGTGACGTATAGAAAGAGTTGTTAAGCAACATAAACGAGAGTTAGTAACTCAAAACCAATAAACTTAAGCGGAAAAAAAGTTGGTTAGTCAGACACAAAAGGTTGGTAATTTCATTTGGTAGTTGGCAAAATCAAGCTGATGATAAGAATGGTAAATTAAAATTTGTAACTGATAAGAGAATTCTTGTCATAGACAAGAGTTGTTGGTAATTTTAAGGGTTAATATCACAAAAAACCCTAAACTGGTACACTTCTGATAATTTTACCCAAAACTATTTTTTTGACCATAAAAAATCCCAAACTAGTACACTTGTGACAAGTCTACCCTGAACTATTTTTTTTACCACAAAAAACTCCAAACTGGTATACATGTGACAATTTAGCCCGAACTAATTTTTTAATATTATTTTTTATTTTTTGAATTTATTTATTAATTTTTTTATTTTTTCTTTACTTTTTTTTCTTTCTTTTTAATCTCTGACCGTTCACCGGACCGACCAGAGGCAGAAGCCGGCGAGGTCGGCCTCGCCCGGCAATGGCGTGGTCGAGCCTCGCCAGATCTGGCGAGGGCTCGGCCCCGCCATTGCAGGGCAAGGTCGACCTCCCCGACGTTGGGCAAGGTCGATCCTCGCCAGATCTGGCGAGGGCTCGGCCTTGCCATTTCAGGACGAGGCCGACCTCGCCCAATGCCAGCGAGGTTGGCCTCGCCTTGCAAGGGCGAGGTCGAGCCTCGCCAGATCTAGCGAGGGCCCGGCCCCGCCGACCACTGGCGAGGCTCGACCTCGCCGACGTTGGGCAAGGCCGACCTCGCTCAATGCCAACGAGGTCGTGCCTTGCCAGCAACCGGCAGGGCCGGGCCCTCGCTAGATCCAGCGAGGCTCGACCTCACCGGCTTCCGCCTCTGGCCAGTCGTCGGTCCGGTGACCGACCAGAGATTAAAGAGAAAGAAAAAAAAAGTAAATAAAAAATTAATTAAAAAAATTCAAAAAAATAAAAAATAATATTAAAAAATTAGTTCTGGGTAAAATTGTTACATGTATACCAGTTTGGGGTTTTTGATGGTCAAAAAAATAGTTCAGGGTAGATTTGTCACAAGTGTACCGGTTTGAGATTTTTTATGATCAAAAAAATAGTTTTGGGTAAAATTGTCACAAGTGTACCAGTTTAGGGTTTTTCGTGGTATTAACCCTAATTTTAAAGAAATCAATAACTAACTCAAACAACGCAAGAACTAATTGATAACTCAATAAAAAGTTGGTAATTTCTAGAAAGAGTAAATAGATTTATAGAAAACTCAATAGAAAAGTTGGTAAATTTTTAAAAAGAAAACAAATAAACATTGATAAGCAACTCAAATGGGAGTCGATAAACTAAAACTAGCCGGTAAGTAATGGGAGAAAAGCTAGAGCTCACACAAATAAAAGTCGATAAGTTCATGTAAGAGTTGATAAATTAAAGACGTTTGTGTGAAAGACAAATAATAGTTGGAAAACGATAATAATAGTTGATAAATTAAAAGAACAAATAAATATTGGTGAGTAATTCAAATGAAAGTTGCCAACTCACAAGTAATTGGTAATTTAATTAAAAAAATGTTGGCAAGTCACTCGTATAAAGATTAATAAATTCATATAATAGTTGATGAAAAATTAAAGTCGGTTAAATATAAGAAAATTGGAATTTGCAAACCTGTTAAATGGAATTGGTAATTTCATAGAAGTGCCGATAAGTTGTTTACAAATTACCGGTAATTTCTTTTACAAACATATCTTTAACACTTACAAACTCTTTCATATATTTACTAGCACGAAAAAATCTGTTCTTTCGGGAACAAAACAATTGAACCGTCCAAGTTCCAACTTATCATGAGAATGTGTCTTTGCTTCTCCTGTAAAAAGCACATGATGTCGACCCAAAATTGACTAATGACTTAAAATTAAAAATCATATGAAGATTAATTTGAATTATTATCACGAGAAATTATTAGGCGAATAAATTTGTTCTAGATGAATCCCGTGCAAAATCCACCATTTTATTGATTTAATGTGCAAATCATTGAAATGGTGATAATAATTAATTATAATATGTTGGTACATGTAACATGCTCTAATTTACGGGTCAAGATTCATACACGTAATACACCTACCAAATATAAAACTACACTTATTGTGAAGCCTTTTTTGGATTAAATATTTATTAAAGTAGACCCAATGAAGATTTGGTCAAACTACGCATCCTAGCTTTTTATATTGGAGGTTAGTTTCTTTCAAAATGTAATGATCCTAAATACCATATTGTCAATGAAAATCTTATTCCATTATAAAGGCTGATTTTTCTCTAAAACTATCATATTTTTAAGAGGTTAATTCCACGAAAAATTCTAAATAGGTACACCCGTGATAAATTTACTCAAACTAATTTTTGGACCATAAAAAATCCCAAATTAGTACACTTGTGATAAATTTATCCCAAACAAATTTTTTGAGCATAAAAAACTCTAAACTTGTATATTTGTGACAAATTTACCCTCTATTAGTTTTTGTTAAATTGGATTAAAACAAAAAAAAAATCGCAAACTGGTACACTTGTGACAAACGGAGGGTAAAACCCAAAACCGGCATATCCGTCAACTGTCGCATGTTAATTAACAAAGCAATTTAACAGTAAAATTTAACGGAAACTAACGAAGGGTAAATTTGTCACAAGTGCGCTAGGTTGAGGTTTTTTGTGGTCAAAAAATTAGTTTGAGATAAATTTATCATATGTGTACCAGTTGAGGGTTTTTTGTTGTATTAATCCAGAAACTTTCATGAATTATAAATGGGATTTTTTTGGCGGGGAGGGGGGGGGTTGTTGCTTCAAAAGGAAAGTGAGATGGCAAATAATAAAAAAATTAACCTTGAGATATATCGTAGCCATGCTGTCTGAGAAGTCTAAATCCAAGGGCAGTCGAGGGGAGATCATTTGAAAAACAAGCATCATTCGAATCATCACGGATGACTTGTAATGCCCTTTTGATGTCATTCTCGAAATGGTATTGCGGCCCAAGCCTATGGATCGCATCGATGAGCTCAAGCTTGGCCAACCATTGTGTCTCCCTCTCCAATCTGTCCTTCACCTCTTCCTTCATCCTCTGGATCCCCTCCACATATCTCTCCTCCTACATATTAATTTCACTCTTATAAGCTCGCAAGAAAATCAAGCATATTGTGGCCTTCTCACAAGTTTTGAGCAATCAAAAAGCTTCACAAGGTATTAATGATACAAGCAAGAGGAAAGCATATTGAAACCGACCGCATAATCTGCACTCGGTGACTTCAGAATGTTGTAATCCCAGATGCTCGGCGTGTAGTTTGTCGAATGCCTAGTGACCGGCAACTGCTCATTTGCATTCGAATTAATGTTGCTAACACACCAAATCCCTGTGGTGATTGCGACCACGACAAAGGAGGAGGAGGAGGAGGGGCGAGGGTGTTTGAAGAGCAGGACGGAGGGTCGTCGCCTGCGGTGGAGTGAAGAAGAAGGAAGGTAGCTTGTGGTAGGAGATTGAATAGCCATGCTTCTTGTGTTTTGGTATCAGCATTAGCTATTCATGGATCATGAGTTGATATATATATTGTCTTTTCTGCTTGTAGAAAAAAGAGAAAATAAATAATCGTTACAGGTCATTCGTGTCGGAAATAGCAACTTTGTTTTCGCTAAAGTCGAAAATGGCAACTTGCACACCAGATGGGCAGCACCTCTTCAATGTGCGAATATCATATCCACTTTTGACGAGATTCACGTGGCATGGTGGCTGTCGGCAGACATGATTAGGTGAAAGAACTGGCAAGTCAAGATCACACCACTTTCCACTTACAACTAAAAATAAAACAAAAAAGTTAATAAAAACGAGAACATCAATTTCTTGTCGAACAAAAAGGGTGAAAATGAAAAACATAGAAACGTTACTTTTTTTTTTAACCACAGGAGTTTGCCCCAGTGAGCCACCTTTCTTACTTGGAAAGGGAAGATGGAGAGTTCGAATCATCACCTTTTCAGGAGAGGCTAGTTTCAAATGTAGGTTTCAACTTCTACGCTCTGCAAAAGACAGGGCAAAAGTTTAAGAGTGAATTGAGAGTTAGAATATGACACATAAAATAATAATAATAATAATAAAACTTTTTCTTTTTCTTTTTCCTTTCTAGAAGGTCACTTTCCACATGTAAGGGATGGGGTTGATGCCACGCGCTCTCTTCATGTTCGAAACTTCAATGCCTGAGAGAGTGTAGAGAAGTAGAAAGTGGCATAAGTGATAACTTAAATGGATATGTTACTTGCCATACATAGGAATCGACTTAAGGATAAGAACAATACTTGTCACTCGTAGGTAATCAACCTAAGGGATAATAGCAAAACAAGAAAAATTTCTTGTTCAAGGCTTAAATAAGTTATGAATCAATCAAGTCTGCCTTTTTTTTTATTCATCATAGCATGCTTATATAGATGAGCATGGAACAACCGTCCAAACATGAGTAATTTCCTAAACTCATTGGAGAAAAAATTAGTTTTACTACAAAGTATAATAAAGTCTTAGGAACTAGGACTTTTAACTCTTGGAACCTTCATCACAAGTAAGACTCATATAGACCTAGGAACTAAGAAATGCAATGATGACAATTATAAGACCTCGAAAATATGAGAAATATAATTGGTCGTAGGTCTTCAAGTTTACATATTTTCAAAGTTGCTGAATCAATGGCCTTCAAGGAATGCTCCGGCATCAGAAGCATTTGCTGCATGTAAACTCGTCTCCAAGTTTCCTTTGTCCTCAACTTCATGGTAGGGAGAAAGTTTTGTAACATTGAGCATTGCCGACACATCCTTACCAAAGGAACTTGATTTCAACAAATTTCTGGGACGGCCCCTCTAACGAACTAGATAATAGATTAGTTTCATACTAGCAAATATCTTCAAGGCATGCTAAAAAGATGAAATATATTTAACATATTTTGACAATTGATGAAAACTTTGATAGAGAATGCTTCGGGGCATACAAAATGAAAGTGGTAGGTAATGCCTCCTGCCATTATAATCATTCCCTCTCCATTTATGACCTCGACATTTGCCTCAACAAATTTGTTTGGAGATTCACCATCCATAATATCATAGTTGCTTGATGGTATCTAAATGATCAGCATCTCTCCCTTCAATTTTTCCGTGATCTCGTCTTGCTCCAAAGTAAGGCCTCTTGGAACATGATAAATCATTTCTTTAGCCATGATTTCATCCGGTGGCCATTGTAGCTCTTTATGCTCTTTAGGACTCATTCTATAGGCTGCTTTCCCAAAAAGAAATCAATGCAATGCTGGATGTCTTATATGGGTGGAAGACCAAGTGGAATCTCTTCCAGAACATCTTTAGAGTCTTGGAGAAGAGGTTCTACTTGAGAATTCGTACACCACAAGTGCATATGCCTCCATGAATTCTTCCAAGGCCTTATCAATTTCAGATTTAGAGAGTAAATTGTTTCCTTCTCCGTTAGATGGTTTAGGAGTACTCTCTATTTTGGAAAGACCCAAGGTGTTTTTGACAACATCTTTCTTGAAAGCGTAAGTATGTTTTAACCCATCATGCTTAGTTTTTCTATCAAATTGCCAAGGCATCTCAATAATCAAATGGCAAGCATCCATGGGAACAATATCACACCATATTTCATTATTATATTTTCCCAATAGAGAATTGAACAGGACATTTTTTATTAACCCTTACCTTATTTTCTTTGCGAAGCCAGAAAAACTTGTAAGGTTGTGGGCGTTTTTCTGTTTTGAGGTGCAATTTATCCACCATTGTTGTGGCCACTACTTTCTCACAATTTCCTCCATCAATGATAACATCAAACACATTTCCATGAGAAGTGCATCTAGTTTGAAAAAAGTTGTTGCGAAGCCAAGTATCATCTTCACTAGGAGTAGCATTCAAGATATGATGAAGGATTATAGACTCTCCTTGATCTCTGTAAGTAACTTCATGTCCCACATCTGGACCTTCGTTGGAGCTAGTTATGTCGTCTTCAAGCTGTTCTTCTACTAGAGAGACAATCTTACGATTTGGACAATTAGAGGCACTATGTCCAAACCCTTGGCACTAGAAACACTTGATAGAGTTAAGGTGATTGGAACTTGATGCTCCATCATTCTTAGGAAGCGACTTTGAAGCGGCTGCCCTAGTATTAGAAGTAGAGGCACTCTCACCTTTGGAATAACCTTCTTTGTTCCAAGACCGAGAGCTACTACCATGTGCTTCTTTAAGTTGTCATTCCACCTTAAGTGCAAGTTGACTAACATCATTATAAGTCCAATAAGGTTGTAGTTGAACAGCATTATTGATTTCTGATCGAAGTCCACCAAGGTAGCGTGTGATGCCCCAAAATGTCACGCGCGATACAAATCCCTTAGCATTATCTTAATATGGCTAGCGGAAGACAAAGACTAAACATGAATATCACACAAATTTAGACAAAAACTTTTTCTTCTCATTAATAAACCCTTGTCAGATTTATAACCTAGACAAAGCATCATACAAGTACAAAAAACAAAAACTGGGTAGGTCAGGGTTGCCTATCTCCAATTAGATCCTACATCCAAAAGTCTATCTAAAGTCCAAAGCTGTCACAAGTCGATCACTTCATCCTCTGCTGCGGAACCATCATCATCAAGGTCAAAGCCCTTCAACGGGCCAATCAACTCGCCCTCCAAGTTGAAATACCAAGCAATAAAAAGATAATGAACCCATTCCAGAAGCCACACATCAATCTATATCGTAGAGCTACACTTAGTATATACGGCGTCAGACTCCAGCACAAACACATCCTCATAAATAGCGTCATGATAAATAGGAACTCCAAAATGTAGGAGCTGTGGAACATCCATCCTACATGTCTGAAAAAATAATGGAATGAGCCGAAGCCCAGCAAATGAAATCTCTAGTTTTAAGTTAGGAAAATCAGCTTACCACTTCACCTGGCATAAACATATGTGCATACATAGCAAACGATATGCATGGAACTTGAATGCAAGGTATACCTTTTTCCGTATGGAGGTGCCGCAAAAATATGAATAATGCAACATATCATAATATTTTCACTCAAACGCAGGCATGATGTAAAACATTTATGCTCATGCGATTAGGTTCATTACTTCAATCTCCCGAACACTCCCGAGGCATCCCAACCAATGAGGCATCCCAACTCTGAGGCATCCTGGCACACACCTAGAACATCACGACCTACGGGGCATCTCGACTCCCGAAGCATCTCGAAACACTCTCCGGGGCATCCCGACCTACGGGGCATCCCGACACACGGGGCATCATCACATACCACTAAATGGGCGACGGAATTTATGTTATTCTCATTCAAGTCATGACAACCAAGTATTTGCATGCATAAATCCGCTTTGGCCCGTTCCATATCGAGCCATCATGGTTTTTGTACTTTAAAACCATGAAATGCATCATCCGAATAATTTAAATATGAAACAATACATTTCGAACTCATAAGCAAATTAAGCTCATAAGCAAAATTCAGGTTCAGAAGCAAATTCGGTCATCAGAAGAAAATTTGAGTCATCCAAAGCAAGTTTAGATTCAGAAGGAAGTTCAAACTCAAAAGTGGGATAAAACTCAGAAGCGAGTTCAGACTCAGAAGCGGGTTCAAGCTCAAAAAAATGAATTTAGACTCAGAAGCGAGTTCATATTCAAAAGCGAATTTAGACTCAGAAGCGGGTTCAAATTCAGAAGCAAGTTCAAACTCACAAGCAAGTTCAGACTCACAAGGCTAAAGTCCGAAGGTAAAGTTTGAACGGTAAAGTCTGAGTAGTAAAGTCCGAACAGTAAACTCTGAAGTAAAGTCTAATGTGGTAAAGTATGAAGGTAAAGTCTGAACGTAAGCTCTGAAAGTAAAGTCCGAACAGTTTAAATAAGTATACAGAACCAGATTTTGAGATTAAAATCTATCCAATTTCAAAAATAAACATAATCATTACTTTGAGTAAAACAAATTTCTATTCTGTTTAAACATACATAAACTAATAAGAAGAATCCAACAATCACATCAAAGATAACACTTACACGATTAGATTTAATTGTTTCGCTTATTGATTATCACCATACTTTAAGTAAACAAATCACATCCATTTAAACATGCACAGAACCAGCAAAATAGATTCAATCATCATCACAACCTCACTATTACACATCAAAATAACATTTCTCAAGCAACCAAGTTACAAGTGCCAAGTTCCTTACCAAAAACAAAAGTGCCAAATAGATTTACTTAGCTTAAATCTAGAATTTTCACTTACCTTGCACAGAATCTGAACACCCTAAAGGTTAAAACTCTTTCACAGATTTTTGGATCGGTGATGGTGAGAGTAGAAAGTGAAGGAAAGAGTGTCAGTTTGGGTGAAATTATCTTTGGTAATTACCCAGGCGAAGATAAAAACTGAGAAGCATACAAAGGGGTGGGTAAATTCATTGTATTCATAGGTGGCACCTTATCTCTTCGTCATGGCCAGGTGAAAGAAATCAGTGGCTTAATCGTAGGAGTATTGGCCAAGGAAAATGATTACCCAAGGCTTAGATGTCTAGTCCAAAGGGACAAATGTCATTCGGTCAACTTTTCCTTCAATAACCACGTGAGAGAAGAAGAGTCCAGAGGGATATTTTGAGAAGATATCTTCCCTCTTTTCCTTAACGGCAATAACATTACTTAACCAAGATTAATCAATAATAATAAAACCCACTAGTTACCAAGACAATGGTAATTTAATTAACACCGTACTACGATTAACGTACACAACAACGTCTAAATATTAAACATGTCGGACTCGATACGATTACGTTTCCGAATCCGCGTTTCATGAAATATGATCCAACGAAAATTCCTACACGTCCGCACGAATACTAACTCAAAAATAACACTTAACTTTAAATCTAAATATCATCTTCAAATATAGAAAATTTCTAACGTCACAAACATATTATTACGAAATTTCCAGATGTCACGTAGCGGACTGGCTCAGAAACATTAAAAAGGATCATGAGGTGATCAAATTTCGCTGTATATTCTTCCACAGAGTGCCTTTTGTTTGAGATTGTGAAACTGAAGAAAGGTACCTTGACAGTAGTTTGTCGATAAGAACTTCTTCAATTCTTTCTTCATTTTCTCACAAGTTGCAATACGACTTCGTCCTTCATTAGCTCTTTGCTTTTTCAAATGCTCCAATCAAGTAGATGCATGTTTTTTGACCTTGATGGTGACTAGCTTTACCTTTTGATCATTTGGTATTTCTTTGTAGTTAAAGACTCTTTCTACAGCATGCAACCAATCCATAAATTCTTCCAGTTGCATTTTCCCTTTGAATTTAGGAATTTACACCTTCAAATAAGAATCTTGTTGAATTCCATGAAACCTTCGATGCTAATGTCGAGGAAGTCCTTCCTCACTTGAACCATGACTTCGAGTACCAGTGAAGGGATAACATCCTCTTCATCAAAGAGAGCATCTTCCGAATCATGACGCAAATCATCACGTTCTAGAAGTACGAAGCATTGCAAACACTTGTGCAGTTGTTGCACTTGTCTCCTTAAACCATCTACCTCCACGTCTCGTAGGCCTCTTTCTCGAGCCGTAGAAGACTCGACATTTAGTCCATGTCGACGACGACCAGCCATTGAACCTTGCTTTGATACCAATTTGATGCCGGAGAGAGTGTGGAGAAGTAGGAGGTAACACAAGCGAGTACTTAAATGATTAGGTTACTCGCCACCCATAGGATTTATCCTAAGAGATAAGAGCAAAACAAGAAAAACTTTTTGTTCTCCAGCCAAAGGCTCAAAGAAGTTATGAATCAATCAAGTCTTCATTTTTTTTATTCATCATAGAATGCTTATATAGATGAGTATGGAACAACCTTCCAAACAGGAGTAACTTCCTAGACTCATTGCAAAGACAAAACTAGTTTTACTAGAAAGCATAACAAAGTCCTAAGAAATAGAACTTTAACTTTTAGAACCTTCATCACAATTAAAACTCATATACTCGTTGGAACTAAGAAACGCAATAATAACATTTACAAGACCTCGAAAATATGAGAAATTTAGTTGGTTTTAGGTCACCAAATTTTACTATTTCCAATGGGCTTCAAGGATGCTCCGGCATCAAAAAGTGGATGCCAATTGAAGTTTTGCCATTAATTCATTGGGGCGGGTTGTATCAAAACAGACATGATGTTGTCCTTGGTTGCGCCGTCCGGAACCCCATGGCCATCTCCGTACTTGTAAAAGCTGTGAGACACACGAGCAAGATTCAAACACCCCCCGATAAAGGCTTCCATCCCTGGGAATGGACGATCGACAAACGCATGTTCGTTCATCATCTTCCAAGTTTCCCAAATCGCGTCCTTGACGTGTTCCACCGCAGTTTCTCGTGAAGCTCTGCTTTCATTCATGTAGCACTCGACTGCCTTCGGATTATCTCCTCTGAGCAATTCATCCTGACCAAGAGGACGACGTTATTCATATATCTCTTAAATACTCATCACTTGATCATGTGAGTAAGGTGAATTGCTCCTTAACACAGCAAAGGGCGTATTAAGAAAGTATGATCACACTAGGAAGGAACCTAGCTATATACATGAGTCAGAACAAAGACACATACCGGTGATGTACCAAGATCATCATTGAGTCGAAGAATCAAGCCAGAAATGTACATGATACGTGGGGTTTTAGATACGTAGTCCAGTGCCTCATGTGTTAACTTGTTTGTGGTCATGAGGAAAATACAGAACAACATCAAGGGCCCTCCAGAAGTTGTTACCGAAGTGGGGAGATATTCCTCCAATATTGGGGTATAGCCCTTGTGGTACCACTTGGCCTCTTTTATGTATGCCCTACATTCATTCACCCACTAATGTACGGAAAAAGAGAGTCAGTGGACCACTTTAGGTCTGTGAATATGGAGAATGAATGTTGCACACGGTGATTCCAAAAGTGAAAATCCAGGAGATCGTTATCATTAATTTCGTGAGATAAGTATCTTGGGTGGAAACACACATTGTCATTAGCTAAAACTTGTAAGAATGAGAACAGGAATTCAAGTATGAGTTTGACTACAGTATGAGCAGACAGAATTTCACCAATTTCCGAATGTAAGGTGTGACGTTAAAGCCTTGCTCTTTCAGTATCTCAAATCCGACTTCGTTGGTAGTGTTGAACAGAGCTAGGAAAGAAATCCTTATTGTCTGAGGGAGTTTGTCAATATCGGCAATATCCCATCTGGAAATGTTCAACATCTCAAACATTATAAACAGAGACACTGCTAGTCATTTCATTTCTGGGTGCGATGAGATAATATGATTTACATTTATATGCACGGTCATTAAACAAACCTTTCAACGAAGTCTGTCAGGAGTTCAAGTTCTTCCAAAGTGCCAAACACGTCATAAACATCGTCTATGAGCGTTATCATGCAAGTAATCTTGGTTAACATGACCCTGCAAAATCCATATTCTGGCTCGGGAACCATCAAGCAGGACCATAAAAAATGTTCCACCAGTCTATCTCTGGAAAAGCCCATCTTGTTGACGCCAAGCTCAAGCCACCACCTGAAACATTTGCCACACATCTTCATATATAATGAGTTGTTCTGGAAATGGACTGAACCTATAGAATACAAGACTCTACTAAAAATATAAGGACTTCACATGAACCGTGTGTACACTCTCATTGGTTTAGTCGAGCGTCCACTGGGTCCACGCATTAGTTTACTTAAGTAATTCAACTAATCACATATCAAAGCACACCATTCTCATGAAAGTGGACTAAGCTAAAAAAAGAATATGTGGACCAGAATGAGAGTTACTAGGCAGCTGATCAATCGTTATCGGATTAGATGAAATGTACAAGAAACTTAACTCAAATTTCTTTTTAACGTAGGAATTATAACTCCCTGCCATTTATCTAATCTTAGTTCTAAATTATGAATTACTTTCATTTTAATGGGATGCTTGACGCAGGGCGTACATCGGTGACCAGCTTTGGACGAGCAAAGGTGATAATAAACGTGAATGATGAGCTTCCTTTGTTTTCCGTTTTCTTCGAGTGCAAGATAATCACATCTCCCTTTTTCACGTAAAGGCATCATGTCTACACATTTTTCCAACTCATTTTGGTCTATTTGGATGGTGCAAATATGAATAAACAAGTAAAGAAATGATTGGTGCAAAATTTTACGCGTATCTTCTGTTGATGTACGTATATACCTTGCTAGTTCGCTCACTTCCTTCTGGTAGGTTGACTGCAATACATTGAAATCCAACCTCGCCATCTCAAGCAAAGTCCGGTTCATGTTCGGATCTTCCTCGTAGATGTCCATGAACCATCTAGCTTCCAATCTATTAGGTCTCCAATGGATAGGCAATTCCAAGGCATGGCTTATTTTTTTGCCCATGCAAGAGGAGATGATTCCTCCTTCGAGATTAAGAAGATTCAAATGCTTGCAAGTGAAAGCCTCTGCTTCTTTCACCGAACTTTCGCCTTCCAGTCCATGAAAAGAAGCCTCGTACAGACTCAACAGCCCCTTCACATCCTCAACCAGCGATACCTTAAAACCACCCATCTTGTCCATGAAGCTTTCAAACACATCTATCAAGCCAACGGTATTTAATTAGTCGACAGAAAGTTATATATAAGATAAACAACATGCCATTAATTAAAGTTCCCAGTGGAATCCTACAATTCCGTGCCAAAAAGCAAGGAATTTTTTTCCCATACTGTGGAGCCTTTTCTTGGATTATATATTTATGAAAGGAGACTCAATGAAGATTTGGTGCAGGTACGTATTCTAGCTTTTTATATTGGAGGATACTCTCTTTCAAAATGTACTGATTTTTAGAATATCATATTTGCTGATGAAAATTTTATTATATTCTAAAGCCTAATCATTTTCTGAAACTATCGTATTAAAGCTTTTGCAATTAAACTAGGGGTGCATTTATTTCACTAAAAACTTCACAATAAAGGAAAATATTTTCCGTGTAATTTATTTTCAAGGAAAATATTTAATTTTCATTTATTTGGCGGTATAGGAAAAGTGATTTCCTTCTTTTCAAAAGAGGAAGTCATTTTCCTCCAATCTAAACTTGTTGTTTTCACTTTGTAGAAAACTTTTTTTATAGATAGATTAGTTTTCTGTCAACCAAACACCGGAAAGTCGAAAAACAATTTCCTTCATACAAACAGTAATTTTAGTTATAAATGTGGGGGCAAAACCAAAAGGCGAAGTGAGATGGAAAATAATAAACATTATACCTTGAGATACATCATAGCCGTGTTGTCTGAGAAGTCTAAATCGAAGGGCAGTCGAGTGGAGATCATTAGAAAACCGAGCATCATATGAATCATTTTGGATGACTTGGAGTGCCTTCTTGATCTCGTTGTCGAAATGGTATTGCAAACCAAGCCTTTGAATCGCATCAATGAACTCAAGCTTCGCCAACAAATTATTCTCTTTCTCCAATATGCACTTCACCTCTTCCTTCATCCTCTGGACCCGCTCCATATATCTCTCCTCCTACAATTTGATTTCACATTTATAAGCCCATTAAAAACTAAACATGTTTTAGCCTTCTTAGAAATTTGAGAAATTCAAAGCTTAACAAGGCATTAATAATAAGCAAGGGGAACCATATTAAAACTAACCGCGTAATCAGCACTGAGTGACTTCACAAAGTTGTAATCCCAAACACTTGGCATGTAATTTGCCGAACGCCTATCGATTAGTAACTGTTCTTTAGTATTCGAATTCATGCAGCTTATGCGCATATTTCCCTCAGTGCTTGCGACGGCAGCAAAGGAGGAGGAGGAGGCGGAGAAGGAGGGTCGAGTGTTTTTCAGGAGTGGGACAAAGGGTCGCCGTCTGCAGTGGATTGACGAAGGGAGGCAGCTTTTGCTAAGAGCTTCAATAGCCATGCTTCCTGTGTTTTGGTATAGCATTCACAATTCATGAGTTTACATAAACATCATAAAGCGCCGAGAATCTAGGGATCTATATAAAGAAAAGAATTAAAACTAAAATACTTTATTGATTGATTAGTCTATACGTCTTCGTTTGTGATTATTTTTTAGAAAATAAATAAGGATGTCAGTTTCTAGTATTGGAAGGTAACTATTAAGTTCCAAAATAAATGCTACGTATTCTATAAAGTAAATGCAAATATAAATGGTACAAATAAAGCTAAAATAAGCACGTGTCGCCCCCAGGGTTTACCTCCCGGCTGTCGGCCGTGCGGGGGTTCCCTGGGTTATCAAAAAATAATAATAATAAATAAAGCTAAATAAAATCACGAGCATTAAAGATTATATAAAATGGGAAAGCGATGCATAAAATGATAAGTAGAATGATAAAACCAAATATGTACATGGTACGTATTGATATTGAAATGATAAGAAAGTTACAACGCAATTGAAAGTCACAGTAAGATGAAAGCCATCCCCAAGGGCGGTAATCCGCACTCAAGGGAGGTGTGATATGAAGACTACTAAGTGATTAACCAACCCTTACCTTACACGTAATGAAGAAAAGTGACTAAGAAAACTTACAAAGTAATTGGGATATAAAGGTAGAAGGGGATGGTTTCAGGATGGGAAGAAGAAGAGGGAAAGAACTTCTCTAAATGGAGAAAGGAATGGCATGCCACTAAGTGAGAATAGATGGACTTTTATAGAGTGATGAACAGTAATAAATGTTCGGTATTAACGTGTTTTCTGCCTGAGAAAAAAGTGATTAGGAAAGAAATAATGATTACACATTATCTCTGTCTGGTAAAAATGATGGCATGTTTTTCTTATGCTGTTTAAAAGGGTGATAGGCATGGATAGGCCGATTAGATATTATAAAATCATTGTTACTTCATATATGGGTCCAATCCAAAGCATATGCACCTTTCCATCGTGTACAACGTGATTCAGGCCTAAGTCTAGAAAAAACTAAGTTTGTTTTTTCCAAAAAAATTTTGTGTTTATTTTGCAAATCGTTTCTCATCAAATAAATCATAAAAACGTGACCAAGCTTTGGCTGGGGTGAATTCCCTAAAAAACCGTCAATTTTAAGTCAAGTCCTAAATCTACCCCAAATTTTTTTTTATTTCAGAAAAAACCCCGAACTTTAAGTTCAATCTGAAATCTGCCTCGAATTTCGTTTTGTGTAAAAAAATTAAGGAAATTTCAATTTATTTTCAAAAATATATCCCGTAATCCAGTTACAACTTGACATAGCACTACTACGTCAATAACAAATCCTCATCAGCAAAGTAATGGGGCGATAGGTACAGACCGACATCGTATTTTCACTTCGATAATCAATCCAACCCAATAAAAATTGTTGAAATTTTTCAAAATAAAACTATTTTAGGATATGAAAGTTAGGGACAGCAATAAATCCAATCCAAATTTTTTTTTAATTTAAAGAAAACATAATTTTTAGGTTCAGTCCAAATTTGTTCTGAACTTATCTTTGTCTAAAAAAAAGCCTCATTACTTTATTGATGTAGATTTGTTATTGATATGAAAGTGTCACGTCAAGTTAGGACTAAATTATGAGGATATATTTTAAAAAATAAATTGAATTTTGATGAACTTTTTTACATAAAATAAAATTCGAGGCATATTGAGAACTAGATTTACAGTTTAGGGTTTTTTCTAAGAGAAAAAAAAATTCGGGATAAGCTTGGAATTGGACTTAAAGTTTAAGATTTTTTTTAAGATAAAAAAAATTCAAAATAAATTTGAAACTTGACGTAAAATTAGGGTTTTGTAGGGAATTAGCCCTTTGGCTAGTGGGTGCCGTGCTGCGGTAGTGGGTGAGTGAGCCCATAAAATCTTTTAAGATTCAGGGCGGCGGAAATGGGAGGTCGTACAAGCTTAGTGGTCGTACGATCATTGGGAACTTACCATTCAGGTTTTTGAGTAAGTTTCTTACCCAAATGACTAACTTCAGTTTTCAGTCAAAACTTTGTTTTCATTTCATTTAAGTATTGTAAGCGCAATGTCAATATTATTTGATTCCTAACATCAATGTGGGTAAATTTTTAACTGTCGTTATTGACAGAATTCTGACGAAGGGTAAATATGTTGTACGGGTACATATTTAGAATTTTTACGTCACAAAAAACATTAGGGTAAATATATCATAATAGAATATTTAGGGTTTTTGGTGACTTTGGCTCTTGCAAATATTATTGGAGTAACTTACCAACTTTTATTTGGCCTCAGAAGAACTAATTTGTCCATTAATATATGACAAAAATTTCAAATGTTTTCAAACCCGCTCCGCATGTAGATATTCATTAAAAAAACATATGTATTTCTTACGTATTTTAACTAAAAGTAACATGCTTTATATATTTATGCATTTGTATTTTTAGTTTGTCTTCATGTTTAACAGCTTAAAATTTACTCTATAATTACTTGCTTGCCTCAACAAATGGGGATAAAAAATTTTATATTTGAAATGTTTGGCTAGCTCATAAGTTTCATTCCTCAACCAATGTGGGACAAGGCTTTTAGGAAGTTATGTTCAAGTCAAGCACAAGACTCGACTTATATGAGATGCGAGTTTCAAAAGTTTTCTAAGCAATGTGACTTCCATGAGTCTCATCTTCATTTTGTCCCAAATCATCTAATTAGTGAAGATGGAGCTTGCTTGACTCTATAAAACCCATTCATGACTCATGAGGCCATTCTTTTTGTAAACCCACCCATGAAATGAAACCATTCTTTCTTGTAGGAAAGTTCAGAAGTTTTTGGAACTGGTACTGAGTTCTCTTTCTCTTTAAAAAGGAAAAAACTTCTCATCTAGGGTGATGCTTTGCGGGGCACCATTGCTTCGTGAGGTGACACCCACCGAGCCTCGCTTGGGGCTCGGGACGGGGGCGAGGCAGGCCTTCTCTCTGCCGGGCAGGTATGGGTATGATTTCCTTGCCTATCGCTAGCCATGCATCTCAAATAGAGGGTATTGATAAACCATATTGGCTAATAGTAACAAGGATGTCAGCGTTTTAAGTAGGAGGGTTTATAACAAGTAAATTTCAACGTTGGAAGGGTTTGTTTGAAAAGATTCATAAGTACGATCCACCCCCAAATAGCCATTATCTAAATGCTCTTTTCAAAGGCTTGTCTAGCATAAATCTGTCTTTGTATCTCATGTTCTTGTAATATTAACGCAGAAGTTAATCAAGATCTTGTAATTAAGTCAATGAAAAAATACTAAAGAAATAGACGAGGAACAATAAAGGACACCAGATATTTACATGGTTCGATCTAAGTGTCGGTATCTATATTCACGGAGAGAGTTGGCAGTAAATAATCCACTACAATTAGAGAATCAGAGTTACAATTGCTCATACGCTCAAGTGTTTTTCACACTTCCATTATACAAAAAACCTAAAGTGTTTACAAATAATCACTTAATTGGATATAAAATTTACAACACAAAATCACCGGGTGTTCTTGCCCACTTCTTTCGTGCGTCCAAAAAAAAGCTTCACCGTCTTCTTCAGACTGCTCCTTTTGTGAGCGGCTCGTCCGCCAAGACTCACTGTGCTAATGCTCTCTACTGAAGGAACTCTAAGGCTGCGCATGGCAACGATTTTGTGCCCGGGAACAAATTTTGCTCAGAAATGATTCTTTTTTATTCTGTGCCCGGAATTGATTCTGAGCATTTTAAGGCGTTTGTTAACTAGCCAAAATTTCTATTCCTAGAATAGAAAAAGAACAGAAATGCGTTTGGTAACTGCAAAACTGATTCTATTCCAAATTTTTTTCAAATGCTTTTTAGAACTTGGTATTTACAATTCTCATGGAGCACTTACCAATTATTTTTTTCTTGTAAGTGAAGGAAACGTGGCGAACATGATGATATGAATATACCAAGTATATACATGGTGATGTCCTCATCAGGTCAAAGTGTCCATCAACACAAAGTAGCATCAATTGTTGAGAAATAAAATCTTCGCAGTATATAGAAAAGAAATGAGAAAAAAAAAATCAGGACCATGATGCTGGCAAAGTCAATTTGCCAAAAATTCCCTTCTATCAATTCTTAGGGGGTGGGGCTACTTCCACCGCCATTTTAGATGGAACCACACGTTTTTGTTTTAAGTGAATTTTAATAATATTTGAGAATCCTTTACCAAAAAAAAATAATATTTGAGAATCCTTACTAAAAAAAATAATGTTTGAGAATTGTCTATGAATGAAATCAAGCTCCTTGGTTTAAACAAAAAATTCCAATTGTTTTATCGATTCACGCTTTTTGTACAGGACTTAGAATGGTCAATAATCAAGGAAAGAATATTCTGAGGTCATTTTGACCCTTAACTTTGAATGGAAAGTAAGTGAATTTTAATAACGTTATTAATATTTAACTGAGTATCAATCGCATAAGGGTGTTACTGTCACTTTATAGAAAAAGGTGGTTTCATCCAAAATGGGGGTGGTAATAGTCCAGCCCTTCTTAGGGAGGTCAAGTTGATTCGATGCTCTGAAAAGAGAACCTCTAAGTAACGCAAGCACTCAGCCGCACAAAAGGAAGCTTGCGGTGTAGCTTGCTTGGCGAAATACGACAGTTGTTGTGCAGAATTCAACTTCGTGCATAAGTGTACAACCTCAAGTTGTTCTGCTCAGGTGATATGTATAAACATGTCACTATATATAAAAGAAATGCTATTGAAATTCATCACTTCGTGCATAAAGTGTACAGCCTAAAGGTCATACTTAAAATAGTTAACAAACAAGAGAGGCACACAAAAACTCAAAGCACATAAGGATCCTCTCCTGTCGTCATATAGTATTTAAAAACAATATTACAAAAGTCGGAAATACAATATCATGGAATCTCGGGCATATTGTTATCCCTTGCCATTTTATTTGCAATACTTTTCCTAAGCATGTTTATCTCAGCTGCTTGCTCATGTAATGTATCATCTGTAACCTCCACTTCTGTAGCTCCAAATGGATACTCCGGATCTCCATAATGGGAAAAGTTTTTGTCCATCCTGTCTTGATCACGAATGTAATTATGGAGAGCACAACATGCAATTACAATAAGTGCTTGCTTTTTAATTGTAAATGGAGGCATGTGTCTCAAAATGGTGAAGCGATTCTTTAATGCCCCAAATGACCTCTCAATGACATTCCTTAGTGAAGAGTGCCTATAGTTAAACAATTCTCTTGCTGTTGTTGGCCGTCTCTAACGCCTCCTATAATCGTTCAAATGATACCGTTCACCTTTAAATTGAGTTAAAAATCCTGGAAGTGATGCATCCAGAATCTACCACGTAGTATTTACCTATAACATGGTATATATAAATTTGTTATGATATGCAACCATAATACAATCATAAAGAAAGTTTCTTCTTATAGACAAAGCAAATACCTAGTGGTGGTCGAGGAAATTGCAGTCGAGGAGTCTCGAGTGCTGCCGAAAGCACCCGACAATCGTTGGCAGATCCTTCCCACCCAGAATACACAAAAGTAAATTTCATATCAAATGAACAAGCACACATCACATTCTGGGTGGTATTCCCTTTTCTGCCTCTAAATGCGACCTACTGAGACACAGGGATGAAAGCATTGATATGGGTGCCATCAATAGCACCTACACAGCCCTGTGCATTTATGAAAATCTAATGTTATACAAGATTATCAACTAAATGTATTTGATAGTGTAAACTCCAAAAATACAATTCATACCTTGAAGTATCGTTCATGATTAGGATCCATAAGAATTTCCTATGGGACAACATCAAAGGACGGTGGTTTGATAACCTCCTTTGACAGTTTGATAATTGCTTTCAACACTATTTTGAAATGCTTGCTAATTGTTTGTCCTGAATGTTGGAATCTCTCACATAAATCTCTATTGGAGTTATTGTGACAAACCATGGATAAGAAGATTCCAACTTGTTCATCTATCCTAATAAACCGACTATCTGTCAACCAACCTCTTTCCCTCATTAATTCACATAGGTTCATAAAAACATGTCTCTCCATCCTGAAGGCTTCATATATTCTATCTGAATGTCCATAAACAATCTCCCTTATCCATTCAGCTCCTGATAGTTTGCTGTCCCTAATAGGTTCCCTCGTATACATGGACATGTCCTCCACAATTATGCATAACCATCCTATCAATATGTGAATATCATCATCATCCAAGAATTGTTCATCTGGATCTACTCGCCCATTAGACACACTATTTGATCCCCCTTCCATAGTACCTATATCATCACACAAATACAATGTAAATTATAAAAATCCAATGACAACCAATAACATAAGTCGTAGAATGATAGCAAACCAAATATATAAATAGCAGCCAAGCAGTTTGTCATACCCATGGCACCACAAAAGTACAAGAGTCTCCATATCAATATCTCTAAAAATCAAATATCACGTACTAACATAAGTCATACAATCAAATGAAACCCCATGCAATCCACATAACATTTCCCAACATCTACTAAAGAGATTGAAGAAGTGCATTTTTCCATTCAGCTGGGGTTTTGATGAAAGCCTCCCTCCATGTGGCACTAACACATGCTCGTTCCACTGCTTTGCTGTATAGATTTGGTCCCAAGTCAGGAATACTAAGCAAGGCATCAATGACAGCGGATACAGAGAAGGGGTCCACAGGTGGTTGTGTGACCCGTGAGGTGGTAGGGCCACTAACAGATTGACTTGTCTTAGTTTTGATCAGTTCCTGTATAGCTTTGCAAGTGTCAGCAATGGAAACTGAGGTATTGTTTCTTCTCCTCTTGGCATTTGGAGTCCTATCAAATTTGTGCCTTTCATGAACTGGATCAGTACTGTTGCCGGATGTAAACACTGTCTCATCAATGTGGTGATCACTTAAGTCCTCTGGATCACCATTTGCATCGCCATCACCATTGTCCCCTTCCTCAGACACCGTCAAATCTTCGGCATTTCCTATGGCATGATCCCCAGTAGCATATGTACCACCAAATACAATACACAGCTCAGGATACTGGGGAAATCCATCCTTCTTGAATTTTCTCCACTCACTATTACCCTGCAATTTTAAGAATAATGACATGTCAACAACATAATTAAACATTCTAAAACTTACATCTACAATGAAGAGAGAAAAAACAATCAAAAGTTAAAAGATACCTTGATGTGAGATTCCCAAATACTTGGATCGTCGACAACTACAGTTTTATTCACATTATCCCAGCCAAATCCGGATTGCGAAATAAGCTTCTTAAAACTACCATACTGTTTTCTCAGTTTGTTCATCTTGTTCTTCAACTGAAGTAGGGTATATTGATATCCCGACTGTTTGATGAATTCAGCCCGTATATTATTCCACCCAGCTTTGTTGTAAGTACAAGAGGTGCGATTTCCCTTTTTGACCTCCTCAACCAACAAACTTACAAACATGTTGGTTAAAGGCTCGGTCCACTTTGCATTAAATGTCTCTTTCTGAGATGCCATGTAACCTTGATAGGTTGAGAATCATATGAGCCATGCATTAAATCAATAACATAGGCATGTACAAGTTACAAGCAATACACGCGACCATTGTCAAGAGAAGAAGCATCTATATTGTTCTTCTGAGAATGAAAGAGAACCTACTGAGGGCCCAATTTACACTAAAGAAAAAGGAATTTAGTAGACAAAACTCATTAGCCAAAAGAGTAAAATACAAGCTACCCAATGTATTTTAAAACATTTATCAGTTGTAGTGGATGTCCCATGTAAACCCGAGACTCAAATCTTAATTCTTAAGAGCATTTCTTATGCTGCTATTGGACTTGAGCCATTGGGTACTAAGGACTTGAATGTTGACAATATCTAGAAGAAATCAGCAGTTGTTGGGACTGTGGACAAAGAAAAAGCAGAAGAGAGAACCCGGAACAAAAACATAAGAAGTATCATCCTCTACTCTCCCCTGCCCAGCCTAAAAGTAGCCACGGTAAGAATCACAAGGAATTGACTAAGTTTTTATGCTCTTTCTTTCTTTTGGTGTACTGAATCTGCAGTTATCTATACAGGTAGGAGCTCCAAGTTAATATTAAATAAAACTTCAAGTCCTCAACCTATAAAGGCCAAAGTAGAGAAGTTGCTTCTCCAAACCGTCCCTAGAAAAGTTTTGACCTGAACTGTTCTTGGAATTAAGTGAAAACACAAATAATAAGCCAAAATTATATTATAAAGTAAGACATATTTGTGTGCATATGTTCATCTTTTCACGAAAGTCACAATAATAACAATTGCAAGAATCCATATTACCACTAAGTTGAGGCTACTACTAAAGGCTTGGGCTGAAGTTCCTAAAAGAAAGCTGTTTGTTTCAGCTAAGTAAAGAGCATAACGCTCAACAAACAATACCCATCTCTTCATGGCATGACCCATTTTGCAATTCACATGACAGCATGGACTCTCAAAATCTCGCACTAGCTTTCCTCCTATTAATTGGCTCTGCTCATCAGTACTGAACTCCCCAAAAGGTGAGATTTTCTGGTCATCTAAGAAGTTAAGTCACAAAATTGAAAAATAAACGGACTAGCATTCCAATCCCTTGATCCAACAATGTTCTTGTCAACATATAACTCACTATAAAGATACTTCAGGTACAGCAAGCTTGCTCACTGACAACTAATGAAAAATACCGCATTCCAAGCCAAGAACCATAAGAAAAGCTCACATATCAATGAAACCTTCATTAAAAATGGTTCCTCTTGTTTTCTTTGCTTGGCATAACAAATGGCTCCATGAATCTCCAACTGATAATAATCAGAACTAGAACGATGAAGAGAGAAACCATTTCAATAACAGGTGAGGATTTTACCTTTGTGAATCAACTTGGACAAATTACAGAAAGCAATCGACAGAAGCGTGGAGCTGAATCCAGGCGAAACGAACTACTACTCAAATTGATTAATCTCCAATCAGCCTGTGCAATTTGATGAAGAAAAACAGCAGAACCATTTAACAAATGAAAATCACCACCCCCAATGCATAAAGGATTGCCGTTGTGAAAAGTAACACAAGATAAATAGCACCAATCACCAATACCATATCACCATAGTTGCATGAAACAACCTCACAAGCTAGAAAAAGAACAAACAGGGAATGGAACCAATTGTGCAGTCGAAGAGGAAAGTTCAGGTTTTGAGGGAAACCCACGATTACAACACACAAACGTGAAGTGGGCAGGAGTCAAAAAATGGGAATTTGAGGCCGCAGAATGAATTTGCGGAGATTCAGAGCCACGCAAAATAAGCAGAGGCAGGGAGACGATGGTGTTCTCACCAATTTGGTGGAGGGATTAAAGTTCACAGAAAGGAACAAAATGGTTGAGATGTGACCGAGAGAGGCTAACGCAGGTGAGGATAGTGTTTGCTCGCAAGCGAGCCCTCACCCAGATCGGCCGTCGCCAAGATGGGGGAGCGCGGCAGAACTCGCTCGAGCGAGCCCTTGCCTAGATCTGCAACGGCGATGGCGCTCAGGCAACCGTCGCCAATTTGGGCAAGGGCTCACGCGAGCGAGCGCCGCCGCGCTCGCCCATCTTGGCGACGGCCGCGGCTTGAGCGAGCGCCGCCCTCACCTAGGTCGGCGACAGCTCTCTCAAGTGAGCGCCGCCGCGCGAGCCCTTGCCCAGATCGACGACGGTTGCCCGAGGGCCGCCGCCGCGACGGTGTCCCTCCATAGTTGCAACTCATCACCAAGAACTCACCTCGAACGAGAAGGAGCAGCCTCGTCGGTGAAGGAGCAGCAGCCGCGAACTCCACGAGTAAAATGCGTTCTGGGCAGGAGAAGAAAACGAAGTTTTTGTTTTTGATTCTTTTGTTGTTGTTTTTTATTCTTTTTTTTGTTCCGAGAATCAAGAAGCTATTATTTTTTTATTCTTGATTCTATTCCGAAACTGATTCTGGGAACAATTTTTTGCAAAAATGTGCCCAGAATCAAAAAATTAAACAAACGCATTTCTATTCCCAAATTGATTCTGGGAACAAAAGAACAGAATCAAACACTGTTTGGCAAGTTATCATGCGCAGCCTAAGAAACCTTTACTGTGCGGCTTTAAAGACGAGCTACTGTATAGCCAGTATTCAACAAACCCTATTAGCAACTACTTGATAAGAAAGAGATGACCGGATGGATCGGATCAAGAAGCAACATCAAATTTGAACGTATTAAATTCTTCCAGCGGATATGGATTTTGTTCGCCGCTAAAAAATGAGACATAATTTAACACATGTCATGCACGAAAAACAAAGGTGATGGTTACATAATACTCGTGCCCAGAATAATTAGCCATATTACTTACTATATTGACCACTTCTAGAGATGTCCCTTTCCATGGTTCCCAAGTTAGGATATCAAGGATTTCTATTGTTGGTTGGAACCGGCAATTCGTGAATCGTGGCCATATCTGTCCGTAAGAAGCAACATCAAATTTGAACGTATTAAATTCTTCCAGAAGATATGGATTTTGTTCGCAGCTAAAAAATGAGACATAATTTAAAACATGTCGTGCACGAAAAAGAAGGGTGATGGTTACATGATACTCGTGCCTGGAATAATTAGCCATATTACTTACTATATTGACCACTTCTGGAGATGTCCCTTTCCATGGTTCCCAAGTTGGGAAATCAAGGATTTCTATTGCTAGTTGGAACCGGCGGTTTTCTGAACCGTGGCCATGTCTGTTCGTAAGAAGTAACATCAAATTTGAACGTATTAAATTCTTCCAGAAGATATGGATTTTGTTCGCAGCTAAAAAATGAGACATAATTTAAAACATGTTGTGCACGAAAAAGAAGGGTGATGGTTACATGATACTCGTGCCTGGAATAATTAGCCATATTACTTACTATATTGACCACTTCTAGAGATGTCCCTTTCCATGGTTCCCAAGTTGGGATATCAAGGATTTCTATTGCCGATTGGAACCGGCGGTTCCTAAATCATGGTCATGTCTGTCCGTAAGAAGCAATATCAAATTTGAACGTATTAAATTCTTCCAGCAGATATGGATTTTGTTCGCGGCTAAAAAATGAGACATGATTTAACACATGTAGTGCACGAAAAACAAGGGTGATGGTTACATGATACTCGTGCCTGGAATAATTAGCCATATTACTTACTATATTGACCACTTGTGGAGATGTCCTTTTCCATGGTTCCCAAGTTGGGATATCAAGGATTTCTATTGCTGGAGTCACGCTATCCAGGTCAATGTCTACAGCCGATGGAACTTTTTGGAGCATACCCCACATGTTTCCCGGAAAGAGAAGAAATCGCACAATTACTGTGATTAATTATGTAAAGCAATCACTCAATTAGCACAAAGCCCATCCGCTCGTCGTCCTTTCGCAACGAAGGATTCTCTTGGCAGCATGAACGTGTAACTCGCGCGAACTGTGCGTCGATTGCCGTACTAGTTTGGTATGTAGCAAATGATTTATATGGTCGTGTAAAAGTGAGCGAGATATTTCACTTTCTCATTCCAATAAAGTTTTCGTTCTTCAAGTATAAGATGAAATGACATTGTCTGCACACGGGGGATACTTTTATATTTAATTTGTTGTAACTCGCTTAGCAGCTTAAGAGTGTACATGGATTGTTTAGTCTTTTAAGGCATATATATGAATGGACTTTGATAACATAATAATCTTTGGCCTACTACGAAAGTAACAACATGTTGTGAGCCACAAATTTTTTAAAAAGTGAACTCCACGATAATTTGTAATTTTTTGTTATTATTTTTTTGTGGACCATGAGATATTATTATTCTCACGGTAGATTAAAAACTTTCATCCAATCATTTATCCATGTGAATTTGAAATGGACTACCCAAATTCTAATTGAATATTTCCACTAGTCAAGACTAGAGGTGTCAAAATGGGTAATGGACCTATTATTTGACTCATATTTTTATATTTTGGGTCATAAATGGGCTGATTAAACATTAAAAGGCCAAGTGAAAATGGGTTTAAAAACTCAAATTTAAACCAAGTAAAAGGCCCTCGCCCGACACTCACAGTTTGCCTCCCGCCACCATCTACCATCCTTCGCCGCTGGTCGCCTCCCCCCACCGCTTGCCGTCCTCTGCCTCCCGTCATCCACCGATCTTCTTTTGGGGCTTCTACAATGATTGAGGCAACCAAAGTCACTTTGGGAGGAGAGATCTCCATCCGAGTTGGGTGCCAAGGTTGAGATAATGGATCTAGCGTAAGAACAAAATTTTCTTCTTGAAAGAGTTTAATTTGTCGTCGTAACTTTTCCATTTTAGCAATCTGGTCTTCCATATGATGATGGGAAAGATATTTACCCGATTCCATTTGTTGTAGCTTTTGAAACCTCTCAAGCAATTTATTTGTGACTAAAGTCATTTGATCAACCTTCTGATCAACATGATCGAGATGGGCTTGAACATTTGAAAGTTTTGTATCAATTGTCTTGAGAACATTATTTTGCACCGGAGCATTTTTTGATTACCAATTCAAAACAGCTTCGGCAATAGTAACTTTCTTTTGTCTCCCATGATCATCAACATCCGTGGGATTGGGGATTTTAGGCATGTCGGAACCAATGGTGAGCGTCATAAAATTCTTCCAATGCCGGAAGATGAGCACTAGAGTTGGGCTTTTTCAAAGGTGGAAAGTCCAAGAGATGAAACATACAGATAGCGAGGAGGATTGGTGGTGGTTCTAGTTTTAAAACACATGAGAGCTATGGTGCTTTGGGTACTTGCAAAGGATAGGAATTTTTCTTAATCCATTTTTGGATGGGTTTATAAAAGGGTTAAACAACTAACTTTTGTGCTTTGCGACTAAATTGAATATGTATCAAAAGTCCAAGGATCACATTATACATTAGAGTGAAGTTCAGAGACCATATTAAACAAATTAAAAGTTTAAAAATTACGTTGCACATTGGGCCAAAGTTTAGGGATTATTTATGTTATTTTCCTAAGAAAATATTCAATCAAAAATTATATGCACAAGAGGAAAGAAAAACTGATTCTTTCCTTGAGGGGCCAAATTACTTTGCATATAAAGGGAAGGAATAAGTGTGTTAGAAGCCCTAAAACTTGTCACCAAAGTACAATTGTATCCTAAACTTTTAAAAAGTGCAATCAAGTCCTAAAACTTGTCACGAAAATGTAATTGAGTACTAAAATTTTTACAAAGTGCAATCAAATCCTAAAACTTGTCGAGTTGGTTTAATCAAGTCCTTTCACTAAGTCCGTTCAACATAACAAATGAAAAATCCTAACAAGTTTTACGACTTGATTGCACCTACTTGATAAGTTTTAATACTTGATTGTATGTTTTGAAAATTTTAGGACTCAATTGCACGTTTGTAACAATTTTTAGAACTTGATTAAACCTTTTAAAAATTTTAGGACTCAATTAAACTTTTGTGACAAGTTTTAAGATTTCTATTACACTTACCCCTAAAACGAATGACAACCACAATACAGGGGGCCATAATTCTTTCTCATGTAATCCACACTCGCTAGAATAAATACAATGAAATAACTTTCCTGAACTATGGAAAGATAAAATCATTTATAAAATGATTTTGTCAACTTTGGAAACTCTTTCTGCACTTACCAAGAGTACAAGAATTGCTTTGACTGGCAGTGATCTGAGAGCAAATTCTAAAATTATTTGGCTATTAAAGATATATTTTCCAATAGCCTGTCTCTCGAGAAGGTCATCTAGTTCCCGCCAAGTTCAATAATCCACCATGTAAAAGAAATTTCCACATCATTAAACGATCAAATTGCAAGCGTAAGAAGAAAATGACTCCATCCAATCTTATTCATCAACATTTCAACATTCTGATGGTTTATTTAAAGACCCAAAGTAGGATGGGTTTGGTGGAAGAGTTGTAACTTCGACCACTGTACTCTTACGGGTCCGAAATCGCCTCACACTGCTCTGGAGATTGGACTATCTTTGCGAGACCGCTTCGCTGAAATGTGATGGTAGAAAGAAACCTTCCTGCACATCCACAATTTCAAATTACATTGAATCATCTTTGGTTAAAGTCGACCAGTTTTTATTTTCTTTTTATATAAATCTATTTGTTTTTTATTTTTCTTCAATATAAAAAGCTATGTTCTAAACATAAAATAGAAATCAACCACCACAGTTTTTATTTGCAATTATATAATCAGCCACAACACAAACCACGGAGTAGCATGTACTTCTCCGGCAAATCTATGCAACTTGTACAAACACCCGTCAGTAGGCTTCAATTACTACAGTTTCAATATCTTAGAGCTATCAGAGCCACCCGTCAGTAAGCAAGGTAGCTACTGGACTTGGCAACATGCATTTGCCATGTATCTATATTCAGTTTCTGCAGAAGATCTTGACACTGTTAGTCAAGCGTTTTTATTGTTTGTTTGACCATATTGACAACCATCATTCAATCCTCAATGGGTGGGAAAGCATTTTTTTTTTAAAGGAGACTTTAGAACTGATTTAATTGGATTGGTTGAACCAATTTAAACCGATTCCCAAGCAAGATTGGCGGTTTCGACCTTAGAACCAAGAACCATACCTATCCTAGGCCAGTTCTAAGTTCACGGAATCGGGAACCGAGTCGATTCTCTCCAAAACCAGCCTTGAACTAGTCAGTCTAGGCACGTTCCCAAAATGAACCGGACCTATACTCATCCCTACAGTACATTTTTCACGTGATAGTGATTAAACAAAAGAATGTAATATTAGGCATGATAAGATCTTGAACAGCAAGGGTAATTTCTCATTCGTCAATCATCATTAATTGACTAATGCAACAAGGAAGTCTATAATTGATGGGGACAAGTCACGTGTATAGATATCACCTAAATTTTGAGTATAGTTAAATTATCTTGCAAGTAATATCTCTAATTTGTAACCCAATACTTGATTATGTGGATTTCACATGATCAACCGTTGTGACCGCACTCGCACTAATGCACTCATAGAGCAGCATATGTTTAGTTAGTCCTCTTCTCTTGCCCCCCAAAAAAAAAAAAACGATGTTAACGGTCCGACCCTATTGTTGAAATGTCAACAGTTGCTTTTCTTTTCCTAATTACTTCTTCTGTGGCTAAGAAACTCATCAAACCTAAGCATCAAACGGACGCTCATGGCAATTGAGTTTGCACAAAACTTTTGTTTACCTTAAAGTTATGAGAATTCTCGCGTACATTCTTGTGGGATCTAAGATCATTGAATATCATAGTAATTGCACCCAGTCATCAGGGATCAGGCTCCAACAATAAGTTACTGCTAAAGTTGGGGCCTGCCCGAGCCAAGCTAGTCATCCTTGGTGCACACAGAGAGAGACCAGATCTGGATTGACATTAACAACTCTCACCGATCCTAAATATGCCGATGGAGGACAATCCAAGTTACGATTGCCCATGGAGGACAATCCATGTTACGCCATATCAATGGTTCAATCAAAGCCCCGCCATCCTCTGATCCTAAATATGCCGAATGGCAATCTACTAATAACTTTGTCATGTCATGGATCTTCAACTCCAGATTTACAAAATTTTTGCTTACTTTGAAACGGCCAATCCCTTGAAGACTACATACACGGTGGAAACCCCCAATTCTACTATCACCTTGGGGAATTCATTGTCTTTAAATAAGATAGAATACACATCTGGGAATAAATATGAATATCTATTGGAAAGACAAATACAATTATTATTTCATTTTTTATTGATTTGAGCCAAATTACTCTGCCAACTAGTTGACCTTATCTTTTCCACAACACACCAATTCTACCTATCACATTAGGGGATTCTTTAAATAAGATAGAATAAATCTCTGGATATAGATTAGAATATTAATTGAAAAGGAAAATACAGTAGTTATTTCATAATTTATCTATTTTAGCTAAATCTCATACTAAATTTGAACTCTGCTAACTAGTCGTCCTTATCTTTTTAACACTATGAAGTCAACTCTCATATGTGAGAAAGTTCAAGACAAGACAATTGAGACTCTGTACATTATAAGTGAAGATCCACTGGTATTTACTAAGGTGCTTTCCACCAAAGCTTTTCAACGTGTTACGACCAAGCTAACCTTTGATGACATCTTCGCCCTGGCTTGAGAGGAGTGTTGGAAAGATAAATACAATTAACCAAAAGACTCCAAATTTAGTAGGAGATTTGGCTCAAATCGATAAAGAAAGGAAATAACATTTGTATTTGCATTTCCAATAAATATTCGTGTTTATCCCCAAAGATATATTCTATCGTATTTAAAAACAATGCAATCCTCCAAGATGATATGTAGAATTGGATTTTCCCATCGAGGACGTAGGCTTCTAAGGGTCATCTCCTTAAATCTTATATCTTTTTTCCTTCTTTGTGTGTGTCACTACAAAAAAATAAGGAATTAGCGATGATTTTTGCGACGAAAAATTTGGCAAAATCCGTCACTAATACAACGTCGCAAATTTTTGCCACGGAAAATTTCAATTTCCGTCGCTAAATTTTGACGGAAAAAAATTCGTCGCAAAAGTCATCACAAATAATTCATCGCAAATTAGCCACAAACATTATCCGTCGCAAAATTCATCGCAAATAATTCGTTGCAAAATTCGTCGTAAATTAGCCATGAACTTTATTCATCGCAAAATTCATCGAAAATTTCGTCGTAAAATTCGTCGCAAATTCCCACTACAAAATAAGTAAAGTGGCAAAATTCGTCACTAAACGAATTTGCGACAAAATAAATTTCGACACCAATATGGTCGTCACAAAATTCGTCGCTAATTATTTGTCGCAAAATCCTTCGCTAATTACTCGTCGCAAAATCCATCACTAATTATTCATTGTAAAATTCGTCGCTAATTTGCCACAAACTATATTTGTGGCAAAATTCATCGCTAATTTGCCACGAAATTTTTTTTTTGGTCCATAATTTTTTTTGATTAGTAATTTGCGACGAACTTATATTCGTGGCAAAATTCATCACTAATTTGCCACGAAACATTGTTCCAAAACGAATTTATCACCGAATTTTTATTAATTATTTAGCGACGAATATTGTTTAGGGACGAAATTAGCGACGAAATTTTATTTTTGCAACAAAATTTTATAATTTGTGATCGTACGATAAAATCATTTCTTTTATTTTTCGATTTTAAATCTAATTAAAAGAAAAATTAATTTCTAGGTCAATCGGTTCCATGCCAAATGCCAATCAAAGTGCCAGGTCAATCTACTTCTAGTAGCAATACGAGTCAAACATTGAAGGAACACGATGCATATAGGGGAAGAGACAGAGAGAGACAGCGAGAGAAAGAGAGTGTTGAACAAGCACAAAAATGGGAAGAATCAGAGTTCGACCATAAGCATTAAGCTGCCACACATCAAAACACTGAAAAGACACAGTAAAGAGATTCACAAGAAAAACTTGATCCGAATTTTGTCTTTCAAGTACATCCACAGTGAACTATTATGGCGTTTCGCTTAGAAACCAGTTAGAGGAACTTCCTGTATGGCCTTCTATTATCCTCATCCTGCATATGCTGTTAAACACCAGCCAAGGTAGATATATCAGTAACCCAACTCATTTGCTTTCAAATCAACCACAATCAAGATGCACATTTGCCCATGTTCTAGGAGTAGGGGCATGGTTAATCTGACCTTGAGGACGAGAAGAGGTCTGTCCCACCTCAACTGATTTCCTTACTGAATTTGCTCTAGACTCAAAGCGTAAAGCACCACCAGCACTTCGGATCTCTTAGGCACCGAAAGGGCGTTAGAAATATTGATTTGGGATCTTTAGTGCAACCACGTCCCCTTATCTATGTAATTTTTGGTTCACAGAAATCGGGATGGTTCTCCCCCGTCTTGATTAGGCACTAGTTTGAAGAGAACATCCAGAAGAATTCATCATTAATAAAGGGACAGCCAACACACATACACCAATATTGCTTGGTGATTGAAAATCAAGATGTCAATCACATCCACTCTATTTTGTTTCAGCTAGCCAGTCTACAATCATCTCAGAATAGAGTGGTTAGAGTTCTTTATGCTCCCCACTAGATAAGATATTTGCCAAAGGTCAAACAACCTGCTCTATATGAACTTGACTCCTATAATCCCAGACCCAATGTGAAAAGATCAAAGGACTACAATTTCTTTCTCAAGGTAGAAAAAGCAGTTAGGTTCAGTACATCACCGTAGTTAAGAACCTGAAGTATGAACTTCCACAAGGATAACGTGATGAAGCAAATTCCAGTGAGCCTGTTAATCTTGGCTTTGACTATAGTATTTCCCAGAGTAAAGCCTCAATGCAAATTAAGGATATAAAGGCTGGTGCACTTAGCCGATTGATTCAGTTATAAATAGAAATAGCAAATAGGCTGTGGTGTGCAGCATGTATTCTTGGATGTCTAATCTGCTGTAAACCCCCTTTACCATTCTTTCAACATGCTTCACCAAGTGAACTCAATATAATCAACGGACCCATTAATCTCGTTTCTCCAAGGAGACATCCCTCCAGCCCTGCCCTTTACAAACCGCGCTCAACACCGTGTTTCCCACGATCGAAAGTTCAGATTTTTTAAACTAGAGAAAACCAATAAAATTAATGTCATAAGCAAAAGCAGCAAAAAAGAAAAAAAAATTGTCTCAATTTGGACAGGCCACTAAATTCTTATAACCATTAAGCTTTGACTGCCGCCGTATCTTCAACGAGATCCACTAACTCGAAGCTCAATCAATCAATTACTTTTTCATAGGTAACAACCCGTGTCTTAAGACTCAACACATTGCAAAAAATGGCCTTATTAGTCTCCCCTGTCTACCCTCTATTCCATTTGCCAATCGTGCGTATTGCTCTCTTCCTGGTATGTCCATTTCCTACAGTACAATAAATATTTCAATGCCATCCACCGCACGATGAACAAAGAATTGCTAGCCTTGATTAAAGGGTACAGAGAGTTAAGAACCCATTGAATCCATTATCAAGTGTTCAGCTCTAACTCCTCATTCCAGGGCGCAATTCAAAGCCAACAACAACTAAGCCACTAAGCTAACTCTCCCAGCAAGCGCAGCGATCGATTCAATGGCAATCCAAACAAGGGCAAACAAGCGAATCTGAAAGGCCAGATCAATCAAGAGAGGAGGAGGAGTAACGTACGAATTCGCGGACGATGCCCTTGTAGACGAGGAGGGGGAGGGCGACGCCGAAGATGCCGACGAGGGCGAGGTTCCGGTGAGTCCACCGGAAGTTGTGCTCCAGGTTCTCGCGCGCCGTGCTTCAGTCCTCGACGAACCTGTTCTTCAGCGTTTCCATTCCTCCTTGCCCTCGACGGGGGAGGAGCCGACGCCCCTTCGGGCTTTGCCGCCTCTAAGGCTCCGGAGGCCATGGCAAGGAGGAGTCGCGGGTGGAAGCGCCAGGGGGGACGGAAGAAGGAGAAGGAGAAGCGGAAGCAGGGGGTACGGTGGATATGAGAGAAACGAAAGAGGGAGAGAGAGACGGAGAACGAGAGAAATTGGGAGTGAGGGCGGGGTTTTGGGCGCTCTTTTTTTAATTAAATTTGCGACGAATTTAAAAAGTTCGTCGCAAATTTTAGCGACGAATATAAATGTTCGTGGCTAATTTTTGTGACGAACTTAAAAAGTTCGTCGTTAATTTAATTAAAAAAAGAGCGCCCCACAACCCCGCAAATTTGTGACGAACCTTTTAAGTTCGTTGCTAATTTGCGACGAACGTTAGGTTCATCGCAAATTTTAGCGACAAACATAAAAGTTTGTGGCTAATTTTTGCGACAAACTTTTATGTTTGTCGCTAATTTTTGCGACAATAATTCAGAAAATAAAAAAAATTTGCGACAAATTCTTTTTTCATCGTTAATTAGCAACAAATTTTTCATCGGTAATTAGCCACGAAAAATAATTTGTCGCAAAATTTTTTTATTTCTAAATTGTTAATGTGAAATGTTGTCGTTAATTAGCGACGAATTCACAAAATTTTTTTATTTTCTAAATTATTAATGTGAAATGTCGTCGTTAAATTCGTCGCTATTCGTTGCAAATTTTTTATATTTTCCAAATTGTTAATGTGAAATGCCGTCGCTAATTAGCAACGGATTTAACAACGACATTTCACATTAACAAGTTGGAAAATAAAAAATTTTGCGACGAATTATTTTTCATGGCTAAATCCGTCGCTAATTTACGATGGAAAAGTGATCGTCGCAAATTTGCAACGGAAAATAAATCCGTCGCTAATTTGCGACGGAAAAGTGGTCGTCGCAAATTTGCGACGGATTTTTATTTCGTGGCAAATTCCGTCGCAAATTAGCTACGATTAATTTTCGCCGCTAATTTGCGACGGAAAATAAAATCCGATTTCCCGTCGTAAATTTCCGTGGCAAAATCCATGTTTTTTTGTAGTGTTGAAAATTTACTCTAAAATTGCTTGCTTGCCTCAACAAATGTGGATTAAAAATTTTATGTTGGAAAAATTTGGCTAGCTCATAAGTTTCATTCATCGACCAATGTGGGACAAGGCTTTTGGGAAATTATATACAAGTCAAGTACAAGACTCGACTTATATGAGATGCGAGATTCAAAAGTTCTCTAAGTAATGTGACTTCCATGAGTCTCATCTTCATTTTGTCCCAAATCACCTAATTTGTGAAGATGGAGCTTGCTTGACTATATAAAACCCATTCATGAGGCCATTCTTTTTGTAAACCCACCCATGAAATGAGACCACTCTTTCTCACAGGAAAGTTCTAAGGTCTTTGGAAATGGTACTGAGTTCTCTTTAAAAAGAAAAATACTTCTCATCTAGGGTGATGCCTCCGCGGTGCACCATTGCTTCGTGAGGCGATACCCACCCGGCCACGCTTGGGGCTTGGGACGGGGGCGAGGCAGGGGTTCTCTCCAACGGGCAGATACGGGTATGATTTCCTTGCCTACCCCTAGCCATGCATCACAAATGGAGGGTATTGATAAACTATATTGGCCAATAGTAATGAGGACGTCAGCGCTTTAAGTGGGAGGGTTTATGACAAGTAAATTTCAACATTGGAAGGCTTTATGAAAAGATTCGTAAGTATGATCCATCCCCAAATAGTTATAATCTGAATGCTCTTTTCAAGGCTTGTCCAGCATATTTCTGTCTTTGAGTCTCATATTTTTTGTAATATTAACGCGGAAGCTAATCAAAATCTTGTAATTAAGTCAATGCAAAAGCAACAAAGAAATAGACGATGAGCAATAAATAACACAAAAGATTTATGTGGTTTGGTCCGAGTATCGGTATCTACATTCACAGGAAAAAATTAGCAGCAAATAATATATTATACTAGAAGAATCAAAGTTACAATTGCTCACACATTCGAGTATTTCACACACCTAAATTATATAAACCTAAAGTGTTTACAAAGAAACCATTTAATTGGATATAAAATTCACAACAAAAAATCACTTCTTCGTGCGTCCGAAAAAGCTTCGAAGTCGTCTTCTTCATGCTGTTCCTTTTATGAGCGGCTCGTCCACTAAGAGTTACTGTGCTCGTGCTCGAGTAGAAGGAACTCTAAGAAACCTTCACTGCATGTGCGCTTCAAAGAAGAGCTACCATGGGACTACTATTCAACAAACCCCACTGGCGACTACTTGATGAGAAAGGGAGGACCGGGTGGGTCGGGTCAAAAATTATCTAACCCAAATTGCACAACAAATCATAAACCCTATATATAAACCTTTCGATTTGTTCATACAAATCATAAATCTTTTCTTTTTTTTTTAAAGGTATAATCAAATCCTACCTAAAATTACATATACATCATTAAAAAAAGTACTTCTGTAGCATTCTTATATTTCTCTTTTCAACACAATTTTAAAATTTAATTGCATTACTTGAGAGACTGAGGACTCGATTATACTTTTTAATAAAAATTTAATATTTAATTGAACCATTTTTTTATTTGGTCGGAAGATCGAACCAATTTAGAAACCCTATATTTTCCCTTCTGTTTCTTTCCCCTAATTACTCCCTGGCCCCACTTGTTTTCTTTTGTGCGGCTACAAGATGCCCACGTCCTAGTCAAATAGCCCACTTGGAAAAAAGAAGTAACCGGAGTATATCTCGTGCTCAAGCCTCTTGGATTTATAACCGCAAGAAGCAACGTCAAATTTGAATGCTAATTTAAAAAAAAAAAGCATCAATTTTAAGTCGAGTAACAACTCTGATCTCGACTTTTTTTTAAATCCTAAAAAAGCATCAACTTTAAATCGAGTAATAATTATGATCCCAACTTTTTTTTATTTCATAAAAAAGCATCAACTTTCATTTAAATCTCAAATCTGGCTCATATTAACTTAAAACTATTGATTATCCAACTTGACTATTCCACCTCAGCAATAAATTCATGTGGCTTGCTGATTGGATATTGTCTTATTCTTTCAGCCACAACTTGAAAAATAACAGTGAAATTATCCGTCTCCTTTACTTTACCGACAAGTCAAAAATATCTCCATATTAAATCTCTCTAGCAGACTTCATCGTTTTGTCATAATCTAAAGCTGTAGACCATCGCCATGGACGAGATCTGTCAAGCTCACCATCATAACCTTTTTTCTCAAACAAGGGAGAAAATTGATAATTTTTTATGAGATAAAAAAATATTAAGATAAGAATTGTCGCTCGATTTAAAGTTGGTACTTTTTTACGAGACAAAAAAAAATTGAGGTCAAAATTATTACTCGACTTAAAGTTTGTATTTTTTTTTTCTTTTGAATTAGCCCTGTATTTTGTTCACGGCTAAATAATGAGACATAATTTAACACGTCGTGCACGAAAAAAACCAAGGGTGATGGTTACACGATACTCGTGCATGGAATAAATAGCCATATCACTTACTGTATTGACCACTTCTGCAGATGTCCCTTTCCATGGTTCCCAAGTTGGCATATCAAGGATTTCTATTGCTGGAGTCCCGCTATCCAGGTCAATGTCTACAGCTGGTGGAAATTGTTGGAGCATACCCCACATGTTTCCCGGTAAGAGAAGAAATCTCATAATTACGTGATTAATTATGTAAACCAATCGGTCAATGAGCACAAAGCCCATCTGCCCGTCTTCCCTTCGCAATCAACGCACGGTTCGCGTGAGTTACGTCTACCGTGCGTTGATTGCCATACGAGTTTGGTATGCAGCAAGTGATTGAATGGAAGTGATCGAGATATTTCACCTTCTCATTCCAATTACGTTTTTCTCTTCAAGTATAGGCTGAAATGACATTGTCTGCACACGAGGGGATACTTTTGTATTTAATTAGATGTAACTTGATTAGCGGCTTGAGCGTCTAAATAGATTGATTAGTCTTTTGAGGCATTATATATGAATTTGAAATGGACTACTCAAATTCTAATTGAATATTTCCACTGGTCAAAGAGGTGTCAAAATGGGTCATGGACCCATTATTCGACTCGTATTTTCAGGTTTTGGGTCATAAATGGGCTGTTTAAACATTAAAATGCCAGGTGAAAATGGTCTTAAAAACTAAAAAAAAAAAAAATGCAGTGGCTCTTAATGGGTTTATGAGGAACCCATTTTCCACCCATTTTTGCCCACAAACAAGAAGGCCATGCTTGGGCTTCAAAATACCGGCATTTTGGTTTGTTTTTAATTGAGTAGTTTTTTTCAGTATGCTATTTTTCACATATAAGGAAAAATTGCTATGAATTAGAGTGTAGGTCGGGTATGGGTAACCAAATTTGTATTGCATATAAATGAGTTAAAACGAATTAGATGGATCAATTTGAGTTTGATCATCTTCGACATGATCTAAATCTAACCCAACTCACCCGTTTGACAGCCCTAGTCAAGACGTGTAAATTTCTAACTACAAAGGTGGTATCCAAGATGGTCGAACAATACACACCATTAGTGTCAAACATCTTTAAGGTTTCGTTTGTTTCAAGGAAAATATTTTCTTCATTTTCCGGCATTATTTGGTTCGCTTAGGAAAAAGAGATAATGGAAAATATTTTCCTCGTCAATGGAAAACCTTACATAAATTCAAAAAAATGATTTCATCTTTGCAAAAGTCAGAAAACATTTTTCAAAATATGACTAGTTATCGAGATTTAGACGTGAAACTTTACGCTTAAACATGAGAACCTCGACGCTAGTTCCTAGGTTCCTGGCATTTAGGACCAGGTCTCCAACCCCTAGGCCATGGTTCCATCTAGGCCGAGCCCAAAACCCTGGTGCTCTTGCCCAATGTCCTGACACCTAAGCCCGGGTGCATAAAGGCCGTGATTGGATCCCCGATACTTGAGCTCTGATCCCCGACACTCAAGCCCAAGTCCTTGAAGCCTGTGCTCAGGTTCTCGACAATCGAGCTTGGGCCCTTAGTTAACAAAACGTTTGATTTTCCATGAATGGCTGATTAAAACCATAATTGGCAGTGTGAGGAGTTTTGTCTCCATACCTGTTTATCTGCCCTCTTTGTCCTCTGTAAATGAATAGCTTTAAGACTCTCTGCAGCCTGCGCACCCCAGCGGGGATCCTAAAGGTTTATGGACGCACCATTCCCTACTCGCCAGCAAACTTTGTTCGAGACTAAACTCCATTCAATTCTAATAAAAATATTTTTAAAAATTCGAATTTTCTTTTCTTTTCTTTCTTCCTTGGCGGTTGCCGGCGACCGACCACAGGCGAAGAACAAGCTCGCCCTACGCCGATGAAGCTCAACCTCACCAAATTGCGGTGAGGTTGAGCCTCGCAGGCCTCGGGTGAGGCTCCACCTCACCATATTTGGCGAGGCCGGCGAGCTTGAGCCATGCTAGATCAGCGAGTTGGGCGAGGCTCGAGCTCCACCTCGTCGGATTAGGCAAGGTGGAGAGTTGTAGGCCTAGGGCAAGCTTGTTTCTCACCTGTGGCCAGTCACCGACAACCAGCCGAGGAAGTAAGAAAAAGAAAGAAAAGGAAAAAAAATTAAAATTTTGAATTTTTTTGGTAATTTTTTTCAAAGAAAATAAAATCAAATATCAAATGGCAAAAAATATTTTCTAATTCATGTTCAGGTTTCAGCCAAACACTGAAAAATATTGTCATTTTCCTGGAAAATGACTTTCTAATAAACATTGTTGATATCTAAATTTTGGCAATCTAATTAGTCATTCGTTGCATAAAAATTAGGAATCGATCCTGATCCCTAGAAAAAAAGTTGTTAAATTGCATATAGATTAGGAGCATTTGAATTAATGTTTAGGCTCATATAGCTACATTTGTATTAGATCAGCGACGAATTAATTTAAGTAAATGATTTTGAGCTTAATTGATTGGACTCAGCCCAAAAGATTAAGTGTTTGTCCAAGCCCATTGAATACATATATGGCCGAAATTTGCATTATAGAGCAAGTTGGAATAATTGAATTATCGAATTATTAAATAATATACTTGGAAGATAATTGATATTATTTTGTGAATATTCAGCTAGAGGAAATATCAGAAAATTACCTAAGTTGAGTATCAGAATTAGAAAATAACATATCTTGTCTCTTGCAAGATAACCTTGGCTAACTCTTATAAATAGATATGTTAGGGCTCACAATCGAAGAGGTCACAAAATTGAAATACACGGCCACAATCGAGAGACACGAAAAAGAGAGGAGAAAAAAGAAAGGTAAAAAGAAGGAAGTCCCTCCATGACCGCCGTTCGTGTCCCTTGGTGTTGGACTTTCACGCTGCGAATTGCAGTGCCTCAACCTCACTCCCTCGCACTCTCGACGGTCCAGCCCAAATCCTAGCAACACCGACAAGATCCATTGCTGTGTTCAAGTTGAAGACTTATCCAAGTTGAGGGTTGAAGGCCGTGAGACCAAGAGGTGGATTTTGTCGCCTTTTGATTACATCCTGTCAACTAAGGTCAAGAAGATTGAGTCAAAGAAAGCCATAGCCAGGTGAGCTTGAGTGGAGAAATTCAACCAAAAGGCCTCTTCCTTTTGCGGGCATGCGGTAGTTCCCTTTATGAACAACTACTGTTCTACTTCTTGCTGATTTGCTGCTCCTCTCTCAAACGAGAACCGAGCCTTCGAGCATCCAGGAGTGATTCCAGCGAGTTCTCAAAGAATCCAGACCCTTGGCTTCGCATCCTGCTGACCTTGTGCCGATTTGCTCTAGCCTTGGTGAGCCCAACGACGCGTGATATTGCTGGATCATCGTGTCCTCTTGCAGCCATCGACCCACCATTGAGCCAAGGAGTTTCATCTTTGTTTTTGCAGGTTTGTCGGAGCCCTACGAACTATTGTCCCTTGGTGGAACGTCACGACCAGTCACCATAGCTGGTTGAGCATCCGAACCATCATCCGCCGAGGAATACGTTGAGTACCTCTTCATCATTGAACACTCCCCGTCGGCCGTAAGTCATCCACCGGGAACCTTCTTAGCAGCACCCCGATGAGGTTTTCAAGTGATCGAAAAGCTATTTTCCCTGGTGCCCAACGTCACTCCTTGGCCAGCACGAGTCCTGTGACCCTCTCACCGTCGAACTGTCCCTGGCTGAGTCACACCGCAAGCCACCATCCGTTGATCCGCAATCCAGATCCGTCGTTTGTCCGAATTTGGAAACGCTATTCGAGCAATATCGCTAATTAGGTAAGAATTTTCATTATTCGATTTTTATAAATTTTGTTGCCTAATTTGTGAAATTGCAATCTTATTTAAATCTTTGAGTAATATTACCATATCCATGAAAACTCCCAAATAACCCTTAAATTAGGAATTATTTCCTAATTTCATAACGTGCTAGGGTCGCCAATCCGATCTCCCCTGAGATATGATTCGCGATCGCACGGAAAATTGTCAATCCGATCTCCTGTCCGAGACACAATTTGCGATTGTGTGGAAAAATTGGCCAATCCTATCTCATGCCCGGTATATGATTCGTCAAGCTATCATTTCTAAATTTAAATTAATATCGGTAATATTTTGTGATATGGTGTCATTTGATTGCTATTTCTATCTATCTTTGTTTGATTTGAATTGATCTTGTTTTTATGAAAAAAAAATCCAAAAAGATTAGATACTATTGAAGTAGATGATTTTGAAGATAGATTGCATGTTTAAATTAGAGAATTTAATTAATTTCGAATTTCATACAAATTATAAAAAATACCACGTGCATGTCATATTAGAGTAGTTGCATATAAATTAATTCTTGTCTTTAGAAATTTCACATCTAGGTTCATTTGTGTGCCACATTAGAGATAGTGCATTTAATTGTTGTTAGAATTAGGACATTTAAATAAATCATATGTCGCATGTCATACTAGATGTATAATGCATTGCATAAAGTTTAGTTTTCATTAAATCAGAGAAAACCCTAAAAAAGATTTGAGTGAAATTGTATGTTAATTAGAAATAATATTAGGATTGTCAGTGTAATTTTCCAATTAACATTGCATATGCTTTCGCTGCTTTGAGATAAGTCCCTATCTTGCAATTTATTTATTGTTTTGCATTATTGGGTGTTATATTATTAGTTGCGCACGTGCATGATCACCTCGTATGTTAGTAGATAAGTTTAAAATCAATTCAAGTTGTCTGCAAATATTTTTTTGAAATAAAAGAGAAAAGGTACCGAAAGGGCATTAGAGAAATCTAGTGTAACCAAGTCCCTGAATCGATAATCTCTGATTCATAAGAGTAAAGTAATTCTCCCGATACTTTACTTGAGTTTTTAATCGACCCACCAAAAATAGATTAATGACAACTCCTGATTGAAATGATTTGCTTGTTAAAAACTTAAACCTTAAGTCGCAAATTAATAAGGGTTTGGGAGTGCTCGAGTTAGACCTAGGCTTAATAATTCATTAGTCAAACCCTTAGGTGGTGCACCGTGGGAGGTCAGGTCATGAAAAACATTTTTTAGAACTGTTATATTTTCTGCGAAACAAACCGAGCCTAGATGTCCAACAGTTTTCCACAAAAAGAAAAGTCCAATAATTAATAAGGCTTCTTGCCCCAGCTAGCACAATTATTGCTTGAGCACATATTATCTTCTTTAAAGATACAGTAACAGGTAGGATCCCCCATGAACCTGAATACACGTAAAAGTCGACCCTTGAATCAAGGTACATTGACGTTCAAACGATGATACAAAAAAGAAAATTTTAAGTTAGCGCCTCTATTCGTCAATCGGAATAGGTTCGATCAGCACTGACATGACATAATGGTTTACGTGATCCTTGGACTCAAGGTTTGGCTTGCCCATGCCATCACCATATTGATAAAAGCAGTGAGACGATCGAACCAGATTGAGACATGCATTCCGAAAGGGCTGGTGCCCGGGGAATGGGCGGTCTTCGAAATAATGCTTGTTCATCTTCTTCCAATATTCACGCACCATGTTCTCGATGCATTCTCGAGCCACTTCTTCAGACACGCCGTTCTCGTACATGTAGCAATGTATCGACTTTGGATTATCTCCTCTCGCCATTTCAACCTACGCATCGTGGACCACGCCAATCAACTTTGTACTGTGCAACACGTTTCCCTTTTCATATATGAAGGAAACGCCCAATCGGTATCAGTTTGTGCGAACAAGCAGCATATGGTTGGAAAGTTAAAGATAGATTTCAAGGCGGGGACATACCGGCGATGTGCCCAAATCGTTGTTACATCGAAGAGCCAAGGAAGAATACTTCACGAGGCTTGGGATGTTGGCGACATAATCGACCGTTTCCTGCGTCAAGTTGTGGGTAGTGAGGAAGAAGCTGCAGAAGAGCATGAGAGGCCCTCCGGTTGAGCTTATTGAGGTGCTCAGGTACTCCTCAAGCGTTGGCTTGTACCCGTTGTTGTACCACTTGGCCTCCTTTAGGCATACCTTGAACTCATTTACCCACTACATCACAAGATACACGATATAGGCATCATGGATCAGTAAGGATTCATGGAGATTTATTATCTGCGCGACGTAAATATGAACGATAAAGAGATCATCGACAAGCGAGATTACCATTTGCCGGAGGGCGGGCAGGATATTGAAACCTCGCTCTTTGATCATCCAGTACACGATGTTGTTCGTACTGTTAAACATAGCCAGGTAACACTTTTGTATCGTGGGATGAAGCTTGTCGATTCCATTAATATCCCACCTGTATAGACTCAATAGTCACGAAACTTTCGAAACTTGAATCGACCCATTAAAATTAGTCGACATGGGGTTCTTGTGATACGTAATAATCAACAACAAGGTCGGAGAGACAACACTCAAACCTATCGATGATATCTGTGAGGAGCTCGAGCTCTTCCAAGGTGCCAAATACATCGTAGATGTCATCCATGAGCGTTATAAAACAATTGACGATGGTCATCATCTCCCTGAACGGTCCAAACTCCGGTTCAAATGCCATGATGACACTCCATATGTAACATTCGGTCATTCTGTCCCTAAACACGTTCAACTCGTACAAGCCCAATTCAACCCACCACCTGGAAAGGGCAAAATACCAGTAACTTAGTAAAACATCATATCGTTAGTGTATATTGGACATCTCTGTTGATTATTTATGTCACAAGACCAATATTCTAGGGAAAATTATCAAAAAGCCAACTTTGGTTGGAAGCCGTTGACACGGGCAATTATTAATCATATTTTGAATTTTTTATTCTTTTCTTTTCTTTTTTCATTTCTTTCTTTTTTTTTTCTTCCCTTCTTCTTCTAACAAGTCGCCGGACCTCGGTGATTGATAAGAGGTGAGGGCTGGCAACCCGCCAACCACTGGCAAGGGCAAGCCTTCAACCGCCCCTGGCAAGGCTCACCCTCGCCAACTACTAGCGAGACTTGACCTCACTAGTGACCAGCAAGGTCGAACCCATCGGTCACTGAGGTCCGGTGACCAGCTAGAGGAAAAAGAGAACTTAAAAACTAAAGAGAAAGAGAAAGAATAAAAAAGAAAAAAGAAATGAAAAATATATATTATAAAAATTTGAAAAATTATTAAATATTATTTTAAAATGTCCACATTAGCGTTGGTCGCATCACGCAGGATGGTTAGCATTCATGTCAGCGATTTCTAGTCAATTAGTCGAATCAACTAAATTAGCACAAATGCATATTGTTTAGGATTCAATTAGCAAAAAAATATATTTATGACTTTTTTGGTAATTTTCTCAATAAAAAGGGGCTAGAGTCGAAATGTAATTATAATATCATCATGAATTGATAGTTGCCCATACCTTGCCATCTTGCTAAATTCTTTCTTATAAATTGATTGCAGATAGTTGAAATCTAATTTTGCGAGGCGGAACAAGGTCAGATTCACGTCCAGCTCTTCTTCGTACGTCTCAATGAACCATCGGGCCTCCAGTCGATTCGGCCTCCAGTGGATGGGCATGTCCAGAGCGCGCGACACTTTCTCGCACAAATTATCGGTAGTGCCTTTGACATTAATCTCCTTAAGATACTTGTACGAGAAGGCTTTGGCTTCGTCGATTATGGCCTCATCCTCGAATCCGTGGAAAGAAGCTTCGTAGAGACTCAAAAGCCCCTTCGCATCGTCTCGGAGCGATGCCTTGAAGCCGCCTGTTTCGTCCATGAATCTCTTGAACACATCTATATCATATAAAAAATAGAGACTATTAAATTCAAATTATGAAAACGATGAACTCCAACAAGTTTGCAGTATTCCCTACTTAGAAACACGCATAACCTTATAGCTCATTAGTTGGACAGAAGTTTTGAATTCACATCATAAAGATGGAAAAACTTCGGTTTTTCAAAGAAATTGTAATAAAATAAGAAAGAGGAAAAATGGGTGTAAGCATTTCAGAAATTCGTAACTCGTAGGGTTGGCTGGCGGTCGAGTCGACAACCGGGGCCCACTTTTGATCCACTCACTGACAAGGAAGCAGAACACGTAAATGCAAATGTTGATGAAATGGGCCAGACCTAATCCTGACGGTTCGATCTGGGGCCCGCTAGCCATTAATGGCTGTGATTTTCGAACCGTTGTACTTTACAGGGCCTGACTCGGAAAAAACGAAAAGAAAAAAAAAACTTCTGTTGAAATGACTTAAAAAGGAGGTTTCCCCTAGTTAATTATATTTTATTTAAAATGATCAAATTTTCAAGATATTTATTATAAGTGTAACGCGAGAACAATCACTACATTGAAAACTATAATGTATATCGAATAGATTGCTTAATAAGTTTTTACCGTGCACACATAGCGAACTTTAAAAAGGAGCGATAACTTTTTATATGGTACGCAAACTGTATAATACCGGGGTTAAACCTACACAAGTCATCTGGCAGCGGGCCCCATTGACTTGGAATTCTGATAGGTCGTCAACAGGTGGAAATCGGCAGTTGCACGGTGCAATAAATGGCATCAAATGAGACAATCGCCTTGTTTCTTTTTCTTTATTTTTTACTTTTTATAATTTAAGGAAAAAATTTCAATTAAGGATCCTACTCTCAAAAAAGAATCCAAAGTGAATAAAGTATCAAATAAGAATCTAAAGTACTCAATCAGTCTCAAATAGGGGCCCAAAGTGCTCAATTCGTCTTAGGCAAGGTCCTGGGTTGCCGGCCAGCCAAAATACTCACCGGCTGACGAGAATGCTACTATTTTGGCTCGAAATAGTAATTTTTTATTATTTTTCCTTTCTATTATTTTTTCTTTTCCTTTTCCTTTTCTTTTTTTTTTCTTCTCTTCCTCTGCCAACCACAACCGGGCCCGACGGAGGTCGCCGGTGAGGCCACCCTCGCCAGATCCCCGGCGAGGTCGAGCCTTGCCAATTCTGGCGAGGGCTCGGCCTCGCCCGACGTCGACGAGGTCGAGCCCTCGTCGGATCTGGCGAGGCTCGACCTCGCCGTTGTTAGGTGAGGGCTCGACCTCGCCGGCATCGAGCGAGGCCGGCCTTGCCGTTGCAAGTGAGACCGGCCTCGCCGACAACTGGCGAGACCGACCTTGCCCAGCCTAGGCGAGGGCAGTCCTCTCCCAACGTCGGCGAGGGTGGCCTTGTCTCAGGCCGGCGACTTTCGCTGGCCCCAACTATGGCTAGCGGAGGGAAGAGAAGAAAAAAAAACAGAAAAAGGAAAAAAAATAGAGATGAAATGTATTGTTCCGGTTGCGGGAACAGTAACTGTGCTCGCCTGCCGTCGAGATTTGGCTGGCCGGCGAACCTAGGTCCTTGCCCGAGACTAATTGAGCACTTTGGGCCTCTATTTGGGACTGATTTGGCACTTTAGATCCTTATTTGATACCTTATTCACTTTGGGTCCTTTTTTGAAAAAAGGACCTCACTTGGGGTCCTTAATTGAAATTTTCCCTAATTTAAGGCATGAACGTAGATGTCCTGCTATCGGAAGTTTGAAAAACGTCATTGTTCAACATTTGGCATAGTCACATTTAAGCTTTGAATAAACTTGCCAAGCGATACTTCCGAAACTACGTAAGTCCACCCAAATGAAACATTATAATCAGCTCAAGTTGGTGTGTGCGTCCATATATATATATATATAGTAAATTAACTCATTAATTGTCACTCGTAGCAAATTCTATTCGTCAATCTCTTCAACTTTTGTGATCACATTTCATAAATTCAAAGATCGAACCCAATCAACTTTCTGTTATTTTGCTATCAAGACACTCATTTCTTAACCAAAACGGTAGGCATAAACCCTAGCTTATATTGTAACCCGTTGTCACTTCAAACTCAATGTGTGAGTCCAAAGTTTCTACAACTGTATCCTTCTTCTTTCTTTATAAACGTACCTTGCGAGACGACGTAGCCGTGCTGTCTAAGGAGCCTAAACTGGAGAGCCGCGGCATGGAGATCGTCAAGAAGCGCCCAACCATCCTTGGAACCATCATGAACGAGCTCGAGCGCCTGCTTTATCTCTGTGTCGAAATGGTACTGCAGTCCAAGCCTGTGGACGGCATTGATGAACTCGAGCTTGGCCACGTGATCCATCGCTTCACCGAGCATACCCTTCACATCTTCCTTCAACATCTTCACTTGGGCCTTGTATTTCTCCTCCTGCGTCCGAGCATGTAAACTCGGTAAAAACAAAGTGAAACGCAATGGCATTGGGCATTCTTAGCATGAGCAAAGCGAAAAAACTACAGTGCAAGCGACTGTGTTTGAGCCAAACGTACTGTGTAGTCAGTGGAGAGACACTGCACGAAGTTGTAGTCAAAGAAGTTCGGAGGGAAATTCACAGAGCGCCTGGCGACGCCATCTCCGGTCTCTGAACCACAGCTTACGCGTCGTCGAGCAGGCAAGGAAGTGGAAGGAATGGAATAGCGAGGGCTTCTGAAGGACAAGAGAGAGGGTAATTTGCGGCGGTTGATCGAGGAGGAGAGGAAATTGGTGTGGACCGTCGCTAAAACAGCCATAGCAGCTTGTATTGGCCTTCTAAGTTTGCGAGTTTTGTAGTGGAGCATCCAAAGAGAGGAAAGCCGTAATATATAGAAATGGAGAGGCAGGGACTGAGTATATAGGGTTTACATTGTGATTAGCTACACCTCATTATTTAATATAAAAAAAACTATGTTCGAAACAAGTGTTGAGAATCTAGAATAAAGTGTAAACTGTTCGGGCTTCAGTCCACTCAGATATATATTCCACGAATTATGCACGTCAAGCTTTTAATCATTATATGCATTATTTGACTTTTTGATTTGTTAGAATATTTAAATAATAAATCATGCATTCATCTGACAATTTAAACTTTTAGAATAGTTGATAGTAATCTCACAAAATCTCATATGGTATCAGAGCTAAGGGTTTTGAGTTCAACTCTTATGCGATTAATTAGATGGATACTAATATTTTGAAAAAGGATTAAAGAAAAGCTATAGATCAAGGACAAAACGACAAAGAAAAGCTTGAAAATATTTACAAAAAAAAGAAGTTAAATGCAAAGTGTTCGAGATGACGACGCACCCTCCTACGATATCCTTTTTAATCCATAATTAGTTAGAGCGTTATCTACACATTGTCGCAAGAGTAAGAATTTATCTTGGGTTCAAGTCTTGTTGGAAGCAGACCATAAGTAGAATTCTCAATACACTAAGGCGATATGAGAGGTGTGCCCTCATAAATTGCCCGAGAAGGTAAATTAGTTGAGGTGCGCAAAAGTTGGCCTCACCCGACCGCTAACCCAAAAAGGAATACGTTGTTGAAAAATAGAGAGTTATGTGTGTAATCTTAGGTATATATGTTCTCATAGATTAAATTTGACAGTTTAAACAACTTTACATCATCTTGATATGGTCAAGTTCTGGCTTGAAATTAATCTATTTTACATTATCTCTAATCTTATATAACTAAATAGCTATTTTTGTGCGAACTTAGATATATGTTAACACTCATAAAACCATGCACATTTATTTTCTATTCACATGATAAGAAGTGTAAGCTTATAACTGTGGGAATATTTCATAAACTAACTACATTTTCATTTAAGATAAGACGAGATGTGGCATAGGTTGGGCACGAATAATAACCATTATGTTTCCCTATTTTTCTATTTTTTTGTTCTCGGGAACAGGTTTGGAATAGAAATGCATTTGGTAAAATAATTTCAGTTTTTTATTTCTAAGATAAATTTTCACCCAGAAATAGATTTTGAACAGAAATGAGAAGTTAAGATTTTTACTTTTTCACTTTTTGGAAAAAAAAAAAGAAATAACAACTTTCTTATATTGCTCACCCTTGCCACCCGCCGCCGCCCACTCGCCGCTGGCCGCCGGTAGTTTGCCACTGCCGCTCGCCTATCGTCCACCGTCACTAACAGAAGACAATGCCACTCGTCGGCCGTCTTCCTACGTTGTCGCCTTTCGCCGGCCGTCTGCTGTTGCCCACCGCCACTCACCTGCTGCCCCTTGCCACCACCGTCGCCCATCGACCATCCGTCGTCGCCGCCCGCCACCATCGTAGCCCCTTGCCAGCCATCCACCATCGCCCATTGCCACCACCGGTCACCGGCCATTTGCCGCCGCCACTCACTGGCCGTCTATCGCCGCCGCTCAATGGCTGGCGGGAATAGAAGTTTTGCGTCGTTATCAAACAATTTCTATGCTGGGAACAAAAATTTTGTGTCATTATCAAACACTATTTTTTATTCATAAACTCATCCGAGAAAAAAAATAGATTTTTTAATTTCTAACCGGAAATAGGGTCGGAGAAGAGGAATGTTGTCATTCGCGCCCTTAGTAGGGGTGAGCATGGTTCCAGGATAGAACCTAGAACTTGAGAACCTAACTAGTAGGAACATGTAGGTTCCAAGTTCCAAGGTATGCATAGTAGGTTCCAGGTTCCAAAAATTAGAGAACCTGTTTCGACGAATATGTTCCAGATTCTAGATAGATGGAACCTAAAACCTGAAACCTAAATAAGTTTTTTGTGTTTTTTCTTGGTCTATGTCTTTGTGTGATCCTACGGTGTTTCATGGTATTAGATTATGAGTGTATAATCTGGAATCACTAATCTGGGCTTTCATTTTATGACTTGTTAATGTTTCATGTTCTTCGTGTGTCTAAATATAAGCTATGATTAGTGGATCATAGTAGCAAGTGGTAGTCATTAAAGGCGATGATTCATTGCAATTGTTCAATTAATAATACAGGTGAAATTTGGGTAGATCTTGGAACGACCTTCGAACTTGTGATAGGGTAGGTTCTAGGTTCCAAAAGATGATAAACCTATTCTCATGGGTAGGTTCCGAGTAGAATTGTACGGAATAAGGAACCGCTCACTCAAGTATCGATTCACGCAATGACTTCTCATTTTAATTGTATTTATTACTAAAAATGAAATTAAAAAAAAGAACCCGTTAAACCTTGAACCTACCCTGTAACCGTTCTAGGTTCCGGCGGGTAGGTTTCAAGTTTCAAAAAATGAGAAACTTGTACCCGATGGTAGGTTCTAGGTGGAACCTGTAAGGAGCCTAGAACCGCTCACTCCTAGCCCTTAGTGCATTAAGAATGTATTTTCATCAAACACCCAGGTAGGTGGGCATTCCTTGTTATATGTTTTCTCTGACAAAACGACAATCCAGTTCTATGCGTTTTGTACATTCATGGGAAACTTGAATTCCTACAACATATCACGAAACAATTTTATAGCATGCAAATTGGAAAAAAAGTGTTAAAAAAGTCATAAACTTTTTGTATTTATGCCAATTGAGTCCTAAGAGTTTTATCTTTATGCCAATTGAGTTCTTTCAGCTAATTTTAGTCTGATTTTGCTAATGTGGAAGCGGACCGGGCGCCGACGCTGACGTGGAAGTTGGTCGTCGGCGCTGACGTTGACAACTTTTGATAATATTTTTACTTTTTTATTTTTTTCTTTTTTTTCTATTTCTTTTTCTTTTTTTTCCTCCCCTACTCTCCCTCCTCCGGCTGGTTGCCGGACCGGCGACCGGCCACTAGCGAGGCTCACCCTCACCAGCGACAGCTATGGCGAGCCTCGCCTAGCCATGGTGAGGCTTGCCCTCGCCCTCACCTAGCCATGGCAAGGCTCGCCTTCATCGTCGCTAGAGAGCGCGCCTCGCTAATGGTTTGCACGGGCGAGCCTTGCCAGTGGACAGCGAGGCTTGCTAGCTGCTAGCTAGTTGGAGGAGGGAGGGTGGGGGAGGAAAAAATAATATAAAAAATATTAAAAAATAAGTAAGAATTCAAAAAATATTAAAATATTATTAAAAGTTAACCACGTCAACACCGGTGACTGGCCAGCTTTTACGTCAGCAAAATCTGACTAAAATTAGCTAGAATGACTGAATTGACACAAAAACAAAAGGTTTAGAATTTAATTGAGACCCAATAAAGGTTTATAATTCAATTGACATAATACAAAAGATTTAGGATTTTTTTGACACTTTTCCCTGCAAATTTGTGATCCCCAATTCCTTAAATAAGCAAGGTAGCTACTGGACTTGGCAACATGCATTTGCCATGTATCTATGTTCAGTTTCTGCATAAGATCTTGACACTGTTAGTCAAGTGTTTTTATTGTTTGTTTGATCATATTGACAACCATCATTCAATCCTCAATGGGCAGGAAAGCATTTTTTTTTTAAAAGGAGACTTTAGAACTGATTTAGTTGGGTTGGTTGAACCAGTTTAAACCGGTTCCCAAGCAAGATTGGCGGTTTCAACCTTTGAACCGGGAACCATACCTATCCTAGGCCGGTTCTAAGTTCACAGAATTGGGAACCGAGCCGATTCCCTCCAAAATCGGCCTTGAACTGATCAGTCTAGGCTCATTCCCAAAATGAACCGGACCGATACTTATCCCTATAGTACATTTCACGTGATAGTGATTAAAAAAAAGAAAGTAATATTAGGCATGATAAGATCTTGAACGGCGAGGGTAATTTCTCATTCGTCAATCGTCACTAATTGACTAATGCAACAAGGAAGTCTATAATTGATGGGGACAAGTCACACGTATAGATATCACCTAAATTTTGAGTATAGTTAAATTATCTTGCAAGTAACATCTCTAATTTGTAACCTAATACTTGATTATGTGGATTTCACATGATCAACAGCTATGACCGCAGTCGCACTAATGCACTCATAGAGCAGCATATGTTTAGTTAGTCCTCTTCTCTTACCCCAGAAAAAAAAATGACGTTATCGGTCCGACCCTATTGTTGAAATATCAACAGTTGCTTTTCTTTTCCTAATTACTTCTTCTGTCGCTAAGAAACTCATCAAACCTAAGCTTCAAATGGACGCTCATGGCAATTGAGTTTACACAAAACTTGTGTTTACCTTAAAGTTATGAGAATTCTCGCGTACGTTCTTGTGGGATCTAAGATCATTGAATATCGTAGTAATTGCACCCAGTCATCAGGGATTAGGCTCTAGCAATAAGTTACTGCTAAAGCTGGGGCCTGCCCGAAGTTGCAAAGGAGCCAAGCCAGTCGTCCCTGGTCCGCACAGAGAGAGACCAGATATGGATTGACATTAACAACTCTCACCGATCCTAAATATGCCAATGGAGGACAATCCAAGTTACGATTGCCCATGGAGGACAATCCATGTTACACCATACCAATGGTTCGATCAAAGCTCCATCATCCACTGATCCTAAATATGCCGAATGGCAATCTACTAATAACTTCATCATGTCATGGATCTTCAACTCCAGATTTACAAAATTTTTGCTTACTTTGAAATGGCCAATCCCTCGAAGACCACATACACGCTGGAAACCCCCAATTCTACTATCACCTTGGGGAATTCATTGTCTTTAAATAAGATAGAATACATATCTGGGAATAAATATGAATATCTATTGAAAAGACAAATACAATTATTATTTAATTTTTTATTGATTTGAGCCAAATTACTCTGCCCACTAGTTGACCTTATCTTTCCACAACACACCAATTCTACCTATCACATTAGGGGATTCTTTGAATAAGATAGAATAAATCTCTGGAGATAGATTAGAATATTAATTGGAAAGGAAAATACAGTAATTATTTCATAATTTATTTATTTGAGCCAAATCTCATACTAAATTTGAACTCTGCTAACTAGTCGTCCTTATCTTTCCAACACTATGAGGTTGACGCTCATATGCGAGAAAGTTCAAAACAAGACAATTGAGACTCTATACATTATAATTGAAGGTCCACTGGTATTTACTAAGGTGCTTTGCACCAAAGCTTTTAAACGTTTGACGACCAAGCTAACCTTTGATGACATCTTCGCGCTAGCTTGAAGGGAGTGTTGGAAAGATAAATACAATTAACCAGGAGAATCCAAATTTAGTAGGAGATTTGGCTCAAATCAATAAAGAAAGGAAATAACATTTGTATTTGCATTTCCAATAAATATTCGTGTTTATCCCCAAAGATATATTCTATCGTATTTAGAGACAATGCAATCCTCCAAGATGATATGTAGAATTGAATTTTCCCATCGTGGACGTAGGCTTCTAAGGGTCATCTCCTTAAATCTTAGATCTTTTTTCCTTCTTTGTGTGTGTGTGATTACAAAGAAAACACAATTATAAGCTTCAAGAACGGTTTACGGTTCGGTAAAATCAAGTTGATACATTTTGGTTCAGATGGCGTTCGATGCAGAAGAATTTAAAATTTCTGGTGCTCTCTTTCCTGTAAGAGTGCAATACTCGTCAAATAATTCCCAATCTTTTTGGCTTCTATCTAGTTAACCAAGAGACCAGGAACACCTGCACCCTTTTGTGTTGACAAGTCACCCAATGGATGATCGCCGCACGGAGATACGACAAGACACGAGAGGGCTAGAAGTTAATGCTATGACGCATCGTCTCTCATTTCTCCTAAAGAGCTAATTCTTCCCACTTAAAAGAGAGGGAAAAAGAAAGTGGCTATGGAACGAAGTGGCGAGCTAAGAGCCTGAACACTGAAAGAAGATTCACACTGCTTCTTGAATAACCAACTCGCGACCCTCCAGGTTAGTAAGGATACAAAAACTATAAAGTTGGGCATTCAAATTCATTCGTTTTATCTAGGTAAGTTCGTAATTAGTGTCACTGCTAGGGTTCATGAGTCTGATAATAAAAAAAGAGTATGTCTGTAAGAAAACTTATTATCTGGGATTTTGTTTCAAGCAATAGGTTTTCATGGAGAATACTGTCTCCCTGTTCACTTGTTCATGTGTGTTTTCCACCGATAATCAGATATTGGCTGTTAAAATTGCGTTTCATTAGCTTTACTTCGTGACTGTGTTCTGCTATAGACCTAGATGTCGTCGGACGGCCCAGAAGTCCGATCTTGGGTTCTTTAGAAAACAGCATCGGTGCTACCAGCAACACGTTGTGTAAGTATATACTTGTACTCGAAAGGAATTGTCAATGGGTTCAACCCAGTATCGGTCCCGTGTTCTGGCCGGTTTTGAACCAGTTCAACCACGTACCATTTATGAATCTTCTTCTTCGTCGGACACAGCTTACGAAACTATGCTTTTGATTCCTCAGATACGTTAAGGGTCTGTCCAGATTTCTAGTGGCAGACGTATCGATCGGAGAGAGTCCAAGCTTACCGTTACCTGGTGCACAAGAGAAAGCCATTTCCAAAAGGACCAGCCCATGGGCATTGATTGGGCCATGCAGGGCGGCTCGGTAAAGACCCAACTAGGCCCATGAACCCTTCATTCTCCCACAAGGGCTTTTGATCAGGTCAATGGCTGTGATTTTCCTATGTTGACAGAAGCTGCTGATAATGCCCCGAGGGACGGAACATGGATGGCATCAGTCAGCTCACTAAGAGCGCGCGCTTGTGATGGCTTATGTAATCACATGGAAGCAGCAGGGCCACTTTCCCTTCAATGAAGGAGGGCACAAAAGACCGGTAAAGGAGGCAAGTTTTTGACATGAAACGATGGAAGAGGGTTCACTGATGTAGGAGACGTTTGAGAATAAAACATCCAACAGCATGTATACATAAATGAAGGGGACATGAATTTGAACGTGAATATCAACAAAGCATTGCAGCAAGATCTGCAGACAACAGTGGTCATCCTTGCAACTAGAGCACAGCAACTGCAACAAGCAGGGACACATCTGACGGCTCTATCCTACCAAGTTCAGCATGGAAACACCATTATTAGCGTGGTGGCTGGGTTAGTAGGTACTAGTACAAACATAACATGTGAAGCTCCATAACAATTGGACCCCTCGGATTTTTCTCGACAAAATTCAAACAATCAATTTTCATAGAAAGAGATGTGCTTGGTGCATTTTCTGTTCAGTTACTTTCTGGTAGAACCCATACAGAATTGAGCTTAACAATCAATGAAAGATCCAAATCTCGATTAAAAGGGGAGCTTAGGGGACGGAAAAAGAAGAAGAGAAAAATAGAAAGAAGCCCAGTTCACAGTGTTTTCACCAAAAACTGGCCTAGCCACCAGCAGGATTCTGATACAAATGAGCACGTGGCTTGGACAAAGTGTGGCCATTGGTGAGAAAACAATGCATAAGCGCTTATCGATCGCCATACCGATCACAAAAACTCCTGTCGTGATTATGCTTGTTGATGACCATAATTAGTTATCGATGTACAATAGCGGCTGGTTGCCTAGTAGCAAAACTGGTTAGGAAAGATGTCGATTGAAAGGTGTAGATAAACAGTCGAACGAAGAATCATTCGAAAGTTAACTGCTTGGCTAATAAATTAAGTGGGTGTAAAATTAGGTGTGGTAGCATTCAAATCTAAAACCGCTTATGGATAAGACAATGAAGCATAACAAATTGTGGGAAGAAAGTAAGCTAGATAAGGCGGACGGGATTTGAAACGGTGATGAGTAGGGGTGCACGATCAAGACGTGATTTTAAAAATTAACCATTCAAAACAAGAAAATAGTGACAACGTGAAGGTATGAGGTCCAAAATTCCAGACATGTAAAAGCATGGTCAGAATCGCTAGAAAATTGCTTATGAATAATTATGTTGTAAGTACTATAAGTGTCGACATTTGTGTACTATATAACTCCCTACACAAACAAACAAACCATGTTATCTTTCAATTCATGTATCGTAATTATAACTGTAGTTTCCACGTACATTGTTGTTGATAAATTCCGGTATGTATTTTAGTTGTGGTTTTCAGATGTATACCTACTATAGTTTCTGGTGCTTTGCCATTGAATAAATTTCGTTATATCTTTATTTGGTGTAATTTAACCTCGGTTAAATTCCATTGAAGTATATCTTTGTGTACGTGTGACAGGCATTTCGTTCGTTGAGGCAAAATCCGGCCAAACACAGAGGGATCCAGGACTTTCGTTCGATGACATCGGCTGACATTCCTGTATCCAACGAAAGATGCCGAAAGCACCGTCCACCTACCGCAAGAGCACAAAACTAAAAGCCTCGTTCTCTACACACACACCTCGACAAGTATTACTTTTTTTAGTTCTTGTTTACACTGATATGTGAACATCTGGATATTTTCTTTTGGCGACTTGTGTTTGGTCATTACTATTGAGAAAGCAGAGAAGGAGGAAAGCTGCCCAAGATACGGATACGACCACGTGAGTAATCTGCACGACGCCCGCTCACCGGGAAAGCTCCGATCGCTTTTGTTATATGCAGATGCACGGCTGTTTCCTCGGATACTCAATATCGGATTCCGGTCCAAAAGTCTTACGGGGGAAATATGTGAATCACACCGCGGTCGGTCAAAAGAGAAAAACAATGGGGTTTGAAGCGGAGAAGTCAAAAGAGGTAACACGCGTCTGTCTCTCAGTAGCTGCGCGCATGACCGCAGCTCCACGCAAAGAATGGTGGGGCTATGCTCAGCTGCGTGGACAGTTGGATTCGCTCATGAGTAACGCAGCCCATCTTTTTCCAAATTACGAGGAAGAAGATGTGGTCACCCACCGCCAAGGCGTCAACACGGTGCCCAATTACTCACTAGAAAACAAGTTTCCCTGAGATAGAAGCGACAGAGGATCACGCTGGGGTTATAAAATCTTGTGATTCTGCAGCTGTGTGTGAATTGGCGGTAGCCTGTAGGGCTGTAGGGTTCGGGGGCAGGTGACGCCGCGTAAGTAAAACTGGCAAAATTTGACCTGGCCTCTTTTCAAGTGGGGAAGAAAAAATTGAACAATTTCACGAGAAAATATATGGAAACCCAGAAAAACTTTTATCTTTCTCTTTTTGCTTAATCTAAATTTCGTGGTAAACCCACTATGACTTGCACTTAATTCGAAGCGCCTAAACTTTCGCAATGTATAAAGATAATCATGTAAATTCACGTATAGTTTTGTAAAATTATCTAAATTTAAATAATGTCTTAAATTTTTATATGTATGTAGACAAATAAGGGCCCATTTAGTTTGATCTTGGGAGAATGTATATGGGGGAATGCAAATACCTTTGGGCTAAAGGAGTTTTCCGAAATGCAAATAGTATTTGGTAAGTGTTTTTTAAAATCAATTTGGACTAAAGGACTGTTGCTAATGTTTTTTCAAAAAAAAAAGACAAACCTCCGATGGAGCTAAACCACTGGCCAGATCTCGTCGCCGGCCAACCGCCAACGGCCAGATTTGGTCGTCAGTGATAGTCGCCTAGGGTCTCGCGACCCCGACGAGTGTCGCTTGGGGTCGTCGAGGTCGCTAGACCGGAGGCAGTGGTAGTCGGGGTCAGGCTCGCCCTTAGGCGGCGGTTGCTAGTAGCCAAACCTCAATCTGGAGAAGATGAACAGTGGCAATGAACAGTGCAAGTTGTATTCCGAAAATGCAACTTCCCAAAGCATCTCAACCCTTGCATTGATCAAAAGTCCCTTGGAGGGCATTTCAAATGTAATTGCATCTCTTCAAAGTGAGTAAAAAAAGTTATCAATCAACATTTGCGTTTTGCCAAAGGACTTTAGAGTCTAAATGAGCATCCCAAATGCCGAACCAAATGGAACCTAAGTCTGTGGTGCAATTGCATGAAAAATGATTTTTCATCCACACTAAGATCGATGGACTCAATTTATCAAGGGTCCAGAAGTATGGGACTAATTATTTTTACCCTTAAATTGTCCATTATGTATAAATCAAAGGGAGGTGACACGAAAGAACATGAAATTGACACATTGAAAATGACAAAAAATTCCCCCTTTTAACTTGAAGCTACTCTTTGCGAGAGAACATGCGTCCTGATTATGTTGCCAAAAGGAAAACGAAGCTTAGGTCTCTCTCTCTCTCTCTCTCTCTCTCTCTCTCTCTCTCTCTCTCTCTCTCTCTCTCTCTCTCTCTCTAAGGCGACTAATTGTAAGCAATCCGGAGATTGTTCTTCCGGAGGACCTTTGTTTCGGTTCTTCCTAATACCAACTAGCTAGCTCGTCCTAGTGTTTATTGGTAGGTCTTGGTGTGCTAGTCGACGACGTGGACGAATTGTGAACTCTCGATAAAAATGACTAGATCAAGTGGCCCCTAGCGCAACTCAATCGATCCTCTGAATGATCAATCAGTCTACGTACGTGGCGTCGAATCGGTGTGCTTCCTGGTTGGCGAAATGTGTTGCCCCATCCAACCTCCATGGGAGGAGCGAGGCCTATCCCCTTGCTCAGTCCCTACCCAGGCCAGGACGATTAGGACATCGCACCCAATCCCTTGCTCAAAACAAGGGACTGATCATTTGAAGGGCACTTTTCATCCTATGAACAATCCATGCCACTTGGGAATCTAGTCTAATCTTAGCCTAACACATATCAGATTGTACAGCTTACGTCCACATATTTGTTTTAGCCATCAATGCGGAACCACCAAGGCCCGTGTGGATATACGTCACGCGCACATATTGGACTCACATTTTGTCGGCTTAAATTTTTCTTCTGGGGAAGGCGTAACGATATTACCACGCACGTTCTATGAGTTCAAATACTAGCATTCCTCATCATCGCTCTATCTATCGCACTTCTAATCCCGTTGTCCATTTGATGCGGTCCGAAGCCGGTATTTTAACCTTACGACGATCTCGCTTACTGTGTTTTACCAAGTATAAAGAGTCAATGTAAGAGAAAAAAGAAAAGGAACCGATTGATTTGAATACATGAATTCCCTCGCATTTAAGGATCACTGAACGTGTACGGTCCACCATTTGGAGAACGGACTGTTTTGTTGCTTCATGCCGAACAAGCCAGTCACTGTTTTGTTGTCCGAAAAGAGAACGCTATGGATGATGGTCGTGGACTTGGGAGTATCTATCCTAAGCTACTGGTCCCGAACCAAACCTAATAGACTATACATCCAGTTGGAGTCAGCCTATCATTCTGTTCCCAATGCTAGGTGTCTCCCCCTCTTGAAAAATTACTTACAATTTCGGCGCATGTGAGCTCAGTTGAAACACGCCGTCGAACGTTATAGCGTCTAACTAGAACCATCCAACGGTAAATATGCATCGAGCTTGGATGCGCCGAAACCATACAATAATGACTCCTCTCGATTCTACTATCCTTCTCCCTATCATTTCCGCCTCACTCTCCTCGACGAAAAAGAGAAAAACAAAAATGGACTCAAGCTTTAATTTGGTATATTATGTATCTTTGTTTATATTTAGGCTTATACGATCTATCCTCCGAGATATCTAATTTTTTTTTGTATATACCACATAAGTGATGCCGCGAAGAGGAGAAGCTATTTGCACGCATCATAAGTACACCTATCAAAATATGTCATAAATCCATCTCTTAATCCATATATCATTAAATAGATCATAAATAAGTATAAACATTATATGGGTGTTAAATGAGTATAAATGGGTTTATAATTTATTTAAACTCAACTCATATCTTTCGTGTTCACTCAATCTCGCGTTCGCTCACTCACTCCGCACTCTCATCTCAATTTGGATATGAGTGTTCCTAGATTAAATTAAATATAGAAGTATTTTAGCAATATTAATCGAGTATAAGTCATTAGATTTTTATTATATGAAAAAGAGTCAAAACGGATTAAATTGATTTATTTGAGTTGGACCATTTTCGATTTAACACATATCTCATCCTATCCACCCGTTCGACAAGTTCAATCATGAGCCACAAAACCACAGTTGAAATCGCCGACCACCGACGGGGCCCCGCTCGTTGCCTCGAGCAGCCAGCCCCGTTCGATTTGAACCTTCTGCGCTGCTTCCGTTTCCGTCCGCACGTTTCCTTAATTGCCCGCTCAGACACACACTCCCTCCATAAATACCTGCCCACCGTGAACGTTAAACCCCCGCCAGCTTTTGCACGTAGAGCGCACGAGCAGTCATCACTCGAATGTTCAGCGGCCTTCCTTGAAGGAAGAAGAAGGAGAAAAGGAGGAGGAAGAGCAACCCCTAGTCAAGAAATGAAGAGGCTCGCTCTGGCTTGGCTATGCCTGCTCTCGGTAGTAGCTCAGATCTCGCTGCTGCAGTCAGTGGCAATGGCGGATCCGTCGGAGGCTTCCGGCGCGAGCTCGTCTCGGGTCGAGGCCCGAGCCGCGATCCGATCGCGCAAACTGGTCACGGAAGCCGCTGCCGAGCCCGCCCCCAGCCTCGCCGAGGCATCGGAACACAAGGAAGAGTCCCCTGCGGCGGCGGCGGCGTCGGCTGAGGCGTCGGCTGAAGCGCCGGCGGGAGCGGAGGCTGCTGCTGCTGCTGCTACGAAGCACAGGTCCACAGATAAGTCCGTGGCCGGCGGGGGGATCATCATCGGAGGCCTTGTGACCGCCTTTTTCGCCGCGGTGTTCTGCTACATCAGAGTCACCCGGAAGAGAGACGTCGGCGGCGCCCGTTGAGCTTGCTTAATATGCGAGTTCTTTTTTATGTGTGAAGAGCAAAGGTATAGCGGTTTAGGAGACGGATAGGTAAAACGACAGACGACAACAAAGCTTAGCTTAGCGAAAGATTACGAGATGAAGAAAAGAAATTTGTGTATGCTTTCGATTGATTAAAATCTTTGATGATTAGTTTGTGAAAGGACGTGTTTGTTCATGAAATTCGATCGGACCATCAGCCGGAGGAGTCTTGTTTGAGATATCGATTTTGCTTTCCTAATCCAAACGCGCGACTCGCTTTGATCTGCACATCATCGACGTCGCCGTCGCCGTCACCATGAAAAGCCATTTGTAGAAGTGCGAATACATTAAATCAAATGAAGTAGCTGTAGAGAAGCAAAGGCATCTGAGCGAAGAGCGTTTCAAAGCAGAGGGTCCTCTGGCTTTGACAACGATCTGTCCGTGAAAAGCGCATCGTTGCATGGACCAATGATAGCCGGATTGGGGAAGAATAGCGCATAATTTGTATTGGGCTTAGTAATATTTCGAGTTGGTTTTGCTGAATAATCATGTATGTTACGTGTAAATTACCAAGATAAATGCTAAATGATATTGACGATTATAAGTGAACATTAGAGTAAAAGGAAATTGAGATGATGACGAGGGATCATTTTTGACAATGCAAGTAACGGTCCGCCATCCACCGCTCATTTTTCTAAGAAAACCGATACGCTTGGTGTATTAGTTTTTTCTCAACTCTTGTGATAATTGATAAATTTGAGCCCGTTCATTTGTTGGTTTGAACCAACATAAGTTGGATCGCCCAAAAAACCCATAATGAGTTAATTTTAAGCAATGAACCCTATTGTAATACAACTTATCGAGCCTAAGTCACTCAAAAAGAGTTGCAAATTGATAAATCCACTCCACCATTCAAACTGCTACAAATTGAGTGCGGATTGAATAGCAGTTACGGTTACCTTACCGAAAACAACTTCCCGGGATCTTTCCAACTTCCATTTTATCTTGTGCTTTGAGATGAATCAACCTCATCACATTCGGTTACTCTCACGTACAAAAGAAGATTGCGTTCCTTTCCGTTGGCATCAATGGCTTCTTGTTCGTGGTGGCGCTTGCCCATCTACTCCGTCGTCTCGGTGGTCTTGGCCTTCATGGCCAGCTCTGCATCCCTTCGCTTGACTGACGAAAGTCTGGTCGCTCCCTCGAGCAGCCACAGTTTGCACCAACTCCACTTGAACGCCTCGAGAGCTCTCAGAAGAGCTGGGTTCACCGCGATGGCAGCGCTCCTTCCCGTCACTCCCGAACTGTTCTTTTCTTCACCTAATGCGACGATCTTCGTGATCAAGGACTCATTCATGGCTAACCTCTCTTTGACTCCATGGCTGATGGAGGAAGTCCTTCGTTACCACACCTCCCCATTGAAGCTCTCAGCGGATGATCTCCTGAAGATGCCCCAAGGAAGCTGCTTGCCCACATTGCTTGCTAAGAAGAACGTTGTGATTACCAGAAGCGACGCCAAACGTAGACTTGTTGAGATCAATCGGGTTGCGGTAACACATCCTAATGTTTTTCTTGGAGAGAGACTCACGATTCATGGAGTTCTTCAGCCACTACTGCACAAAGAACAGGATTTGTGTTTGGTCCAGTCGGTCAAATGCAACCGTGATCCTAGACCAGTGTCGGTTGTTAGGAAGGAGCCCTATCTTGTCGATTGGGGTCGAGTAATTCGATCGCTGTGCTCCCATGGATTCGTTTCCTTTGCAATTGGATTGCAGTCTGTTCTTGATGGAATTCTGGACGCCAATGCGCACTTGGCTTCAGTGACGGTCTTTGCACCTGCTGATTTTGGGTTCTTAGCTTCGAACTCGGCAATTCTTGAAAGGATGGTCAGGTTCCACATCTTGCCCCACAGGTACACACATGAAGAACTCACGAGATTGCCCGACAAAGCGTCTCTTAGGACGCTTGTTCCTGGTAGGGATCTTGAGATTCGCAGAACAACTGCTTCTTGTATTGCCAATACGAACCTAAGAACTAGAGTGGCCATTAACGGATTAGAGGTTGGAGCACCGGAAATTTACAAATCGAGAGATTTCGTGATTCACGGAATATCTCAAGCATTGGAGATCACAGAAGCAGAAAATTCAAGTAAGTGGTGATGAGAGTCGACTCCTGGCTGATTGCTATTGATGATAGAAATCAAATTAAATGGTGCTTACAGCACCTGCTATACCAAGTTCATTTTGCTCGTGTACTGATTTTGGTTCTAACTTTGCATATGGTACTCTATGTGCTCACTTTCTTGAGTTGAACATAGCAACATCGCGTGGGTCTATTTGATGAAATGAAATGCAAAGTTTTCACTTACCTAACGACCCATTTTCTGTTGATCCGACGCCAATGGAACTGAGGATAACAGGAACAGTGGGCAGAGACACTCCAACCTACTCTAAAACCAGCATATACATCTTTCAGCTAATGAATTGGCTAACTCAATCACATATTATGACAAGAAAACCTTCAATGAGAAAATTTTGGGTCCAATCCACAGATCCGGCTCTGTTTTTAGTACGATCTAAGGAACAGGTCGAACAAAATCAACTTGGTAGCAGCATTAAGTGGCCATTAAAACCAATATGTCATTTGGGAAAAAAAGGAACCAGTCAATAAATAAAAGAATGACCTCATAGCAGGGATCTGATTAAGAAAGTGAGATCTTGAATTCAAGAATAGTAATAAGTTTTGTACAGTCAACTGGAAAACAGAAAATGCGGGTCTGCAAAGATAAATAACAAACTCCAAAACTTCCATTAAGCCCTTCAAAAATCAACTCCAAGGTGAAAAGTGGATTGATCTGTAAGTATGATGCGCAAACTAAAGACAGGATAAAGAAAAGCCCGTGATCCCTCCATGTGCAATTTCAAAAGAGAACATGTCTGATAGGAAGGCCAGGGAACAACATTTTTCAAGAAATAAAAATGCCGTCATGAAAGAGATCAACAACTATCCTCACCGGCACGACACATCAAAGTACCAAGTAGTAAGGCCTAAACCTTTTCCAGCATGAAAATCCTCGGGTAACCACGGGAGCAAAAACACGTTCTAACCACTAAAACTGGACTTTTTCATCATCAACATTATCCGAGAAGGAAGAAGTTGACAAGGTTAAACAAGTAATTTTTAAGGATCACATTGTTTGGCAAGCCAACGGCCAATGGGTATTCAAATGAGCAGCAGAGAAGGATATACAATTTCATCAGTTATTCATCCCTCTTGTTTCAATTCACCAGGATACACGTGAGTATTAACCTGCACAACTCTACTGGGCATGAAGGAAATCATTGGTGCAAAAGGCAAAAAAGCAAAAATCACAGTTTTCTGATGGTACAAAGTTGCCCAGGATTATCACAGTTCTCCCACAAAGTTCAATCATACATGAGAGCAGTTTGCAAAGGATCTGACAAGGACGGAACAAATTCTCACAATGAGGCTACAACCGTCTACGGAACATCAGTGCTCTCATGCATAATCCTCGAACGGCGAACAGGAAGTTTACTCTAATGAAGACAGTTACGAACCTCAAATAGTACTCACTCTAAATACACCATCTAATGTTAAGATTCCAGATCCAACAGAATCACCATACTCCAGAATTCAAACCAGTTCGACGAGACAGTCAGAAGCTGCTACACTCTACTATTGAAACCAGTTCACCCAGACTGTCAGGAGTTGCTACACTTTGTGGTAGCTAAATAAGGTCACAAATGAGGAGCAAAAGCCCAAAAGAAAAACAAACGATAGGGTCACCATTCAATCATGATGCTATCACTTGGATCAGTACTGTAGGCACACCTCATGTCATCCCATCGATCTTGCTAGTGTTTGAACCAACAGTTTCTCCCATTTTTTTGACATTCTTTGATTACCAGAGACAAACCATCCGCGAGTATAATTGCGGCAAGGTGCTTTCATCCCCACCAAAAAACTAACTTGTCCCAATTGAAGTGTTAATTGGCAACAGGTTTTCTACTTTGATGATTTTCCTTCTTAGTCTTATTAGTTAAGAGACTGCTTTCGCAAGGCCAATCAAGAAAGAGTGAAGATGAAACGATAGGAAACATGCCAAACAAATCATCTAAATCGATGGAGATGAAGAAGCATAAGCACAACAAGATGATCAGGAAGCAGCTTTAACTCTCATTATGATTCTAGTCATCTTCAATCCAATCAAAGTAACATTAACAGCACCCAAAAATCTAGACTTCCTAAACAAACCCACAAACTCCTCCACCTCCGCGTCCCCGCACTCCTCCACGACCACCACACAAGCCCCGCCGACCCTCACCGTCCTCTCCATCTCCGCCGCGAACCGCGACGGGAACAGGGCCTCCTCCAGATGCCCGCTGAACGCCAAATCGAAGACCCCATCGAAGAAGGGCAAATTGTGCGGATCAGCGCGGCTTACCAGGGGCGGCGAGTCGATCAATTCGACCCCGGTGACGTCGGCGACCCCCGACTCGGACAGCGCCGCGACCTCGTGGCCGGCCCCGGCGGAGACGCAGAGGACCTTGGAGTGGTTGCGGAGGAGGCCCAGATCGCGGATCGAGCCGAAGAAGCGCCGGTAGGAGAGGACCTGGCCGCGGAAGGCGCGGGAGGACCAGAGGCGCCGGTTCTTCTTGTCGAGGGGGAGGAACTCGCGGCGGGCGGAGTCGCAGGAGGACCTGGGGAAGCGGTGGCGGGCGGCGGCAGCGGTGGCGGGTAGGCAGGTCTGCGGGGTGCGGAGGAAGAGGAGGAGGAGGGTGAAGGTGGCTACGGCGACGGAGGCGACGGAGAGCTTGTTGAGGAACGCCTGGACGTGCCGGTCCATCGTTCTCAGTGGGGAATGATGCTGCAGCCGAGCTGTTCGTGGAAATGCGCCTTCATGCGAACCCAATTTTCAGTCGCTTTTAATTTTTCAGCAATTATATTAAGTACTTTGAATTTCAAATCTCTCTCTCTATGAGAGCCCAAATACTTTATAATTAGGATTAATATCACAAAAAATTCTAAACCGGTACACTTATAATAAATTTAAACATTGTTAAATTAGATTAATACCACGAAAAATTACAAATTGATAAACCCGTGACAAACAGATGGATAAAATCCTAAAGTGGTACATTCGTCAGATGTCACATTTTATCAAACTCAATAATTTGACGATAAAATTTAACGGAGGATAAATTTATCACATGTATATCGGTTTAGGATTTTTCATGGTATTAACCTTTATAATTATTACGTTGACAAGATCTTGATCATGTGCGTGATTGCCTTCATGCTCTTTATAGTTTTTGCAATTAATATCGACATTCGAAAAATGTATGTAGGAATGTGAACAATCAAATCGAGCAACGCGTGAATCGTTAAATATTTTCACACAATAAATTGAAATTTGGAACTCACGAAAAGACATTTTGAAATAAGAGGGTCGCAGCCATGAGCTCTTGCCCAAAATATGATTAGCCGAGAATTGAGAGTAGTTATCATATTTGGAAATAGTGGAAACGCCACATGCATTTCTCTAACCGTTTAGACTTTTTTGATGGGTGATAAGAGTTGGATTACAGTAATAGATTTCAATAAAATACTAAAGGATCGGATAATCGAAGATATTTTCGTAGACATGGTGAACACCAAATTAAAAAATTTTACTTTACTATTGATGTTGATATTTTATAATATTTTTGCCTTGTCATTTTCATTTAGAAGGGGGAAATAAGCAGTCCCATTTTAGATTCCCTTACTCTTAGTGGGAAAAGAGATATATGAACAAATTTTGAGACTTCAAATTTAAGTTGTGCTATTGATTGATTCTATCTATACTATACTATACTATAGTATATATAAAATCAATTTTCAAATCAACCCATTCATCGTTGTTCATGCACCATGCTTACGTGAAAAAAGCTAATGGATAGATTAAAGCAAATTCACAAGCGATGCTAATCGGGACAAATGTGGTTATCATCACATATTTCTGATTAATGGATAAAATTCTAATTTAAAAGTAACAAAAGTTGTTCTAATGGATAGATAAAGAAAAGGGCGGGCATGCTTATATGTTGGAATGAGATGTGATGCAACTTAAAAAAGACGAAACATGTATTAATGATAATATTTTGGGTTAATACCACGAAAAATCCCAAACTGGTACACTTGTGATGCAACTTAAAAAAGACGAAACATGTATTAAACATGTATTAATGATAATATTTTGGGTTAATACCACGAAAAATCCCAAACTGGTACACTTGTGATAAATTTACCATAAACTAATTTTTTGACCACCAAAAATCACAAACTGGTACACCTATGACAATTTTATCCTCCAATAGTTTTCGTTAAATCTTACCATCAAATTTCTGAATTGGATGACACATGACAATTGACAGGTGTACCAATTTGGGGTTTTAACATAAGCGTACCAATTTGTGATTTTTCGTTGTATTAATCCAATTTAACGAAGGGTAAATTTGTCACAAATATACTAATTTTGAATTTTTAGTGGTCAAAAAATTAGTTTTAGGTAAATTTGTCATATGTATACCAGTTTGAGGTTTTTCATGGTTTAACCACAATATTTTATAGTTTTGCAGAAGACTATATATATATATATATATATATATATATTTCCTTATCAATTTTTTTCAATTTTAAACTCAAATATCCAAATGTGTAGAACAAAGAAGAAAGAGGTTGAACTGAAATTAAAGTTGATGAACTTTGCTCTTATCTATATATTTAAAATATTAAATTAAACGAATTTCTCTTTTCAATGTAACTTCGTTGGGACTGTTATTTAATTATATGAATATAGTGAGTTATGTGTAGAGCATATGTATTCAGTTTGTTCCACTTTTGTATATTTCTCGCTATGCGGCTTTTCCTTATTTTCAATTTAAAGTTGTATTTAATTTATTCCATTCTTTCCTTGGTTAAAGAGATTTTGCTATATGAAATTATATCGTTCCATAAGATTGTATACAAGTAAGTCCACAATATGAAATAATAACAGAAAACAATGTAACAAATTTGCAAATTTCCCAATGAAATAAAGAATTTCTCTGATTCTTTTCCATTAGAGATGAAAAGAAGGGCTTTGATGGTGAAATCTTTGATCGCAGGAACTCTGAATTTTTTTTTTAATACGATGCGAGAGACTATCTTAAATCAAATCATAATATTTTTTGTTCTTCACGTTAGTACAATTAAAGGGTTTTAGTGACTTGTTATCGAATTTGATTGCATGATATGTGATTCCTTTTATTGAACTTGGGGACCTCAAAAGCTTGATCTCAAATTGAAGGTGGTCGAGATCTTGATGACCCTATCATTTGGTGAGGTTTTGATGATCAAAATTTTGATTGAGGTCTTGATAGCCCAAATCATCCTACTAAGTTCATTGATTTTCAAGAACTTCCCAACAACAACTCTAGAAAATTCAGGGTTTTCGTCTGTCCGTCCAAAAATGAATAGAGAGGATGAGAATGGACTTTGATCTTCGCGATTGGTCCGATTTATTAAGTTTAAGATTGTCTATCCACAATTTGAATTTTGACCAACATTTACTTTACTTTGATTTAAACACCTATCAAATCTATTTTAAATTCGATATGTATAAATGCTAATTCGATCTACCTAATCCAATCGATCAATATGGCCGTCCAAGTTTTTAAATGCATTCCATTTTCTAACACTAAAATGAAAACTTAGAGATGATATAGTATTGTTGAAAACACTTTCGCTAGTATATTGTGTTTTTTGAGTTCAAACTCAGTAAGACGTATAATCTTCATATCCTTTCTCTCTATCGATTTCTTAAAACTTAAATCAAATAAGAGATAGAAACTACCATATGGCAAATCACTAATCCAAAAGTAATTATGCCATGTGTCTTGCCGCATGGCATTTACAGAATGAAAGTGGAGTGTCACGTGAAGAACACATTAGTGAATATCTCATCAGCTTCGCTTTAACTATGTAAAATAAATGTATCTTATTCCAAAAGTAATTACGTAGATATGACTTTTCAAGGTAAATTGTTCGATCATCTTCTCATTCTTTAAACTCTTTATACAATTTTCTATTTTTATCTTTCACCCCACAAGCACGCACTTACTTAGGGGTTGTCTTGGTAATTATGTTGTTGCGAAAGGACGGGAGCACGAACATCCAACAAACTGAAAAAAAAGTAGTCGGCTGTTAATTTATGTGCATATCTTAGGCTTGTCATGTCGAATTTAGGTCTAATTCAAACACGACATATATTTTTCCAGCTCATTTGCAGTTATTAAAAATGTACTATTGATTTGAAACCCAAACATGCTATATATATATATTAAATGATTAACACTATATGACACATTTAATACATTTCAGATTTATACTCCTATATAAATTTTCAAAGTCGTATATTAACGTGTTCAAATGTATATTAATATATCGTGTGCCGACACAAATAATATGTTGACCTACTTAATCAAACGCGTCTATGCATGTCGTCAACGGAATGAAAGAGTCAACCCACAAAGGACAGATTTTGGAATTGTACAGAGACATGTAGACTTGTTTATGACACAAATATATGACATGCTTAATTACGTACCTTATAAGTAGGTCGTGTCGAAAAGTGCTAGCATATGAAAAAGCTGATTTTTATCGTAAAAATCCAAGAACAAAGCTCTTATCACTGTCTCACTCTCACATGCCAAACTAGTAAATGCATCTTTTTTAATTCCAATACTCCAAAATTAATTGATTTGCATGTCACATGGGTAATCTGGGATAGGTGGATTACTCCCTAACGCACGAATTATTTTCTTTTCAATAAGAGCTTTTTTCCGCACAAAAACATTGTGAGAAATCAATGGCACGAGTCAAGTGATCTTTTTCAATTCGTAGGTGTGATTTAATTATCAAGACTCAAAATCTAGAACATCTAGTCATCAAAGGATTGTCCTCCTTTTACCTCATTCGATTGGCGTACAGAATATATTTCCTGTCCTTACATTTTTCACGTTATCCCTAACATACGTATACGTTGATATACCCTACCATATCAAAGAACTGCACATGGACATGCTTGCGTCCTCTAGCTTCTTTCAGAGTTCGGGACGAACTGAATATATAATCTAGCGGCCGTTGCTCAGGGCATCATCATCGTCATCACTCATTGAAAAGTTCAAACCCTAGCATAACCATCTCACGACATTATCTCAACACTAGTATAACACGCGCACACACACACACACATGCTCCATCACGTTTCGTGACCATGGAGACCAGATCGGCCAAGAGAAGAAGGCTCTCGCTTCTCCAAGACGGGACTGGAGATCACAGTGCATCCTCAGGTCTGCCGACTAGTCGTCGTCGTCAGATCAGCGATCTTCCTGACGATGTGCTTCGCCACATCTTCTCGTTCTTGCCCATCAAGTCCATTGCGAGGAAGAGCCTCGTGTCAAAACGTTGGGCGGCTCTCTGGCGCTCCTTGCCGGATCTCGACTTCACGACCATTGAATCATCAGACCGAGTCATCTCTGCCATCGAGAAACTGATCATGTCCCATGGCCTGAAGCTCGAGTTCCCTCAAGGGTTCCTGAAGTTCCTCTACATGGTTGACCCCGAGCAGGATTTCATCAGGCAGGTCCTGAAACACCGCAGCCGATCAACACAGCCCGGGGATGGCCTGAGGCTCCTTCGGTTCTGTGCATACCTGAGCTTCACACGCCTGAACAACTTGATGCGTGATGCCTTCAGGCACAAGGTGAATGCCCTCGACATTGAGGTGGCGACCAAGGACTTCTTCAATCTGCCAAAGCGCGTCGCGACAAGCGAGCACCTACAGGCCTTCAGATTTGTGTCACGGTTCCCGGGGTTCCGGTTGCCACCGCTATCGACGATGAAGAATGGTTTCCAGTCCCTGCGGAAGTTGCACCTCTCGGGTGTGATCCTAAATAACCAACCCTTTCTCTTGGATTTGTTCACGGAGTCCTCATTCCCGGCTCTGCAGAAGTTGAGCCTTTCGAAGTGTTTCGGATTAGAGAAGATCAGTATAAAGTGTGGGGCTTTGGAGAGTGTAGTCGTAAAGAATTGTTCCAAGATGAATTTCTTGGAAGTTCGCTGTCCAAAGTTGGAGAGATTACGAGTGTCGGGTTGTTTTCCTAGAGGAAGGCATACGAGCGTGTTGAACATCTATGCACCTCGACTAGACGTTCTTGTTTGGGAAGGCAGCGATGTTCCTGACCATTGTTGCTTGCATAACTCAAGTCCCACTGTTAGGGTTTGCCTTGGTTTTTTGAACATCAAGGTTGAGGACATTCATGAAAAGCTTGCCAGGAGTTTATTGAGATTCTTATCCGCGATCTCTCATGCTCGGTCCTTGCGAATGGACTCGCTATCCATCAAGGTTGGTCCTTTCTCTGCGAATAGGCATTTCTTGAGTGTGAGGGTCAACTGAGTAAGCGGATAGAAGTTTATAGGATGATGAGATGGACAGCGTTGTCTTTAATTAGAATGCATTCTTTGTTTCATCAACTAATAATTTGTGATTAGGGTCTAAGTAGTTGCATTATGAGTAGCTTTAATGCACTATATGGTGTTGCGGCGCACACGCAACTGTTGCAGATTCTAGGAAACATGGACGGCTTGGAAGTTCTGCGACCATTCAAAAACCTTGCACATTTGGAGCTTTCTACCTTTACCGGAAGAGTGTATATCCCACCGCTAGTTTCTCTGTTCATGAATGCTCCATTCGTGGAATGTCTCCATATCAAGTTGGCCCCAGACCACAACACACACAAGAATGTCGGTACCATTTGCTCACACCTGATGATTAATGATTGTTCCCGCAATGTTGGACTTTGGGCAGAATTTTGTCCTATGATGATTATATAGTTCTTCGACTAAACTCTGCAATTTACCCCTTATTTCAGCAGTTGAATGGAAACTCAGCACACTTGTGGGACGTGTCTGTCTCCGAGGAAGAGAAGCAGTGGGAAATCCGCAGAAAAGCCATAGGATCCTTCCTTGATCACCTGAAGGTTGTGAAGATAACGGGGCTCTTGGACTGTGAGGAGGAAGCGAGCCTCACGAAGTTCCTGCTCAGGCACGGGAAGTCCTTGAACAAGATGATCCTGTGCTTGGAGGCCAGGAAGGTTAAAGATTCTACTCTCAAACAAATCAGATCCCGTATCATGGAATTCTCCAAGGCAGCTTCTAATGCTAAAATTTCCTTTTGTTAGGTGTCCTTATGGATTATTTCAGGTTCGCTTGGTCCCCTTTGTATATCAGATGACTCATTCAAATTTCACTTTAGATTTCTATTTTTTCGAGTGACAGAAAAGATATGAATCAATGAAGCATAGCGATCAAGATAATTGCATTTGAGACTCGCTAAGCACTCTTTTTCGGCAATTAAAACTAGGTGCTATCAGTTCTATAGTTAATTTTGCAAGGGATAGTCGAGTTAAAGCTTCATAATCTTCTTATGAGAATTCAGACATTTGGCAAGGATTGTTATGGTGAGGTCCCAATGCAAGTCTTTCGCCTGAATTGAGTCTGATTCGTAGTCTTATCAAGCAGCAGCCGTTCGCCTCCGGCTTCATTTAGAACCATCAGCTGCTCTATGTTAGTGTATAAAAAGATTAATCTGATCTGGGAAAAGGGAAAACAGATGGTTCACAAGATTTTTGCCATTTATGCAGAATTGTCTCCATACTTAGGCCCCTGCTGGCAGTTTTCACCGAGAAGCAGCGATAGGAGCTATCAATCTACTTCTAATTCCAACTGTCGTATGCTCTGCTCCCACGGTAATAGAAGCATAGTTGAGGACGAAGTCTAATTAAATGATTATATCAAAATTTCCAATTAATTTGTGTAATAGTATTGTGTATTAAAACAAACAAATCATTGATATTTTTGTTGTTAATATTATTTTACTATATAAATAGATTATTTTCACGTTGCCTTTTCCTAGTTAGATTGTTTTTTGGATGACTCAACTTGTCTGCCATTTAGACATAATGAGGATGATGCTCAGTAGCGAATAAACTGTAATTTGTCTCTAAATAAATCATAGTTTTTATCCAATGATAATTTGAATCTATTCCCGCACTTATATATGAAATAGTTTAAGATACAGGAAACAACATATCCATTACAGAGATATATTTAAACTGAACATATCATTTTAATGTTGCTACTAGTTTTATCTGGTTGTTTTGATTAAACGAGTGCAATTGATGACGCAATTCTCTATTGTTTTGTAAAGTAGGATTTCTTTCCCTTGAGGAGAACATTCGCAAAAGTGTGCCATGCAGCGGATTTTCAAGGGAAACTGGCGTACACTAATATGGAATATACAGATCTTTAACAGCTAACAGTAGCATCTCGGTGATAACTATAGTGGGGTAGATTTTGAGTTTGACGAGATGACATCACCCCAAAAGGAAATTGATTTTACAACTCAATTGCAGAAGAAGGAACTTATTCTTAGGAATGAAAAGTACAGCAAATGACAAGAAAAGAATCTGCTCTGGTGATCAGGAAGCTGATTCAGGATGTTAGTATTGTACAGTCTTTAGGCCGAGGAGGAACATCGGCAATCAACATAGGGTGAACCGTACTTTGCCAGAGGAGAAAGGAATATCACGGGGCAAAAATTTGAGGCATTCCTAGTTAAACAAAGTGCCTGATGCCTAAAGCTTTTGACATCTAAGATGTGGGATAGATTCCAGGAAGATCCAATGTTACCGTCCTTGTTCCAGAGAAGTCGATAATGCGGAGATCGACTCTGGTTTGCTGGAAGAAGAAGCTGTCATAGAAAAGCCTGTCCTAACTGCAAAAGCTGGTTTTTTCGGAACTGGAAGAGTCGCACTTTCACTACCGAGCATGAAAACTGCATCTGACATGGTGGGACGATCACTCGGGTCTTCTTGCACACATAAAAGCGCGACGTTTATGCACTTCAAAACTTGATCTCTTTTGTAAGTCTCGTGCAGCACTCGATCCATCAAGTCCAATGCGTTATTGTCACTCCATAATTTCCATGCCTGCAAAATTGAAGTTTCAGTACGTTCAGAGAAAAGGGCGACAGGAAGTGGATAAAATAAAAGAAAGGGACAGCAAATGGACTATAAATACGTGAGTGAGGAGGCTCATTGTTCCTTCGGACTGATAAAAGCCTGTGTTACGTCTCCCGCTAACAATCTCCAGTACGACGACACCAAAGCTAAAAACATCGGACTTGAATGAGAAAAAACCGTCCAAAGCATATTCAGGAGACATGTATCCACTGCAGTGGAGCACAATAAGTCAATTAAGCCACAGTTGGAATACTGAAGTTTTATAGCGGATATTAAAAGGTGATAACGCGATGAATGCCTTGTATAGTGTCTAACAAATTCTTTATCCTGACGAAAATAAATGATGTGCACATGCAATAAAGCTTACTATGTTCCAATCACCCTTTGTGTGGTTGCTTCAATTTGTTTTGCCTCAAATATCCGTGCCAGACCAAAGTCGGAAATTTTGGGAGTCATCTCCTCATCGAGTAAAACGTTGCTCGTCTTGAGATCTCTGTGAATGATTCTCAACCTAGAATCTTGGTGAAGATAGAGCATTCCTCGTGCAATTCCCAAGATTATCTCAAAGCGTATCTCCCAGGCTAGCAACCAACACCTTGTTCGATCTAGCAAGGTTTTAATTTTTATTTGTGACGGTAGCAAATTCTTTAATCTAACTCTGTGAGACTAACTTATGGAAACAGGGACATGAAATAAGGTGCTTACCGAATATGAATGAATCTAAGCTTTTGTTGGGCATGTATTCATATAGCAACATCTTTTCATCTCCTTTGACGCAATATCCTACTAACCTGACGAGATTTCGATGCTGAAGTTTGGCAATCAACACGACTTCATTCTTAAATTCCTCCAAGCCCTGTCCTGAGCCACTCAATAGCCTCTTCACTGCAATTTCCTGCCCTCCAGGAAAAGTAGCCTGGAACAAACTCAAGAAACGGAGTACTTCATCACCATGACCCGGTCAGGAGCCCGGACAGTAGAAGAAGAAACCATTTTGTTTACCTTGTACACGGGTCCAAACCCACCCCTTCCAAGTTTGTTTTCATCCGAGAAGTTATTCGTCGCTTGTAGAATAATTTCTAGATCAAAGAATGGCACATCTATGCCTTTCTTATCATCCTCCTCGAACTGGCTTGACTCCATCCACATTTTAATCCGTTTCTCGCTATCGTATAGACGAAAGTCAGGATTTTCCTGAGTGCTTTCCCTACTCCCTGAAGTGCCAGCTCTAATTATTATTTGTTTTCTATCTTATTGTCGTATTTCTAATAATGATGGATAAAAATTTGTATCTGATTAGTGGTTACCTTGCATACTACCATGATGCCTTCTCATGTAAAATAAGCCACCTAAAACAAGGATAGAAATTGCGGCACCGGCAGGAGCAACTATATATACAGGTTTCACTTTCTGTCTTTTCTGCGATGATCCTGATCCTCCAACGCTATCACCTCCAACTGCTAGACAAGAGAAAAAAAATTTAACTACCGTATTTTGACAAAAACGGAAAGGAATAATTTTAGAAACAGGGACTTGCTAATATGATAGAAGGACAGATGTGAGGACTTCATATTGCATGGTCGCAATCACTCATATAGTTTAAAAAGAGCAAGCTTAGTTGGTGCAAGTCCTGGACTCTGTCATTACATTGCATGCATACACCTTACATGGGAAGGTAACTGTAAAGGCAGATGCTATTGACACTTTGACGGGGCGAACATATCTCTGGAATCTCAGGCAGGAGACAAACTATAGCTATATGTGTTCTGGTTTTGAGCTCTTCTGGCTGACCTATTATAAATTCCAAACGAACGCTCAAATATAGATGCTGACTATATGGAATTTGACAGTTTGCTTCCAGAAGGAGCAAATCATCCTGGCACTACTCTAAATGATATATTATGGAGATGGAAAACAATTATTTGGGGCACGAGAAAATCTACTACTATATTGACCTGTAAAACTTAATGACTACACTTCCTTCTAATTTGTTATTCATGAACACAGTAGCTAAAGCTGCAGGTCAATTCGCGAGATCAACATTCTCACCTGGAGAACAATTGACGCCAAAAGAATTCCAACTGAATCCTGAGTTGCAGAGGCACCTTGTTATACCATCTGATGCTTTCTTGCAAGTTGCATGTGGCCAATCGCAGTCATTGGATGAATTGCAGATTGGCTCCTTTGGAACGCTCCACACAATTTTTATTTCATTCGACCAGACAGTTCCCAAAGAGTCTCCTGTGCTTAAGTCATTCTGTCCTCCACTACACCCGCTACTCACATGAAATGGTGAGGACTGGTTAAGCTGCAGATTGATTTCCATTTGACCACTACTTGTACAGTCGGATGCATTCTTGACTTGGATGGTAAATGTTCGATCTTCTGGATTGACGCTAGTGACTCTATAGCGCTCTTGAGGCCGTTCAAAGTAAAGCTGTGCAGTTTCATTGTCGCAACTAAATGCAAAGTATAGTAGATCGCCACATTTCCATCCCGTGCTTAAAGGGTAGGGGACTAAATTAGTGCCGCAAGTTTTACAGCTCCTCCTAGTAGATTCTATGAAAGTCAACATTGTATGTATATCAGTATCGATGCATATGCACATTCAGCTGCAATTGAAATCTGATCATACATTATATTAATAGCTGAAATTGGGATAGCATCATTTGTTTGCCATATGCAGGTGGACTAGAACACTTGGTTGGAAGACGCTTGCAATCTAGATAATATGTAAGTGCACAAAATATAAGCAAAGTTTCTAACTTCATCAAAGAAGGCGAACGAGAAGGACCAAAGATATTTTATAACAAAGAAGGCACAGAAGAAGTCAAAATGTCACAAACAAATGATCTAGGAAAGGAAGAAAGGTCAGGCCAAAAGGAAATTAACCTATGTCTGAAAGCGGAACTCGGACATAGAGGTCGCGACCTTCTTGGGCAAACTCCTGAATATTGTCAATATCGTCCGACCAAATGTAGCACGTCGGGGAGCTGCTCCCTGCCCTTTGGTGCAGATCCTCCTCGAACGAGTAAGCCTGGCAATTGCAGTCATCTAGGCACCTCTGCCTGCATTGCTCCTCGTTGTCTGCCAAAATCTGCATGTTCGGCCTCCCGGCCCTCATCTTCTTCAAACTCAAGAAATCATCAGCACGGTCGTTGCTGTTCTTCGCGCATGTTGACGACTTCCTGAGGCACCCCTCAAAGAAGTTGCCCGAGTTCCAATTTTCTGGCTGCGTCGGCTTGAACCCCGGCAAGCATCTGCACATGGTCTCATTGCCATTTTTATCATTGCAGCTCGCGAACTTGCCGCACGCATTGAACACACTGCACCGGCCCGCCGGCTCGAACCAGACTGGCTTTGACCCGTTTCCCTGTCTGAAGTACTGAATCCGGCCGTCGTAGTTCATAACCAACCGGGTGTTGCTGCAGTTGTAGTCCAAAGGCAGGGTTATGTTTTTGTGAGCAGAGGCCGGACTAGTCCTGGCTGGCGGCGAAATAGCAGTGACACTGGAGGTACAATTGGAGAGCAAGAAAGAGACGATGAGGTCGAACATCTGATCGTCTTGTATGAACTTGCCGTAGACCCCACTTTTCCAATAAGGAGACAGGCCATGGATCACTTCGTAGTTGCTCTTGCCGTTTTCTTGATCCATTTGGAACGTGAACTTCCCCTGTTTCGGGTCATCCTCGCTTGCCCAAGAAGTCAAGTTGAAGTTTCCGCTCATCAGCATCCCAGGAAGGAAAGTGTCGGTTGGGTTTTCGAAGCTCTGCCATAGAATACTCTCGCCTTCCATCAGCACCAAATTCCCTGAATCAAGAAGCTTCGCTAACCGGGTTGAAGAGCTTGGAAAATTGGTTGACCAGATCGCTTTTTCTTCGTCCGACAACTTCAGGTTGCCGTCCATGAGGCCAAATGATGCCGTGCGGCCGACGATCGGTTTGTCCCGATTGGCGACCCAGACGACAATTCGAGGGTTCAACCCGTGATACCATATTCCGACATAGCTCCCTTTCGCAGAGAAGAAGCCAAGCTCGAACTGCTCACCGGCGGACACGAGAGTGGTTCCTCCCGGATATGTGATCGTGCCTACTGTTATGATGTCTCTGCTTGAGCAAAACGGAAGGAACAATACAGACAAGAGCAAGCGCGTTAAATTATTGGAGCGTACCATGGTAATAATTGGAGTTCTTGATGTGGTGACGAGGCTAATGTCTCTTTGATTATGGGTCGCCATTGTTAGAGTATTCACTGCAATAATACTTTTCTGGACCTTCTTTTTTTTCTCTCTTTTTCAGGAATAACACGTTTTGTTGTGTTCTAGCAAAAAAAAAAACGCGTTTTGCTGTGTTGACGAATTGTTGAAATCATTTTCTTGTTTTTTGTCGATCAGAGAAAAAGAATTTCCACACGCAGAAGGTTGACTAAGTCAGAAAAGAAACACCATAGGTTCGTCCAGAAGAAAATGTTTTCGTGAAATTAAGTCCTTATCTCACAGAGAGAGAGAGAGAGATGGCTAATTGAGGTATGAGGTCCTTCCTCTCATTTTCTCTCCTTCCGCCGTGCTCCTCCTCTCTTTGGGGAGAAAATATTGGGTACCCAGTGATTTCATATTAGCAAAAAATAAGTTCATTCTTCGTCCGTCACGTGCTCCTCGCGGGCCCACCCGCCAGAAAACACTCTCCCTCTTCTACCCTTGCTGTCTCTCCTCTGTTCGGCACTTGCTTTTCTTCTCTCTCTTTTGCCGCCACCATCTCGGCCTCCATTGCCACGTAGCTCGAGCTTGCGGTTGCGAGCATGTTCAAGCTTCAAGCTCGCGGCCATGGCTGGTCATGGTCGCTCGAGTTTCGAATCCCGTCAATAGCCGCTAGATCTAGTGACTTGTGGCCAAGGATTCTCAATCCGGAGTCTCGCCATCGCCATAGCCATAGCCATAGCCGCAGAGCTCGGGTTCAAGCCTAGAGCACAAGCTCGAGCACAACCGTTCGACCATGGCCGCCATATGTTTAGCTAGCGGCTATGGCGGTCCGAGTTGCGATGACTCGCGGCCATGGATGCTCAAGCTCAAGCTCACAGAAGCCGTGTAGGTGGAGCTTCGAGCTTGCGGCTATGGCAGTTAGACCCAGAGTGGCCACGGACACTTGATTTGAAAACTTGCAACGGCCATGGACGCGGAGCTCGAACTTGAGCTAACGGCCGTAGACGATAAGAAACCGCAGTGAAAAGAGAGGAGAGGAGAGAGAGGAGAAAAAGCAAGTGCAGGAGAGAGAATTTTTTCTGGCAGATGGACCCGACAGAAAAACGTGGCGCCCGAAGAATGGACTTGTTTTTGGCTGGACCTAAAATCATTGAGTACCCAATTTTTTCTCCTCTTTAAGAGTGATCGGCTCCTAGTCTAGTCCAATACCACTCAGGAATCGAAAACCGGACTGGTAGGACCGACTCTCAGTTTCTAAAACCGGTTTGGTTGTTCAGGTCCGATTCCCAAGCGGACCAATGTGTGTATGTGTGTATGCTCGTTGTGAAATCTCTTGCGAGTGATCGTCTGACGGGGAGGGAAGCTCATCCTCGTCTGACTAGCCATCTGTCTTCTTCCGACGATGACGGACACGTGTCATCGCCGATATTGTCGACGTCGGCGACAAGAGGTTGCTGAACCGCGAGAGGAGTGCTTTTCAGGAATTTGAGGGCCCATAGCTTGACGACTCAGTGGATTAGCGTGCGAGGAAGATGGCTCTCCATTTGCAGAGTTCAAAGGCTTGTGAAATGAATGCTTCCTGAGACCATGATCGAGAGAAAATTGGAGAAAGAAAAGGTGGGTTTTGCCAAAGATTCATCAACTGAAAATGCGAGGATTCGAGGAGGAGAAAAAAATGAAGTTTTTTTTTTCCTGATTTTAAGTTAATAGTGTTGTTCTTTAAGAAATTTTTTAAAAAATATAATCAGTCTGGTCTAGTCGGTCTTGTTCCCATCCCAAAATCGGAAACCGGACCGAAAATCATCTGTTCTAATTTTATGGAATTGGGAACCGGACCGGTGCTTTCTTGGAATACTTAGAACCGGCCGGCTCAGTCCATTATTGGCGATTTCTAGTTAGCATGGTTCCTTATGCTCACCCCTACCTCTCTTGGCGAAATATGGACCTCCTCGAAGTCATAGATAATAATATTTATACCGTGGTTGGAAAACATTTTTTCAAAAATGTAATATTTTTTCGTAAAATAAACAGAATTTTAAAGTCAACAAATCAATAATGGATACACTTGATTTAAAATAGGCAAATAATATAATAGGTCTCGACCTAACTAATTTTACATAGGTTCTGAAATAAAAAATTGTCACATAATAAATCCTGTTGAAATTTTTCCAAATTAAAAAATTACACTCATCCTTTCATCAACTCCTGATCCGCGCTCTACATCTCAATACTTTTCCAACGTAGGAGCAATCATGCATCACCACCATTGCCAAACCAATCGACATTACCATGTCACCGTGCAGCCGCTGTCCATCTTCCCCACCTTTGGCTCTACCTCTCTTGCGATTGGCGAAGGGGCGACTTTCTCTTCCTCCACACAAACGCGTGGACAGTGGCAACTAAACTTTTTTGTACAAGCGTTTACATGGACGAGATTAGCCGTTTTCTATTGGACGCTAGGGGAAAATGATTTCCTCTCTCGAGAAAAGAGAAATCGTTTTTCTCATTATTGAGTGCGAGTTTTCATATATCTTAAATAATTTTTCATTGATTCATCCGTTTTCAATAACCAAACACACGCAAAAGATGGAATGTAAACCTTAAGAAATCATTTTCAGCTAAACAAGCACACCTTAGCATTTATCTCTCACAATAAGCAGAGAGTACACTCTCATCTTTGAGCATGTCCAATGAAATAGGAGGGAGTTAAGACGACTATCAACCCCATATAATTAGCTGTAAAGCAGACACTAATCACCGGATTTAGTAGAGACTTTAGATTAGAGGCCTGCAAGTCCTTTCAATCTTCGTTTGCTTCACGGAAGGGGGGGGCGCAACGAGAAATTGGAAACTCACAACGACTAAATCTATGGTCGTGGCTATTAATCAGTTGTCTTTTCTTTCCTCCCCGTCAAACCTTTCGTTCTTTCTTTCTTTTCTTACCACCAATAACAAAGTATCCTTGATTTGTATCTCGTTCTATTACAGGGAAGAGCACTACTATCTTCATTTCTCCCTCTACCTCTCTCTCTCTCTCTCTCTCTCTCTCTCTCTCCAAATATATCTACAAAGTATGTATAAGCGAACGTAGTTTCGTCTGTACGATGTTATGGTGCGGGCTTGGCTGCTTTTCTCTGTCTAACGAAGGTCGTCTGGGGTCCTTGTCATGCCCAGGCCTTTGCAAAAGACTCGTCGGGTACGAGCCCAATGACCTAGTAACGTTGTCAACACGGCCGCATCCACGTGGTGTTGACCTTAGAGCTAGAAATGTTTAGCTGAAAATAAATAAGAGCTAGTTGTCGTCGCAACCGAAGTTCTTAATTGCAGTGATAAGGACGGATCGGGTCAGAGGTCGAAAATAGTTCCATTCAAATTGATATATTTAATTCAACTAAAAAAAATTGACATGTTTTACCCATTTTGATTCAAACTTAAATGCAATACAAATTTAATGACTCATATTCAATTTATGCCCAACCCAACTCATATTATTAATACACTTTCATATTTAACTCAATCTAAAAAAAATTATACCTAGACTAAGGTGAGAGATTGAGTAAGGACGGAAGAAAAAAAGTCATAAAAGTGAGTTAAGTTTAAGAAAATTATGAACCCATTTAGTATCATTATAAATTCATTTATGATCCATTTACTGAATATAACTAATCTACGTAACAACTCAACCTATTAATATGGGTTAAAAATGGATCTTTGTTCCAATTTGATAGGTATAGTCACAAGAAATGATCTTTAGACTTGTTCCATCAAACTCAGTTAACCATAAACCATGTGATCAAATGGACCTTCATTTTTAATCTGATAGAAGGAAAAGGCTATCGCGTAGTTTGTTCCTCCTGTCTCTCTAACTGTTTAACGAGACTACTTCAAAGAGTGTCCATTAACCGAACAGGTTCCCGCACAAATCTTCAAAATCTAAGTATAAAGTAAAATGTTTTGTATTATATGTCGCCAACATCACCTTTAGCAATTGCAATGCCCGCGTTATAATTCAAAATCCACCCGACTAATAACACGGAATACTTTCTTCAGAGGCATGTTGGTGAAGGTGAGGTCCTCCCACGGCCGGTGAAAGAATACTAAAAGAAAAAAGCTTGAATTATTTGTCAAGTGTCATGGTAATTAACTAAGTTCATGGAGCAGGTTAAACTCCAGATCCTCTTGATTTAGTGACAAGGAAAACTAACTCAGTATATCCATTTCAAATCAGCATATAATGATAGGTTTAATTAAGCTTGTGAGATGAGTAAATTAATTTTGATGGGAAAAGAGAGAAGTTAATTAGTTGAGAGGATGACAATTTTTTGTCCAATTTACCAGGAAATTATTGCATTTGAACCACACTTTTTATGTTTATAAAAGTTATACTTTCTAAAATAAAAGAAACGACTGGTATTGCTGTTCAAAGGTGTACGTATGGCTGCCGAAACATCAGACCTTTCATCATTGCATACGCTAGTACGGGGGGGTCATCGGCCGTCGTCGGCCCAGTTTGTCTCTCTCATTAAAGCAACTGGTCGGTGACCCGTCAAAACATAAAGAAATAGAAAAACTGTTTGTATTGAGTTGCTTAAAAAGTCTTTTGGGCAGAAGTTTTGAGTTAAGAAATTAAGTAAAATTAGATCATTGAGTCAACAAAGCACGCGCGCTCTGTTGATACTTCGTACTATACAAACAGAGCGATATCACCTCTTGTATTTCCGGTGGAAGTTGAACAGACACACAACACTTAGACCGCATTAAAAATTGAGGAAAAAAATCTCTAAATGTTCAGCTTGTGGATGCTTTGCTTGATATGTTCTCTTCATGCTGATTTGTAAAAGATATTACACAATAATCTGTGCTGATTTTTTTGCTATTTGGTATGATACTTCAATAATGCCTTTCCAACCGGTCAATGGAGAGGACTCTTTGGAGTCAATGGTTTTGTGAAAATATCTGCAATTTGTAAGGAAGACAAGACATGACGTGTCGCAATAGAACCGAGAGCAACATGTCAAAAGCATGAAATCCTTTTGTGGCTAGAAATAGGCGTTGTCATTTGCCTTATTCCCATGTCCGTTCCGTTCAATTGTCCTCTTCTGTCTTGCTAGCATAACATGGACCTACCTAAGCATTGTTTGGAGAGACTAGACAGAGATGTACTAGACTTTTCAATGTGCAGCAGAAATTCAAGACCTCACAATCTTACCTTCTGCTGGTGATTTGATTAGGGCCCTCTTGTGATATCGATATGATTCGTATCGAAGCCTCATGTTAAGCATGTGATTGGTAATGGTGACGAAACTTTCTCGTGGTGGAATCGCTGGCGTGGAGAATTTCCCAGCAAGGGCGATCTATATGATTCCTCTCTTGCTCCTAAGGCCGAAGTTGCTAAGGTTATAAGGTATTGCTGAGACCCATTGCGGTACGAGAAAAAACGAGATTTTTGGCTTCTTTTTCTTGTCTATGTTCTGCAGCATGTTTTGAAGTGAGAAGAGGCCAACTTTCCTAGGTCGATATCAGAACCCAACCCCGACAAAAAGGGATCAACGCGTAGGATGGCCAGTTGGGTGCAACTTTTGCTTGTTCTTCTCGTCCACCGCAGTCATCTTCGAGTGGACGTGGTCTTCCCCCCAATTTTGACTTTGTTCTGATATTTTGAGAAATGAAGGTTATATTACTTAGCGAAAACACAAAAATATGGAAAACTTATTATAAAAAAAAAATAACGCGTGGCAGATGGAGGGATGCGGACCCATAGATCCAACCAGCAAATCGCTTGTATGTACTCCTGCAATGACACCTGTGTCGGTATTTCCACTGGCACCGCTCGCCGATCAATAGTACATTCGCCATGTTCCGATGTTGATTCCATTCCATTAATCCCTTCTATTTTGCCAGCATAACATGGACCGCAGGAATGTTTGGAGAGTCTAGACAGGGAAATATATTTTACTTTTCAATGTACTAGACGAATTTAAGACCTCACTTTCGTACTTTTTGCTGGCGATTTGATGATATTTGTTTTTTGAAAAAAATATACCACAGGTCCTAAAACTTATCATGAAAGTACAATCTAGTCCTGAAATTTTTAAAAAGTGTAATCAAGTCTTAAAACTTGTTATGAAAGTACAATCAAATTCTAAAACTTTCAAGAATTACAATTAACGGAACGATTTAATTTGATCAATTTCGCCGGCCCCACAATGCCCACGTTGACATGGAGCGCCGGGATCACTTAGTATTTTCTCTTTAACCTGTGCTACGCTGGCGGATATTTAAGGCAACTGACCCTGCATCACTATGTAATAAACCCATCTTTTAACAAACAATAGTAACATCTCAGTGATAACTAAGAGGAATATTTCAGTCAAAATGCGTTAGTGGGGTAGATTGCGAGTTTGATAAGATGACAATAACCCAAAATGAAATTGATTTTACAACTCAATTGCGGCAGAAGAACCTTAATTTTCGGAATGAAAAGCACAACAAATGACAAGAAAAGAATCTGCTCCTGGGATCAAGAAGACGATTTACGATGTTAGTATCGTAGAGTCTTTAGGCCAAGGAGGAGCATCAGCAATCAACGTAGAGTGAACTGTATTTTGTGGGCGGAGAAAGGAATATCATGGGGCAAAAGTTGAGGCATTTCTAGTTAAACATATGCTTGGTGGCTAAAGCTTTTGACAGTTAAGATGTGAAATAAATTCCAGGAAGATCCAATGTTACCGTCCTTCGTTCCAGAGTAGTGGATAATGCAATGCTCGACTCTGGTTTGCTGGAAGAAGAAGCTTTGTTAGAGACGCCTATCCTAACTGCAAAAGCAGGTTTTTTTGGAGCTGGAAGAGTCGCAATTTCGCTACTGAGCAGGAGAACTGCATTTGACATCGTGGGACGATCACTCGGGTCTTCTTGCACACATAAAAGCGTGACATTTATGCACTTCAAAACTTGTTCTTTATTGTAAGTTTCGTGCAGCTCTTGATCCATCAAGTCCGATGCTTTGTTGTCATTCCATAAGTTCCACGCCTGCACAATTGAAGTTTCGGTACGTTCAGAGGAAAGGGGGACAAGAAGTGGATAAAATAAAAGAAACGGGCAGCGAATGGACTGTATTCACATATGTGAGAAGGCTCAGTGTTCCTTCGGACTGATAAGAGCCTGTGTTGCGTCTCCCGCTAACAATCTCCAAAACAACAACGCCAAAGCTAAAACATTGGACTTGAATGAGAAAAATCCTTCTAGGGCATACTCCGGAGACAAGTATCCACTGCATTAGAGCATTATAAGTCAATCAAGCCAAAATCAAAAAACTGAAGTCTCACTGCAGATATTAAAAGGTGATAATGTGGCGAGTGCCTTGTGTAGTGTCCAACAAATTCTTTTACCAAATGAAAATAAATGGCGTGCACGTCTACAAAAGCTTACTATGTTCCAATCACCCTTTGCGTGCTTGCTTCAGTTTGTTTTGCCTCAAATATCCATGCCAAACCGAAGTTAGAAATTTTGTGAATCATCTCCTCATCAAGTAACACGTTGCTCGTCTTGAGATCTCTATGAATGATTCTCAGCCTAGAATCTTGATGAAGATAGAGCATTCCTCGTGCAATTCCCAAAATAATCTCAAAGCGTATCTCCCAGGTCAACGATGAACACCTTGTTCGATCTAGCAAGGTTTTTACTTTAATTTGTCAGTATAGCCCTCTTTACGAAGAGAGAGATTGTTGAGTGCTACTTACTATTACAGCTATGCGCTGAAGCATATGAGGGAATAGGGACACGAAATAAGGTGCTTACCAAATAAGAATGAAACTAAGCTTTTGTTGGGCATGTATTCATATAGTAGCATCTTTTCATCACCTTTGACGCAATATCCAACTAATCTGACAAGATTTCGATGCTGAAGTTTGGCAATCAACACAACTTCGTTCTTAAATTCCTCCAAGCCTTGTCCTGAGCCACTCAATGGCCTCTTCACTGCAATTTCTTGTCGTCCTGGAAAAGTAGCCTTAAACAAATTTAAGAAACGGGGTACTTCATCACCATGACTGGGTCAAGAGCCCTAGATGGTAGAAGAAGAAACCATTTTATGTAACTTGTAAACAGGCCCAAACCCGCCTCTTCCAAGTTTGTTCTCATCAGAGAAGTTGTCCGTCGCTTGTAGAATAATTTCTAGATCAAAGAATGGCACATCTATGCCTTTCTTATCATCCTCCTCGAACTGGCTTGACTCCATCCACATTTTAATCCATTTCTCGCTATCGTATAGACGAAAGTCAGGATTTTCCTGAGTGCTTTCCCTACTCCCTGAAGTGCCAGCTCTAATTACTATTTGTTTTCTATCTTATTGTCGTATTTCTAATAATGATGGATAAAAATTTGTATCTGATTAGTGGTTACCTTGCACACTACCATGCTGCCTTCTCATGTAAAATAAGCCACCCAAAACAAGGATAGAAATTGCGGCACCAGCAGGAACAACTATATATACAGGTTTCACTTTCTGTCTTGTCTGCAATGATCCTGATCCTCCAACGCTATCACCTCCAACTGCTAGACAAGAGAAAAAAAATTTAACTACTGTATTTTGACAAAAACGGAAAGGAATAATTGTAGAAACAGGGACTTGCTAATATGATAGAAGGACAGATGTGAGGACTTCATATTGCATGGTCGCAATCACTCATATAGTTTACAAAGAGCAAGCTTAGTTGGTGCATGTCCTGGACTCTGTCATTACATTGCATGTATACACCTTACATGGGAAGACAACTGTAAAGGCAGATGCTATTGACACTTTGACGGGTGAACATATCTCTGGAATCTCAGGCAGGAGACAAACTATAGCTATATGTGTTCTGGTTTTGAGCTCTTCTGGCTGACCTATTATAAATTCTAAACGAACGCTCAAATATAGATGCTGACTATATGGAATTTGACAGTTTGCTTCCAGAAGGAGCAAATCATCCTGGCACTACTCTAAATGATATATTATGGAGATGGAAAACAATGATATATTGGCACGAGAAAATCTATTACTATATTGACCTGTAAAACTTAATGACTATACTTCCTTCTAATTTGTTATGCATGAATACAGTAGCTAAAGCTGCAGGTCAATTCGCGAGATCAACATTCTCACCTGGAGAACAATTGACGCCAAAAGAATTCCAACTGAATCCTGAGTTGCAGAGGCACCTTGTTATACCATCTGATGCTTTCTTGCAAGTTGCATGTGGCCAATCGCAGTCATTGGATGAACTGCAGATTGGCTCCTTTGGATCGCTCCACACAATTTTTATTTCATTCGACCAGACACTTCCCAAAGAGTCTCCTGTGCTGAAGCCATTCTGTCCTCCACTACACCCGCTACTCACATGAAATGGTGAGGACTGGTTAAGCTGCAGATTGATTTCCATTTGACCACTGCTTGTGCAGTCGGATCCATTCTCGACTTGGACAGTAAATGTTCGAGCTTCTGGATTGACGCTAGTGACTCTATAGTGACCTTGGGGCCGTTCAAAGTAAAGCTGTGCAGTTTCATTGTCGCAGCTAAACGCAAAGTATAGTGGATCGCCACAGTTCCATCCCATGCTTAAAGGGTAGGGGACTAAATTAGTGCTGCAAGTTTTACAGCTCCTCCTAGTAGATTCTATGAAAGTCAACATTGTACATATATCAGTATCGATGCATATGCACATTCAGCTGCAATTGAAATCTGATCATACATTATATTAATAGCTGAAATTGGGATAGCATCATTTGTTTGCCATATGCAGGTGTAGTAGAACGCTTGGTTGGTAGGCGCTTGCAGTCAAGATACATGTAAGTGCACAGAGTATGAGCAAATTTGATGACTTCATCATAGAAGGAAAATCAGGAGCCACCAAAGATAATAAAAAAGTGGCAGCACAAGTAAAAAAGACAGACATAAATGATCTTGGAAAGGAAAAAATATCAGGCCAAAAGGAAATTAACGTATGTCTGAAAGCAGAACTCGGACATAGAGGTCGCGATCTTCTTGGGCAAACTCCTGATTATTGTCAACATCGTCCGACCAAATGTTGCACGTCAGGGGGCTGCTCCCTGCCCTTTGTTGCAGATCCTCCTCGAACGAGTAAACCTGGCAACTGCAGACATCTAGGCACTTTTGCCTGCATTGCTCCTCGTTGTCTGCCAAAATCTGCACGTCCGGCCTCCCGGCCCTCATCATCTTCAAACTCAAGAAATCATGAGCACTGTCGTCGCTGTTCTTTGCGCATATTGGCAACTTCCTGAGGCACCCCTTGGAGAAGTCGCCCGAGTTCCAATTATCTGGCTGCGCCGGCTTGAACCCTGGCAAGCACCTGCACATGGTCTCATTGCCATTTATATCATTGCAGCTCCCGAACTTGCCGCACGCACTGAACACACTGCACCGGTCCTCCGGCTCGAACCAGACTGGCTTTGACCCGTTTTCCTGTCTGAAGTACTGAATCTGGCCGTCGTAGTTCATAACCAACCGGGTGTTGCTGTAGTTGTAGTCCAAAGGCAGGGTTATGTTTTTGTAAGCAGAGGTCGGACTAGTCCTGGCTGGTGGCGAAGTAGCAGTGGCACCGGAGGTAAAATTGGAGAGCAAGAAAAAGAGGACGTCGAACATCTGATCGCCTTGTATGAACTTGCCGTAGACCCCACTTTTCCAATAAGGAGACAGGTCACGGATCACTTCGTAGTTGCTAATGCCGCCTTATTGATCCATTTGGAACGTGAAGTTCCCCTGTTTCGGGTCATGCTGGCTTGCCCAAGAAGTCAAATTGAAGCTTCCGGTAACCAGCATCCCAGGAAGGAAAGTGTCGGTTGGGTTATGGAAGCTCTGCCATAGAATACTCTCGCCTACCATCAGCACCAGATTCCCTGAATCAAGAAGCTTCGGTAACCGGGTTGAAGAGCTTGGAACATTGGTTGACCAGATCGCTTCTTCTTCGTCCGACAACTTCAGGTTGCCGTCCACGAGGCCAAATGATGCCGTGCGGCCGACGATCGGTTTGTCCCGATTGGCGACCCAGACGACAATTCGAGGGTTCGACCTGTAATACCATATTCCAACATAGCTCCCTTTCAGAGAGAAGAAGCCAAGCTCAAATTGCTCACCGGCGGACATGAGAGTGGTTCCTCCTGGATATGTGATCGTGCCTACTGTTATTGGAGCGTCGCATGGTGGTAATTGGAGTTCTTGAAGTGGCGACGAGGTTGATGTCTCTTTGATTATTGGTGGCCATTGTCAGACCATTCATTGCGATAATACCCTCATCATCATACATCGTAAGAGTGGCTGGATCGTCCTTTCTTTTTTCTTTCGTTTACCTGAATACCATGTTTTGTTGTGTTTGACGAATTGTTAAAGCCATTTTCGTCTGTTTAGCCAATAGCAGAATAAGAATTCCCACACAGAACATTGACAAAGTCAGAAAAGAAATACCATAGGTACGTCTACAAGAAAATGTTTTCGTGAAATTAAGTCATTATCACTATGACCGTTAAAATATGTTTCGAATTTGAGCCCATGAACGAAATTCGATCCAAGATAAATTATTATTTATTTGAAAGTTTGAAATATTGAGCAAAGAAAGGTGAATAGATAATTTCTTTTTACTGGAATCGGCCAACGTATAAAATAAAGATGCACTTTCTTGATTCAGTTGAAGTCACCGTCACGAAGAGGAAAGTCCAAGATGGACTTTGTCAACCAATCCCACGGATGGTAGAAAACGAAAGCCAATGTTGGTCTCTTGACCGTGACTTTTATGGCTAACGCGTCAGAGAAATAAAAAGAAAAAGGAAAGTATGGACTTATTTCCTTCTCCAATTCGGTGTTCACATCTTGGCGGTGGCTCATGTATCAATCTCAAGGGCTTGTTTCGTGCGCAGTAGTTGATGTAAGTCCTTTTGAAGCACCGTTTCCTCTTTGAGTGCCGTGGATCATTTACAAATGCTGGGTGCTTAGCATTAGAATCGTGATTTTGATTATGGAATTATATAAAGAGTTCAAGTATTTGTAATGATTAAATCTTGTGGTAAGATTTGTTAATTCCTTCACGAGATTAAGAGATTATTTCGTGAGAAATTATGAAGCTAAACACTACGTGAGCTATTGGGTATAATTGGAGCTTGAAAAACACTTAGGCTGCGTTTGGTCGACCGGATAAAAGTCAGAATAAGATATATTTTATCCTATTCTGTATTTATTGGTGGTCCAGGATAGGATAAAGTCGGATATAAACCGGATATAGCCTTGATAAAAAAATCTGAGGGGGGGAGGGATAGACCCAGATAAGATTTCTAATGCCTATTTTTCCAGAAAACCTACGCTCCACTCGCCGTCACCTTCATCCCCACACCTTGTGTATTTTCACCAAAAAAATTTCTCTATTTTTTTCTTTCACCGACTCCTTCGAACCCGTAAATAGCACAAAAATAAAAATAAAAATTATCATACCCGACTTTAAATCCGTAATCTACCAAACAGTGGACAGGATATAAAAAAATCTGAGGATTTCTTATCCTATCCTATCCAGTCCTATCCTATTTAAAAATTCGGATGACCAAACGCAGCCTTAGAGTATTTGAGTGACTCAAGTGTAGTTATAATCTCCGTTGTATCGCTTGATCTATAGTGGAATTCACGCTGCTCTCCCTGTAGATATAGGTCACTACGATCGAATTACGTAAATCTGGTATCCGATTTATTTTTTTGTTCTATCAAATGTAATGTTTGATTGCTTGGCTTTCGCAACAATGAGAGAGAGAGAGAGAGAGAGAGAGAGAGAGAGAGAGTACATTTCAGTGGCATGGCATTGTTGGAGATTGTTCAGTGGCGAACCTAAGGTGGTCGTAGTCGCTAGGCGGGGCGGTGGATGAGCTTCTCTATTAGGTAGTGAATGAGACAGAGAAGGAGATGAATGTTTATTTTTACAAGTTTATTTCATGATTATTGGTGAAGATAACATGACATGATTAATTATAGGATTAATATCACGAAAAACTCTAAACCGGTACATTTATAATAATTTTACCCCAAACTATTTTTTTAACCACAAAAAACCCTCAAACTGGTACAACTGCAATAATTTTACCCCGAATTATTTTTTTTATCACAAAAAACCCCCAAACTGGTACAACTGCGATAATTTTACCCCGAACTATTTTTTTAATCATTAAAAACTCCAAACTGGCATAACCTGCAATAATTTTACCCTAAACTATTTTTATAATGTTTTATTTTATTTTTTCAAATTTTTTTATTTTTAGTTTTTCTTTTCTTTTCTTTTTCCTTTCCTTTTCTGTATTTTTTTCCTTCTTCTTTATCTTCAACCTAAGGTGGTCGCAGTGGCCGCCTCCAGACCGATGACTGTTGACACCTAAATTTCGGCACATCATTTAGTGATTAATTGCATAAAAAATTAGGGATTAAATTTTAACCCCTAAACAAAAATATTAAAATTGCATAACATATAGTTTAGGTTCATTTAGATTAATTGCATTCCGCATTGGATCGGCGGTGGCAAGCGAACTTAAAATTCATCGAACGAGACTCGGCTCACTCGGAAAACAAGGGCCGAAAATTACAAGTCAAACGGGCTTGGTTGTTTTAATTTGAGCTTAAATTAGCCCATAATGCCTAATTAAATAAAAGCCCACATTAATTCAGCCAACTTGGAATTAAATAAAATTAAAGGATAAAGCATAATCCTAAGCCCGATAGATGAAACCCGATCCAAAATAAATTAAAAAAAATCTGAAAGTTGAATATTTGTGGATGTCTATCGTGGAAATCTATATTTCCTGTTCAATTTTGGAGTGCAAAATCATGTTGGAATTTTGATCGTGAAAAAAATAGACAAAATAGAAAAGTGGGACTTGACAAAGGGCAGCATATATTATATATACATGCACGAAGACCTGCAGAGAAAGGAAGACACACAAAAAGAAAGGAGGCCAGAACACAAAGAGAAGACACGGCCACATAGAATAAGGAAAAAATATCATGAGGGGGCTGGTCTTTTCGGGGGCTCCATACACGTAGACAACAGAGAGGTTCACGTAGAGACGTGGGCTTCAGAACAAAGAGAAGAGGAGAAGAACGTGAGAAAAAGAAAGCACGCTGGATAGGAAAAGTTAAAAAGCGTGAAGAGAGGAGGGGGAGATCCTTGGACTATACGCACATACACGGGTCGTTCAGCAAAGTGGCTTCTCTCGCGGCCGCCGTTCGTGCCCTTGGAGCCCCTTTGATGAAGGTCAACTTGATTCAAGCCTCAACAACGAGGCATTCCATTCTCAAAGACGAGCTAATTCCATCGACGATAACGATTTTCGACGTTGTGCCGCTTGCCGCACGCCACCACCGTTCGTGCACCGCCGTCTGTGCATCGCCGCTGCTGCACGCCACCGCAGTTCGTGCATCGCCGCTCGTGTATCGCCGCCGCAGCACGCCACCGCCGCTCGTGCACCGTTGCTCATACACCGTTCCGATCCGCGATCCCAATCCGCACGATTCAAATTTGGAAAATTATTTATGCAAATCAGGTAATTATCTTATCCTGATTTGATATTGAATATTCTGTTGCCTAATTCGTGCTTATTGATATCTTATTTTGCATATTTGGATAATAAGCATTATTCCAATTAGGATTTTATTTCCTTTTTTGAAACTTTAGATATCTACTTGCTAAATTTGGATAGAATTTAGAATTTTCAAAAATATTTTGAATATATCCAAGATATTGAGATATCTAAATTTTTCAAGATGTGATCGATTAGGAAAATTTCCTAATCCGCAACCGCACACGTGGAAATAAATCTATCTATCAGGCTTTAGATAGAATTATTTCCATAGCGGGTATTTCGAATTTTAGGATCGATCTGTCAGGCTTCAAATCGAAACTTAATTCGAAAAATTTAGCGGTTATTTTTTTACTTGATTTTAATTTCGAATTTTGATTAAAAAAATACCAAAAAGATTGCGTTAGAATAGTTTAATTTCTTTAGTTTAAATTGCATGCTTAGATAAATGGCATTTTCTTAATTCCGAATTTCATTAAAAAAAAATAAATAACAATATGCCCTTCATTAGAAATAGGTCACGTCGTCGCATGACATATAGTTTGCATATTAGGTTGCATTAATCACATGTCAATTTTTGCACGTTATTACATATAGGTTAGCTTACATTTAAATAAATCAAAAAAATCAAAAAAAGAAAATTTTTGCACCTTTGAACTTTAAGTCAGAATTTTTCAAAATTGTCAAATTGAGTATTTTTCTTGAAATTGGTACTGAAAGGGCGTTAAGGAATTTAGCGTAACCAAGTTTCCCGAATCTATGATTTCTGGTTCGCAGGAATAAATTACGGGTACAAGGCGTGCGAGTATCGACACATTAAAATAGAAAATACATCTGTGAAATTCGTTGTCACTGTAAATCAAACGGACATGCCACGGAGCCTCAATGGGAGTCTTGGCTTCTTTTCTGTAGTGAGGTTACCCTATAACCATACTCCAAAGATCCTATTTGCAAGCTGGAGTGAGCTCTTGGTTGTCTCTATCAAAGTTTGTTTGTTTTCTTTTACCACTAATAACAAGTATCCTTAATTGTAACTCGTTCCATTGGAGGGAAGAGCTCTAATGTTAATTTCTTTCTCTCTCTCTTCGAGTAATTTACAACTATATATAATTGAACGTAGTTTTATTGGTAGAGAGAACGAAGTATTAAAAAATAATTAGCTTTTTATATAATATTATATTGCAGGCTTACTTTTCTCTGTCCTTGTTTAAAAAAAAAGAGTTATTCGCTTCTCTCCTCTGTCCAGGCCATTATAAAAGACTCTTTGTATACGAACGCGATGACCTAATCGCATTGAAGTCAACACGGAAGCATCCATGGGGTCTTATAATGAGAGCTAATTACGTCCGCAATCGAATTTCTTAATTGCAGTTATAAGTAAAGATCTTTACATTTGTCCTATTAGACCCGATTAACCTTAAAACACCTGATTAATTTGACCTTCATTTTTCACGTAATTAACTCTTCCTATCACTCTATAATGCGAGAGCATCTAATTCTATGGAACATTCCTTAAGTTCCGATATGATTCCATCGACGAGCCTAGCACAATCAATGATTATACAAGCCAAAACTAACTTTGGTTATAATTTGCTCCGATGGGTCCAAGAATGAAGTTGCCGACAAGGAAACTATCAAGTTACCGATTAAAGTTATCGATTCACTGGAATACTTATCGATTTCAAAGCTAATCAACAACTTATTGATGGGAGAATGGTCCGACCAATTTCCTATGATAGATGACGATTCCTAAGGTGATTATTTCCTGGTCAAGGCTGGAGCATGAATTTTGGAAGATAAACCACAAGGTTGAAGAACCAAAATTTCAAGTCGTCATGTCTTTATTGCACTTCATAGTTCCAAGGTATTTATAATTCTTAATTGTTATGTAAGTTTAAAGAGTCAAAGTCCTTAATTCCTAGGTATTTAAAATGCTTTCTAGTTCCCGAGTCCTTAAATGTTTGAGTAGTTCCCATGTCTCTTTAATGTTTATCTATTTCCTAAGTCTTAGTCCCCCTTCATATTGAGCAGAGTCCTCCATTGTAATGCAGATGACTTGTTGAATGAAAATACATAAGATTTTCTTCCGTGTGAGCAAATATCTTTGGGGAGTTTATAACTCCTATATCGGTTTCTTTATCCTTGAAGAGTGAGATTACTTCTCAATGGTGAGCCAAGAAGTGCTTTATCCTTGGCTAGTGGTTTTCCTTTTAGGCTTTGGTGGTGAGCTTCTCTTATTCCAAAATCCTTTAACCTTAGCAGGTGACTTGTCCTTTAAGCCTCGGTGGTGAACTTCGTCGATCCCGATCAGCATCCTTGATTGATGGTGCATCCTTTACACCTTGGTAATGATCATAATCTATCATTCATTTCCATTTTACCCATCAACAACTATCCCCACACACATACCCATCCATACACATAACCCAAAACCCCATTTTCGAAATCACTTGCCCACATATGCATCACTATAGTCGTATAATAAGGCTACTTCAAAGAGGTCCCCCAACCTTACCAAATTCCCGCAAAATTTTATATAATCTAAAAATAAGGTGACATACTTTATATCATAATATGTTGCCAACATTGCCTTTAGTGATTGTGATGCCCACATTATGATTTGAAATTCACCCAACTGATAATGCGTGATGCTTTCTTCAGAGCCAAGTTGGTGAAGGTGAAGTCCTCCAATGGCCGGTGAAAAAATATTAAAAGGAAAAACTCGATTTATTACCGTAATTAACTAAGTTCATTGAGCCAGTTAAAATCCAGATCCTCTTGATTTAGAGACAAAGGAAAACTAACTCGATATATCCATTTCGGATCAACATATAACCATAGGTTTTATCGAGCATGTGAGATGAGTTAATTAATTGTGATAGGAAAAGAAAAGTAAACTTAATTAGTTCAGAGGATCGCAATGCTTTTGTCCAATTTACTAGGAAATTAATGCATTTGAACCACAATTTTTACATTTGTACATGTTAGGCTTTTCAAGGGAAAAAAAGGGATTGATCTTTCTCTTTAAATGTATACGTATACCTCTGGAAATATTAGTACGTTCAATCATTGCATGCTAGCGAGGGGGTCAATGGTCGTCATTGGTGAAGATTATCTCCTTAAATCAACTGGTGGATTAAGTCAACCGGTGGATGTGTTGAGATGCATGTATGGGTTGTATTAAAAAAAGCCCCACATTCAATAATTTACGGGGTGTCGAATAATTAATATATCTAGCTTACTCATAACTCATTGGCTTAAACTTTTTTGAGTAAATGTGAATTTAACTGCATATATTGACGGTTTGGACTTGAGCTTCCTCTTGGCGATTTTTCCATTTGAAGGTATCAGGCTTTTACTACGTGCTCCCAACAAATAATATTACAACCGATGGTTGATTGATTAGCCACTCTTAATGTGTATCTGTCTTTGGTGAATACATGGATACCAAGTAGCCTTGACCTGTCAAAGTTCAAAAAGATAATAAGACTATGTATAAAATTGCTTAAAAAGTCTTTGGGCAGAAATGTTGAGGGAAGAAAAATGTCGACTACGCTTTTCTTTGAGGAGAATTACCAAAAAAGTCTTAAACCTATTGCAATTATACCAATTTAGTCATAAACCTTTTTTTTTTTGCTAATTGAGTCATAAACATTTTGCATTTATGCAATTCAATTCGGCCATTTTTTGCTGGAAATTGCTAACATGGACACTGACATGAACTATTTTTAATAATATTTTTCATATTTTTTTGAATTATTCATTTCTTTTTTTCTCTTTCCTTCTTCCTCTAGTCTGGTTGCTGGACCTCGGCGGCCGGCCAGAGGCAAGGGCAACGAGGGCGAGCCTTGCCATGGTTGGGCAAGGCTTGACCTCGCTTTCACTGGGCGAGACTTGCCCTCACCGGCCAAAGGAAGAAAGAAAGAAAAAAAAGGAAAGAGAAAGAAAAGGAAAAAAAATTGAAAAATTATTAAAAAATTTCCATGTCAGCGCCAACCATACCACATAAGACGTTCATGTCAGCGATTTTCGATCAAAATTGACCGGATGGACTAAATTTGCACAAATATAAAAGGTTTAAGACTCAATTGGCCCAAAAAAAAAGAATGTTTAAAAATGAATTGGTACAATTGTAATAGGTTTATAACCTTTTTGGTAATTTTCCCCATTTCTTCGTAGAGGCTTTGTCAAATTTTTTTTGGCTAGTTGTCATTTGCCTCATTCCGATGTTGATTCCGTTCCATTCTTCTTTTTGCTTATCTTGCTAGCATAACATGGACGACATATTGTTTGGAGAGACTAGACAGAGAAATATATTCAACAAAAACATAAGACCTCGCTATCTTACCCTTTGGTGGTGATTTGATATTTTTTTAAAGGGATTAGAACTCTCTTACGGAATCTTCTTTTATTTCAGAAGTTCCAGCCTATGTCTGGACTTAAACTTAATCCTTCAAAGTTTTGAATTGTATGCTGCTGGTTATGATGACTCTTATGTGGATGAATATAGATTCAGTTAAGTGGCATTAGAAGGTTGCCTTTGATTTGAGAGAGATTAGCTGACAGACATCGCAAGCTGAATATTGAGACGATAACTAATAAAATCATTGCTGATAGAGTTCAATTGATCAAGTCTGTTCCTTTTAGCTTGGTGAACTATTGGTACAACATGTTTATTCTTCCGAAAAAGGTTATTCGAATGGTGGAACAAAAATGATGTTGATTTCTTCAGAAAGAGAAAGATGGGATGGCTTATGGAACTAAGGTGAGTTGGTCCACGATCTACTTACCAAAAAATAAAGAAGGTTATCGAGATGCATGGATGAGCTATGTTAAGACAAAAGTTCCACATTAGAGAATTGATGTGATGTGAAGTAGCTAATATACTCAGTTGGCCCATAACTCATTGGCTTAAACATTTGAGTGAAGATTGAGCTCCCTCTTGGCAATTTCCCTAGATGAAATTATCAAATTTTTGCTGCATACTCCCAATAAATGGTATTAGAGTAGATAGTTAATTGGTTGCCCACTCCAATGTGTATCAATGGTGACATTTTTGGACTGTCTTCATGGTTTGGTCTAGTGAAAGAGACCTAAAGTGAATGTAAGAGAGAGATCGTTGAGATGTACATGTGAATTTTGTTAAAAAAAAAAGAAGGGAAAATGACATAACTAGTCCATGAACTTTGGTCCAATGTGCAATGTGGTCCATGAACTTTTAATTTATTTAATATGGTCCTTGAACTTTAACTTAATGTGCAACGTGATCTCTGAACTTTTAATTTGTTCAATGTCATCCCTGAACTTTTGGTACATATTCAATTTGGTCCATGAACTATATGAAAATATTTAATATAATCCCTGAACTTGAATTAATGAAATGACTACGTTGAACATTTTCATATAGTTCAGGGACTATATTGAACATGTCTTAAAAGTCCAAAGACTACATTGAATAAAGCAAAAGTTCAAGGACCATATTAAATATTAAGCTAAAGTTCAGAGATTACAACGAACAAACTAAAAGTTCATGGACTATATTGCACATTGAGCTAAAGTTCATAAACTGTTTGTGTCATTATCCAAAAAAAAAACCCACATCGGAGAATTGATGTGATGTGAAATAGTTAATATATATCACAATTGACCAATAACACATTAGTTTAAACTTTTGAGTGAATGTGACTCTAACTGGTTTGTTGACGAGCTCGAATTTGGGCTCCTTCTTAGTAATATATTACTGTATTGTTGATATGTTGAGCCTCTCGCTATGTGACTAGACATAAACTATCGTGTATCTTGCTGATTTTTGGTGATTAGTGAAAGTTTTGAGCGCCCCCATGGTTTTTCTTGTATTGGGTTTTGCACATAAAATTTGTGGTTGTTGTTGCTGTCCTTGTTTCTAATTTCCAGCACTATTTTTACTGATTTTGTGGTTGATATTGCTAAAATACTGTGACTGATTGCTGTTGAAGTTGATTTGATATTAATTGGCTAAGTTTTGGGGAAGATATTGATTCTAGGCAGGTTTAAGTTTTTAGTGAATTGTTGTTGTTTCTCCCCCAGTAGAGGTTTGGGCATTCGAAGACTTGATGAATGGAATAAGGTGTTAGAATATATAAATAATAAACCCCACCTTCATATGACAGCTTAAGTTTTTCAAACAGTTGGTAGTGGTCCTACTAAAATTTCACATGAAATCAAAGAAGAAGATTCTGAGTTCAAATCTTTTCAAGTTTGATTTGCTTCCCTAATTAAATATTTCCACTTTTTAGGCTCATGCCAAAGTACGCTTTTTAGAATATATTAGTAATAAATCATGCATTCATCTTTTGAAGGATTGTAGAGCGTGGGCTACAAAAGAAATGGTGGAGTTTAGGCAAGTGATTGGTAATGGTCACAGAGCTTTCTTATGGTGGGATCACTAGCATCCTTTGGAAATTCTCCATTAAGAATTTCCCAAGAAGGGTGATTTATGATTCCTCTCTTGGTTCTAGCTAAAGTTGCTATCATCACCAGGGATTCTCAGTGGATTTGGCCTTCGGCCAGGTTAGACCGTCTTGTTTCCATTCAAGCCTTTTTATGTGGACTCATGTTTTCTAAAACGGGTTACAAAAAAATATTAATGATTGTGTTAGACTACCACGTAGGAATTATGAGCATTCCAATTTATTTTTGTTACTAATGGTAATGGGCGCTGATAATTTGTTTCTCTCTTGTGAAGGTTGACGTTTTGGCTTGATGTGATGCTGGACCTTTACCACTCAAAACCGTCAATTTTTCTTTTTGGGGAATATTGTGTGTAAAAGGATCTTAACATTTCAGCATAAACGCGTAAGATGAGAAGGACTCGGGATTTCGACTTTTCAGGAGTTTCCGGAGTATTATAAAAATCTCAATGAATATGCGGAAGATGTCTGCATTCGTCGATCTTCCTAAATATACTCAGTTAGTCAATTTTCTTCTAAAGAAAAGTAGAACTTTTTAACATGAATACTATAAAAAGACCCTGTTATACGTGGGATCGATCAGATCAGGATGGTAGTACCGGTTTGGTCCAGCCCTTGGAACCACAAGCGCCATGGAGATATATTGTGCATACGAGAAAAAGAACTTCTAGCCTTTTGTTCTTGTCTTGATTAAGTTTCTTTTGAAGTAAGAAAAAGACCAAGTTTCTCGTATCAAGATCAGAACCCACCACCCAAACAGGAAACCCATGGAGTGAGTGGATGTAGACCCATAGGTCCGACCAGCAACTCGCATGAGTTACCGGGCACAAAGGTACTAGGCAATTCTCTATTGTCTGTAAAGTAGGCTTTCTTTCCCTTGAGAAGGTGAATATTGACCAACCTGTGCTATGCAGCGGATGTTTAAGGCAACTGACCATACATCACTATGAAATATACAGATCTTTAACACGTAACAGTAACATCTCGGTGACAACTAAGAGGGATGTTTCAGTCAATTCAAAAGTGAGATTTTTGTGGGGTGGATTGCGAGTTTGATAGGATGACTACAACCCCGAAAGGTAATTGATTTTACAACTCATTTGCAGCACAAGAAAATTATTCTTAGCATGAGCAGTAGAACAAAATGACAAAAAGAATCTTCTCCGGTGATCAAGAAGCCGATTCGCTATGTTAGTATTGTACAGTCTTAGGCCGAGGAGGAGCATCAGCAATCAACATAGAGTAAACTGCATTTTGCCGGAGGAGAAAGGAATATCATGGAGTAAAAATTGAGACATTTCTAGTTAAACAAATGTCCGATGGCTAAAGCTTTTGACAACTAAGATGTGGAATAGAGTCGAGGAAGATCCAATGTTACCGTCCTTGTTCCAGAGTAGTCGATAACACCGCGCTTGACTCTGGTTTGCTGGAAGAAGAAGCTTCCATAGAAATGCCTATCCTAACTGCAAAAGCCGGTTTTTTCGGAATTGGAAGAGTCGCGGTTTCACTACCGAGCATGAAAACTGCATTTGACATCGTGGGACGATCACTCGGGTCTTCTTGCACGCATAAAAGCGCAACGTTTATGCACTTCAAAACTTGATCTCTGTTGTAAGTTCCGTGCAGCACTTGATCCATCAAGTCCAATGCTTTATCGTCATTCCATAATTTCCATGCCTGCACAATTGTAGTTTCAGGGCGTTCGAAGAAAAGGGCGACAGGAAGTGGATATACAAAAGAAAGGGACAGCAAATGGACTATATTCACCTGAGTCAGAAGGCTCATTGTTCCTTCGGACTGATAAAAGCCTGCATTACGTTTGCCGCTAACAATCTCCAGTATGACGACACCAAAGCTAAAAACATCAGACTTGAATGAGAAAAATCCGTCCAAAGCATATTCCGGAGACATGTATCCACTGCATTGGAGCATAATAAGTCAATTAAGGCACAGTCAGAATACTGAAGTTTCACTGCAGATATTAGAAGGTAACAATGTCTTGAGTGCCTTGTGTAGTGTCCAACGCATTCTCTATCTAGATGAAAATAAAGGGTATGCGCATCTAAAAAAGCTTACTATGTTCCAATCACCCTTTGCGTGCTTGCTTCAGTTTGTTTTGCCTCAAATATCCGTGCCAGACCAAAGTCGGAAATTTTAGGAGTCATCTCCTCATCGAGCAAAACATTGCTCGTCTTGAGATCTCTGTGAATGATTCGCAGCCTAGAATCTTGGTGAAGATAGAGCATTCCTCGTGCAATTCCCAAGATAATCTCAAATCGTATCTCCCACGTCAACATGGAACACCTTGTTCGATCTAGCAAGGTTTTTATTTTTAGTTGAAGGTAGCAGAGTCTTTTAATCTAACTCCGTAAGACTAACTTGAAATTTTTATGAAGAAAAAGAGACCGTTGAGTGCTACTACCTATGACAGCTATGCCCTTAAGCATACAAGGGAATAGGGACACGAAATTAGCTGCTTACCAAATATGAATGAATCTAAGCTTTTGTTGGGCATGTATTCATATAGTAACATTCTTTCATCTCCTTTGATGCAATATCCTACTAATCTGACAAGATTTCGATGCTGAAGTTTGGCAATCAAGACAACTTCGTTCTTAAATTCCTCCAAGCCCTGTCCTGATCCACTCGATAGCCTCTTCACTGCAATTTCCTGTCCTCCTGGAAAAGTAGCCTGAAACAAAGGATTCCTTCATCACTGTGATCTGGTCAAGAGCCCCAGATGGTCGAAGAAGAAACCATTTTATTTACCTTGTAAACAGGCCCGAACCCACCTCTTCCAAGTTTGTTCTCATCTGAGAAATTTTTCGTTGCCTGTAGAATTACTTCTAAATCAAAAAATGGAACGTCTATGCCTTTCTTATCATCCTCCTCGAACTGGCGTGAATCCATCCACATTTTGATCCGTTTCTCGCTGTCGTATAGACGAAAGTCAGGATTTTCCTGAGTGCTTTCCCTGCTCCCTGAAGTGCCAGCTCTGGTTACTACTTGTTTGGTATCTTTTTATCGTATACCTAATAATGACAGACAAAAAGTAGTATGTATTTGATTTGTGATTACCTTGAGTACTACCATGCCGCCTTCTCATGTAAAATAAGCCACCGAATACAAGGATGAAAATTGCGGCACCGGCGGGAGCAACTATATATACAAGTTTCACTTTCTGTCTTTTCTGGGATGATCCGACAGCATTTTTACCTGCTGCTAGACAAGAAAAGAAAATGTAACTACTATATTTTGGACACAAGTGAACGAATAATTGTAGACACAGCGACTCGCTGATTTAATAAAAGGACAGATGTGAGGGCTTCATACAGAATGGTCACAACCCCTCTTATAGTCGACGAAAACGAGCAAGCTTAGTTGGTGCAAGTCCACGACTCTGTCATTACATTGCGTGCATGCACCATACTTGGGATGGTAACGGTAAAGGCAGATGCTATTGACTCCTTGACAGGGTCAACATATCTCGGGAATCTCGGGCAGGAGACAAATTATAGCTGTATCTGCTCTAGTTTTGAGCTCTTCTGGCTGACCTATTATAAATTCCAGATTAACGTTGAAAATATAGACGTTCACTGTATGAAATTCGTCACTCAGCTTCCAGGACGTGCAAATCATCCTAGCAGTACTCTAAATGACAGACCACGGAGATAGAAAATATTGATTTGGGGGCGCGACAGAATCTACTATTATGATGTCCTTTAAAACTAATGGCTACATTTCCTTGTAATCCGTTATTCATGAATACTGTAGCTAAAGTTGCGGGTCAATTCATAAGATCAACGTTCTCACCTAGAGAACAATTGACACCAAAAGAATTCCAACTGAATCCTGAATCACAGAGGCACCTTCTTGTTCCATCTGATGCATTCTCGCAAGTTGCGTGCGGCCAATCACAGTCATTGGACGAATTGCAGAGTGGCTCTTTCGGACTGCTCCACTCAATTTTCACTTCACTCAACCCAACACTTCCCGAAGAGTCTCCTGTGCTGAAGTCATTCTGTCCTCCAATACACCCGCTACTCACACTAAATGGCGAGGACTGGTTAAGCTGCTGATTGATTTCCATTGGACTGCTACTTGTGCAGTTGAATGCATCCCCAACTTGGATGGTAAATGTTCTGTTTTCTGGATTGATGTTGGTGACTCTGTAGCCACCTTTGTGCGGTTCAAAGTAAAGCTGGGCAGTTTTGTTGTCGCAGAGAAATGCAAAGTATAGCGGATCGCCACAGCTCTGTCTCATGCTTAAAGGATAGGGGACTAAATTAGTGCCACAATATCCACAGCTCCTGTTAGTAGATTCTATAGAAGTCAAAATTGAACAAAAATCAGCATCAATGCTATGCACATTCACCTGCAATTGAACTGTAAACATACATAATATTCATGGCTGAAATTGGGACAGCATCATTTGCTTGCCATATGCAGGTGGACTAGAACACTTGGTTGGAAGACGCTTGCAATCAAGATAATATGCAAGTGCACAAAATATGAGCAAAGTTCGTAAGTTCATCAAAGGAGGCAAACCAGAAGCCACCAAAGATAGCTAAAACAAAGAAGTCACAGCACACGTCAGAAGGCCACAAACACAATTGATCTTGGGAAGGAGAAAAGGTCAGGCCAAAAGGAAATTAACCTATGTCTGAAAGCAGCACTCGGACATAGAGGTCATTGCCGTCTTCGGCAAACTCCTGCATATTGTCAAGCTCGTCCGACCAAGTATAGCACGTCGTGTTGCCGCTCTTTATCCCTCGGCGCTGATCCTCCTTGAACGAGTAAGCCTGGCATTTGCAGTCACCTAGGCACTTTTGCTTGCATTGCTCCCCGCTGTCTACCCGATTCTGATCATCCGGATTCTCGGCCTTCATCATCTTCAGACTCAAGAAAGTACTAATGTTCTTCTCGCATAGCTGCGACTTCCTAGAGCACCCGTCAGGATGCAGCTCGAATCCCGGCAAGCACTTGCACATGGTCTCATAGCCATTCTTATCGTTGCAGCTCTGGAAGTTCTTGCACGCATCAAACACGCTGCACTGGCCCCTCGGCTGGGACCAGACCGGCTTCGACCCATCTCCCTGCATGAAGTACTGTATATGGCCGTCATAGTTCATGACCAACCAGCTGTTGCTGTAGTTGTTGCTAGTCCAGGCTGGCGGCAAAGTAGCGGTCATGGTGAAATTGGAGAGCAAGACAGAGATGAAATCGAACATCTGATCGGCTTGTATGAACTTGCCATAGACCCCACTTTTCCAGTAAGGATGCTGGTTCTGCATCACTTTGTACTTGCTGGCGTCGCCTGCTTGATCCCTCTGGAACGTGAAGTTGCCCTCTTTCGGGTCATTCTGGCTTGCCCAAGAAGTCAACTTGAAGTCCTCGGTCATCCGCATCCCAGGAAGGAAAGTGTTGGTTGTGTCATTGAAGCTCTGCCACACAATGCGCTTGGTTCCGTCGTCTTCCATCAGCACCAGATTCCCTGTATCAAGAAGCTTCGCAAACCGGGTTGAAGAGCTTGAACCCGTGACATTGGTCGACCAGATCGGTTGTCCATCGTTCCACAACTGCAGGTCGCCGTCCAGGAGGCCGAACGTTGCCGTGCGGCCAACGAGCGGGACATTACGGTTCGCGACCCAGACAATGATCGGAGGGTCAGATCTGTGATACCATATTCCGACGTACCTCCTCGAGTTGGAGCTCCCTTTCGGAGAGAAGAAGCCAAGCTCAAACCGCTCGCCGGCAGACACAAGAGACACGGGAGGGGCACCTCCGGGGTACGTGATCCTGCTTACCGTGCTTAGTGTGTCCGTGCTCGAGCAAAACGGAAGGACTATCACACACAAAAGCAAGCACTTGAAGTCATCGGAGCGTCTCATGGTGAGTTCTTGAAATGGCGACGAGGTTTAATGTCTCTTTGATGCGGGGTCACCATTGTCAGACCATTCACTGCAACAACACCTCATCCTCATCCTCATTCATCGAAATGCCGTCTGCAAGCACTCGTCTGTTTTTGCCGATCAGAGAAAAAGGATACCCACTCAGAACGTTGACTAAGTCAGCAAAGACATACCCATAGGCTCGTCCACAAAAAAAAAATTAACGCTAATAATTGTCACGCTAAATAAAAAAAAACGCTAATAATACTGTGTATGGCGTGGCTGGGGACCTTCTTACATGTGATATAAAGCTAGCAAATCATGACACGTAGAAACTCAATTTAAAATAGGCGAATAGTCATGCAGGTCCGGACCAACCCGACTCCTCTATTAAAAAATCGTCCCGTAATAAATCATGTGAAAAATTTTCCGATTCAAAAAGCTGCACTCATCCTTCCATCAATTCCTAACCCACCCTCTGACGAGAAAATACCTCTCTCACTCTATCCACCGAGCAGCCACCACAGTACCCCCATTGGATTCGCCACACGTCACGTTGCCTAACCAGTCGACACCAGCACGTCAACGTTCAGCCACCGTCAACTTCTCCACCTTCGGCTCTGCCTCTTCTCTCTCTCTATCATTGCCCAAGTTGGATCACTCTCTTTCTCTCCCCCCGTCCTTCCTAGCATGCGCCACCCGCCATCGACAGGATAGCGAAAGGCTTCCGAAGAAAAGTACCATAAAAATCCTAAACTTAATATATTTATGCCAATTTGATCGTAAACTTTTTAATAATGCTAATTTAATCATAAATTTTTTGATTTATAATTAATTCAATCCTTCCAATTAATTTTGATCAAATATTGATAATGTGAATGCCGAACTATCTTGTGGAATGACCGACATTAACGTGGATATTTTTAATATTATTTTAATAATTTTTAATTTTTTTTCTTTTTTTTTCTCCTCTTTCCTTTGGTGGCCAGCGAGGGTTGGCCTCGTCTGAGTGAAAGTGGCCCTCATTGCCACCGGCGACGATCACCTCCCTAGGGCGAGGGAGAGCACCAACAAGGCCACCCTCACCAAATCTAGCGAGCCCAGGCATCGCCTGCGCTAGGGCGAGGCCAACCGTCACTTGTGGCAGCAAGGGCCACCCTCGCTCATGCGAGACCAACCCTTGCCGACCACCTGAGGAAAGAGGAGGAAAAAGAGTAAGGAAAAAAAGAAAAAAAATTAGAAAATTACTATAAAAAAAATGTTCACGTTAGCGCCGGCCGTGCCACTTAGGTCAGTTGGCATCCACGTCAGTAATATCCGGCCAAAATTTGACGGAATGACTGAATTGGCATTGCATAAAAAGATTTAAGACTAAATTGACACCATTAAAAGGTTTAGAACTAGATTGATACCAATGCAATAGGTTAAAAACTTTTCCTGACATTTTTCTTGAGGCTCCCGAATTTGGAGGCAATGCCTTGGCATCAAGGACCCTCGTTGACAATTACAACAACACCTCCACACAAGCGAAAGTGGAGATTGTTGTTAATGGTGGCGACTGTGAGGTGGTCTTTGGCCATGAGGACGGTGGGTGAGCTTTTCTATTTTGGTAACAAATGAGAGAGAAAAGAGACAGAAAATGAGATAAATGTTTATTTTTTCAAGTTTATTTCACGATCACAAGTAGATTAACATATGGCATAATTAATGTCAATGGAGAGCCTTTCTATAGCTAAGTAGGTCGAGATCTACCCAACTTTTGCCTCCAAAGTATGTAAGTCATGGTTGTTACTATGAAATTTGTTTTGTTTTTCATATACCAATATCTCGTTTTACCTCCCACAATAAACAAATTGTGAAGTCTAATCTTTGAGCATGTCTTATGAAATATAAGGGAATTTTTTTTTTGGTCAGTAAGGGAATTGAGGCAACTATCAACCTAATATAATTAACATTCAAGCAGACATGATAACTACCAGATTTGATACAGACTTCAGATCGGAGGCCTAAAAGTCCTTTTAATGTTAGTTTGCCATTTTTATATTATTCTATGCAGGCTCCATGCATAATAAAAGGGGCTTGCTCTAAGAATTGCTAAGGGTTAATATAACGAAAAATTTCAAATGGGTACACATGTGATAAATTTACTTCAAATTAATTTTTTGACTACTAAAAATCCCAAACTGGTACATCTTTAATAAATTTACCCTAAATTATTTTTTGATTATCAAAAACTCCAAATTGGTATATTTATGACAAATTTACCATTATTTAGTTTTCATTAAATTGCATTAATACCACGAAAAATTACAAATCAATACACCTGTGACAAGTGAAGGGTAAAACCCCAAATTGGTACATCCTTCAACTGCCATGTGTTATTTAACTCAGTAATTTAACGGTAAAATTTATCACCGATATATTAATTTAAAATTTTATATATATTAATTTGAAATTTTTTATGATATTAATCTAATTACTAATTCACAACAATTGAATTTGTAGAGAAACGAGGTTAAATCATTGAAAGCAGGCGTGAGCTCACGGTTGTCGCTATTAGCTAGAGGGAAGAATACTTTCTTCATTTTTATCTCTCTTTCTGTCTCCCCAAAAAATTCTCTCTCTAGACTGATTATTCTTTTTTGCAGGATATTATATTGCAGGCTTCCTTTTTTTTCCTGTCTTCTTCTTTGGAAAAAAAGAAGAAGAAATTATTGGCTCCTTTTTGCATCTCCTGTCCTGTTCTTGCATAGGCCTTCGAAAAAGACTCTTCAAGTAAAAACAAAACGACCTAAAAATCCCATTCGCGTCAACGCGGAAGCATCCTCGGGGTATGAAGACAAGAGTTAGCTGTAATCACAGCCGAATTTCTTAATTGTGTTTATGAGAAAAGATTTTAGACTCATTTGATTAGACCCAATTAACCAAAACACGGGTTCACCCATAATTAATTGGACATTCATTTTTAATCTGACCAAAGGAACGATGTCGTATATATTCCCTCACTATTGCCTTCACCATCGCTAGCATCACCTTTACTAATTGTGATGCCAGCATTATCATTCAAAATTCACCCCGACTGATAATGCGGGATACTTCCTTCAGAGGCATGGTGGTGAAGGTGAAGTCCTCCGATGGCCGATGAAAGAATACTAAAAGAAAAAAACTTGATTTATTTATGTAGCGTCATTGTAATTAACCAAGTTTTTTGAACTAGTTAAAGTCCAATTCCTCTTGATTTAGCAATGAGGAAAACTAACTCAGTATATCCATTTCAAATGAATATATGACCGTAGGTTTGATTAAGCATGTGAAATAAGATAAAAAAAATTGATGGGAAAAGAAAAGTAGAGTCAATTAATTCAGAGGGTCACAATGTTTTTTGTCCAATTTACTAGGGAAACTATTGAATTTGAACCACGCTTTCTTTATCTACACAAGTTGGACATTTCAAAGGAACAATTCAATCTACGTTAAGGAAAAATTTTTAATTGCTCAGCTCGAGAATGCCCTACTTGATGTATTATCTTCATGCTAATTTGTAAAATATTTCACACTACAATTTTGTGCTGGTTTTGGCATTGGGTATGTTACTTCAATACTGCCCTTCAAACTAGACAATAGAGAGGAGGACTCTCTTAAGTGAATGGTTTTGTGAAAATATTTGCGAATCATGAGGCTCACGAGATATGGCGAGTCACAATAGTATCGAGAGCAACTTGTACCGAACAAATAAAAGATTCCAATGTGATTTGTTTGAGCATGAAAAATCGCGTAATGTGGACCTAAATGGTGATCTATATGATATGGTGACAAGACTTTCTGATGGTGACGTCACTACTGGCTTGGAGAATTTCCCATCGAGGGTGATCTAATATGATTCCTCTCTTGGTCCTGAGGCCAAAGTTGCTAATATCACAAGGCATGCTTATAGTGGATTTGGGTCTAGGACTTTGGGACGAAATGACAAATATTGAGATCCTTGTGCGGTACGAGAAAAGGGAAGTTTTTAGCTTCTTGTGTTTTTGTCTATGTTCTCTTCAGCATGTTTTGAAGTTAGAACAGACCAACTTTCTTCGAAAGGATCGGCGATAAGGACAGCCAGTTGGGCGCCACTTTTGCTTGTTATTCTCGTCCACCACCATCGTCTTGGAGCCACACCACCACCACCACCACAAGGGGTGCGTGGGCCTCAAATGTTTTGGACTTTTGGATGGAACGAACGAACGACAGAAACATTTGCACGAGAAGAAATGCCTCCCGATATCACCATTCGTCATGCTCTCCTGGAATTGTGCGCGTCAAAAGGTTCCATCTCCAAGACTTTGATAATAAGAGATAAGTACATTGAAAGTCCTAAAACTTGTCACAAATATGCAATTAAATCCTAAAACTTTCAAAAAATACTATGAAGTCCTAAAATTTATCAAAAAAGTATAATTTAGTCCTAAAAATTTTAAAAAATACAATTAAGTCTTAAAACTTATCAAATTGATCCAATCAAGTCATTCTGTTGATTACACTATTTGAAAGTTTTAGGACATGATTGCACTTTCATGATAAGTTTTAGGACTCGATAGTATTTTTTGAAAGTTTTAAGACTTAATTACATTTTCACAATAAATTTTAGAACTCAAATGGACTTTCACAATAAGTTTTAAAATTTTCAGTACTTTCATGATAAATTTTAAAATTTTCAGTGAAATTATCTTTAATAATAATAATAATAATAATAATAACAATAGTAATAATAATAATAAAATGATTCCAATGCCTGCGTTGTGCGCCCCCTTGACTTGTCTTTCTTTCATAATCAATTGAACCCAATTTTAATCCTGCGGGAAAGGCCACTAGGCTCGCCACGTATCCCTTCTTCAGATGGTACTCGAAAACTCGTACTCGAACACGGCGTGTTCAATTAGCTATCTTTTGCTGGCTTTTGACATTTTTGAGAAGGAAAATTTGCAGGGCGCAAGTGAGGGATAGTGATGAGCATAGTTTCAGAGTAAAAATTAGAATTTGAGAATTTGAGAATTTGGGTAGACCGTGAGGTAGTCTTTCGCCGCATGGACGGTGGGCGAGCTTTTCTATTTGGGTAGCAAATGAGTGAGAAAGAGAGAGAAATTGAGATAAATGTTTATTTTTTCAGGTTTATTTCATGATCATAGGTAGATTAATGTATGGGATAATTAATTTCAATCGAGAGGCTACCTATAGTTTTGTTTTTTGGTCGAAGCCTACCTATAGTTGAGTAGGCCAAGATTTACCCAACTTTTTGCCTCCAAAGTATATAAGTCATGGTTGTCACGATGAAATTTGTTTTTTTTTTCATATACCGATATCTCATTTTATCTCCCACAATAAACAGAAAGTGAACTCTCATCTTTGAGCATGTCTTATGAAATAGAAGGGAATTGAGACAACTATCAACCTAATATAATTAACATTCAAGCAGACATCATAACTATCGGATTTGATACAGACTTCAGATCAGAGGCCTAAAAGCCCTTTTAATGTTAGTTTGCTCTTTTTGTATTATTCTACGCAGAAGCCATGCATAATAAATGGGGATTGCTCTAAGAAATTGCTAAGAGTTAATACCATAAAAAATTCCAAACTGATATACATGTGACAAATTTACTCGAAACTAATTTTTTGACCATAAAAAATCTCAAACTGATACATCTGTAATAAATTTATTGCAAATTAATTTTTTAACTATAAAAAACCTCAAACCGGTACATCTGTGATAAATTTATGTTGAATGGTGGCGATCGTGAGGTGGTCTTTCACCGTGTGGACAGTGGGTGAGCTTTTCTATTTGGGTAGCAAATGAGTTACAAAGAGAGAGAAAATGAGATAAACGTTTATTTTTTCAGGTTTATTTCATGATCATAGTAACTAATTCAGCGTATCCGTTTCAGATGAACATATAACCATAGGTTTAATTAAGCATGTAAGATGAGATAAAAAAAATTGTAATGGGAAAAGAAAGTAGTGTTAATTAATTAAGAGGATCACAATTTTTATTTTGTCCAATTTACCAGGGAACTATTGAACTTGAGCCGCGCTTTCTTTATCTCCACAAGTTGGACTTTTCAGAGGAACAAATAAACCTGAAAAAATAAACATTTATCTCATTTTCTCTCTCTTTCTCACTCATGTTCTACCCAAATAGAAAAGCTTGCCCACTGTCCATGCGGCCTTAGACCACCTCAGGGTCGCCACCATTCAACATAAATTTATCAGAGATATATTAGTTTAGGGTTTTTAGTGGTCAAAATATTTGTTTGGAGTAAATTTATCATAGATATACCAGTTTGAAATTTTTCGTGGTATTAATCCATAGCAATTAACTAGACAATCATTTTCAATTTGACCAAAGGAAAGATGTCGAATATATCTCCATCACCATCACCATCACCAGCATTGCCTTTACTGATTTGGGAAGCCTGCATTATCATTTAAAATTTGCCCAATTGATAGTACGGTATTGTTGACACTTGATTTTTAGCTCATTTTTGCCATATTTTCAAAAATCTTAAAATTAGGATTAGGAACCTTGGCCAAGCCTAGAAACCAATTTCTAAACCAAAAAATAATTTTTTTAGCATTTTCCTGCATTTTTCTTTGATTTCTTTTAGTCAAAATAAGTACGAAAATCAAGAAAAATAGCAAATGGAATCAAAAGTTTCCATAAAAATATCCATTAGTCTTCTGTTAAATCCAATTTCATTAATGCATCATCAATTTTGAAAAATCTCAATCAGGTATGTGTTTTTCCCAAAATTGGGCAAAATCAAACCCAAATTGAACAAAAAATGCAATTAGATCTTTTCTAATCATTTTTAAGTCATGGTGTCTTCACAACAAATGATTCTGGGACCTTGAATTACATAATAGTCAGTCCAATTGCACAATTTATCATAGAAATAAAAAATCCCCAAATTACAATTGAAAATTAGGAATTTTAAGCCCATATTGGGAATCGTGTCCAATTTGAAATTGTTGAACCATGAGACCTTCATTTCTAGGGTTAATCAAATGTGGGTAATTCAATTTTGGCACCAATTTTGCCTAATCAGGTCATTAAGGCATTAAATTGAACAAAACCCCAATAACCCGAATATAAAAAGCTAAAAATCTTGGACATGATTATGATAAAAATTGGGGAAATTACTTATTTGGGTTCAAAATGTGATAAGGAATTCAATTTTGGGGTTTAATTTTGAAAATTGAATCAAAATCAAGCTTAATTTGCAAATTTAGATCAACCCAGGTTTGTCGAGTCGACCGAGTTAACCCGACCCTACCTAGGTCGGCCTTCTTCCTTACTCAACCTACCCAGAGCATTATAAACCCAGAAAAACATTTCAAACCCGCGCCTTTGCCAACTTATTTTGGGCAATTGAACAAGTGAAAATTGAGAAAGCCAGCTGGAGAATCTCCGGCTGGTGCCAGAGATTCGATCCAACTGATCGGAAGATGGTTTTAATCGAATTTGGGTTGGAAAAATCGATCAAGAAAAAGGAGAAAACTGATCATTATGTAGAGAAACCGTTCGACGAATGGCTAGAGAGAGAGAGAGAGAGAGAGAGAGAGAGAAGAATCAAAAGAGAGATTGACAGAGAAAGAAGAAGAGGAATACGAGTAGAGGTTCAAGGCCGAGCGATCGGCGTCGCCTTGATCGAGAGGACGCCGGCGAATTGGCTGGCAAGAGTGACCTCCTCTTTCCTTCTTCGATGAGCAGGCTGACTGCCAAGGCCTGAAACCAAGTCTCGTTTAGATAATCCAAGAGCTTCCCGGTGAAATAGAGCTCATCAGCTTCGAGAGCAAGTGTCAAGGAAACACCATACAATCACCATCTGGTTCGGAATTTCAGAATCAAACCTCTATGCAGAAGGTAAAGTTGGATACCTATTACCGTTTTTCTAGAATTCCCGAAAATATGTTTGATTTTAAAACGGATGCTCATGCAATTTCTTTTGAGATTTCGAGTTTGTGGAAGTTTGGAATATGTTTCTGATCATGATCGTGTTGATTGATTGCATTTTGGGCTATGAAATCAACAAAATCGAGTCGGTCAACCATTGAAACCTCCTCGTCGAAACTCGAATACCCTCATCGGAGCATCGTTGAGGCCCTAGGTCATCCAAGTTAGCCTTTCTTGACTTTGATTGATGGTTCATACTTGTTTTTGAACGATGTAGATGGTTAGGGCGATCTGTATCATGATTTGAAGGTTTAAATGGTTAGATTAGAATAAGTTTACAAGTTAGGTTTTTCCGACAGGCTTTTAGCTAGCCGGCGGAGGTCTGACGGCGAATCTATTGACTAAGGTGAATAGTTAGTAATGCAAGGAATACACATAACCTAAAATCCAACATTAAAGCTTGCCGGAAGGTCGCCGGAGAATGGTTCAAAATGGTAGCCTCGAGAACATAGGATTAAGATTCATGCCCATGAAGTGTTTGATAAAATGCCTAAGAGAAAAGGAGCAAAACGGCGCCGTTTTTGGTACAGTGCCCGCTGGAGAAGATGATCGGCACCAACGCCGACGAGACCCGGTTTGGCTTGGCCAAACTGGGTTGAATCGGGCCGGTCCGAGTTGTTTCCCAACGGGAAATTTAAAAAAAATTAGTAAATAAAAAAATTCAAAAACAACAAAATCAGAAAAATAAAAAAAATTCAGAAAAATTTTGGCAAACATAAAAAATTTCAGAAAAATAGGAAATTCACAGAAAAATAAAAATTTTCAGAAAATTCATAAAATTTTCAGAAAATCTATAAAAATTCAGAAAATTCTAAAAATACAAATAAAAAATGTAAAAATTCATAAAAATCTAAAAAAAATTCTAAAATTCATAAAAATTTTAAAAAAATCATATAAATCAATTCTCTATTAATGAAATTCTCAGAAATTCAATTTCCAAAAAAAATCTAAAATTTCAAAAATTCACAGAATTGTTTAAAAATACCGTGGCCAACCTTGGAAAGTGAAATTTGGATTTTTTTAAAGTGCCTAATTAGTGGTGGCCACGGTAGCGGTTCCGGTTCAGGTTCGGAACCGGCCGGTTCCAGTTCCGATTCGGAACCGGCCAGTTTCGGTTCGTAATTTAAAATTTCAAAAAATAAATTATAAAATAAAAAATAAAATAATTATAAAAATATGAAATAATGAATTATTCAATATAAATTATAATCAAAATGAAAATTGTAGGGGTGATCGGTTCCCGATCGGAACCGGGAACCGAACCGGTAAGACCGGTTTTTTAATTTTAGAACTAAGAACCGAACCGGCAAACCATAGAACTGAGAACCGAACCATTGGTCCGGTCCGATTCTAGGCGGTCCAATGAAACCCTTTGCTCTTAATTAGCAAAGGATCGTAGCCACAAAAGGCATACAACTTCACATTCTCATGGCTTGGCTTGGATTTTATAAACAACCCCTTTGATGGTCCCTTCATTCCCATTCGATGTGGGACTTTTGGCATTTGCATGAAGACAAAGCCAAAAGTCTCATATTGAAGGCGTTTAAGGCAAATCGAGAGTCCCACATCGAATGGGAATGAAGAAACCATCAAAGGGATTGTTTATAAAACTCAAGCCAAGTCTTGTAATTAGAGTTCAATACACCCAAGCCAAGCATTGCAATTGAAGATCAATACACTTACAATGCATGGCAATTAGAGTTCAATTTGTTTTATAAAAAAAATTAAATAATGAATTTTTTTAAAAAAAATTCATTATTATTATTATTTTAAAATTTTTATTTATTTTTTATTTCGCAGAACCGGCCCGGAACCGTCAGTTCCGGGCTGGTTCAAATTTTTCTGGAACCGGAACCGGGCCCGTATGCCACGGGCCGGTTCCGGTTCCGAACCGCGGGCCCGGTCAACGGGCCGGGCCCGGGTTTGACCGGGCCGGTTCCGGGCCAAAACCGGCTCGTGGCCACCTCTATGCCTAAGTGGTATTTTTAGAAAATCTCAAATTCAGAGGTTATAACCCCTAAAAACCTAGAACTCTAAAAAGACATAAATCATGAAATCAACAAGTCTTTAAGGCTTCATTAGGGTTTGGATGTTTTTAGGTGCATTTTGATTCTTAGAGACCATTTAGGATTGTTTGATTTGATTGATCTTGATTGCTCATTTAATTCTTGATTGATTTTTCCCATAATTAGAATGGATAGAATTAGTGGATAAGCCTCGAAAATTTGCATGACACATTAGACATCGTATCGTTCTTAGATACCGAAAGGGCGTTAGGGATCTTAGTTTGGGATCATTAGTGCAACCAAATTTCCGTACTCAAAATCTCTGATTTATAGAATCATGGTATTTCTCCTATACCCCGATTAGGTTTTTGGTCAACCTACTAATAATGACTAGTGGCGACTCTAAAATCAAAAACTTAGATCAAATAGGAAATTACCATCCACTGTCACGTGAGGTATGGTTTGGAAGAGACCCTTGCACAAAAATACCTCCTTTGCGCGCGAAAGCCCGAAAAAAAGTAAGCGCGGCGTGATGGACCTAGTTAATCGTTCATTGCATAAAAATTAAGGATCGATCTCGGCCCTTAGACAAAAAAATATTTGTTAAATTGCATATAGATTAGGAACATTTGCATCAGTAATTAGGCTCATATAGTTGCATTTGCGTTGGACCGGCGGATGGACTTAAGTAAATGGTTTTGAGCTTAATTGATTGGACTCAGCCCAAAAGATTAGATCTTTGTCCAAGCCCATTAAATACATATATGCCCGAAATTTGCATTATAGAGAAAGTTTGAATAATTGAATTATCAAATTATTAAAGAATATACTTGGAAGATAATTCATATTATTCTATGAATATTCAGTCAGAGGAAATAATCAGAAAATCGCCTAAATTGAGTATCGGAATTAGGACATAATATATCTTAGCTCTTGCAAGATAATCCTGATTAACTCTTATAAATAGATGTGTTAGGGTTCGTAATAAAAAGGGGCCACATAGTAGAACACACGGCCATGAGAGAGAGAGAGAGAGAGAGAGATTGTTTTTGTTCTTTCCGCACGTGGCTCAACTCACGAGGGTCAAGGTGGAGCGCAAAAGGTCTCCACGTTCTGCACTCACAGGGAAGCCAAAAGAAAAAGACAAAAAAGCAGAGGACAATAATGAAAAGTGAGAAAAGGGGGAGTGTCATCTTCTTCCTTTGGCGTTCCTGCTTGGAGCTTCGATTTGCAACTCGCCGACGCCGACGAAGCCCAACGGAGCACCTGCACGACTACTGTGACGCTGCTTTCTTTGTCTTGGCGCTACCTGCCCACGCCAAAGACCAGCTGCATCCGATGCACTCGATGACTCGTTGCAACTTCAGCACCTTCACAGCAGGGCTGACGCTTCCAATGACCACTTTCAAGCGAGATCTCGATTTTGCAGAGCAGTCCCGACACTAGCCACTGCTCGGTGTCCAGTTCCTTCCAAAAAATCTCAGCAGCATAGCAAACTTCCAGCAAATCTGCTCCAGCGTCTCGTCCGACGAGGCCTCGTCATGCCCAGTCCGCAAGACAGCTGCCACACCACATCAACGCAGGAGAGACCCAGTGACAACCCTTTTCGCTGTCTTTATTGCAGGTTTTGAGTCGCTACAATAAGTCCATCCCAGCTTAGAGTCATTCGGTGGTCAAAGAAAAAGCATCCACCCAAAAGAGGATTGTTCAGTCAAAGTTTTCAGCGGAGACTCAGCACACCAACTCACGAAGAGATTTGCATATTGAGAAGTCGCAGCTGAGTTGGCGGCTCAAAGTTCACCAAGCTCAATAGCCGCACTCTTCCGCCGTCGTCCACAACAAGTAGCCAAGCTAGCGGCTATCCTTGATCATGATCCATCATTTGCCGGTCCAAATTGGGAAAGCAAATATTCGAATTAGATAAAGATCTCGTCTAATTTAACTTTCGAGTATATTATTTTCTTGTTTGCAATATTACAATCTCATGTGAATATTTGAGTGATATTATCGTATCCATTAAGTTCCCGAATAGCCTTTAAATTAGGCATTATTTCCTAATTTCACAACGTGCATATGATTAATAGTTTGATTTTATGCCCGAAACATGACTCGCGATTGCACGGAAAATCGTCAATCCGATCTCCTGTCCGAGATATGGTTTGCGATTGTGTGAAAGATTGCCAATCCGATCCTCATGACTGAGATATGATTCGTCAATCTATTGTTTCTAAATTTAAATGGATATGGATAATATTTCTTGTGATTGGGCGTTGTGTTAATTGCTATTTCTTTCCATCTTTTGTTTGAATTGAATTGATTGTCTTTCCATAAAAAAAATACAAAAAGATTAGCTAAAATTTGTGCAGATGATGTTTTGCATGTTTAGGATAAATTTTGATTACTTTCTTAGAATAAATTAGATTCTTTTCTTAGATATTATTATTACATGTTTAAATTATGTTAATTATTTATTCCGAATTTAAACTCAAAAAATATAAAAATACCATGTGCATGTCATATTAGAGTAGTTGCTTATTAATTAATTCTCGTCATTAGAAATTTCACGTCTAGGTTCATTTGCATGCCATATTAGAGATAGTGCACTTAATTATTGTCAGAATTAGGACATTTAGGTAAGTCGTTTGTCGCATGTTATGTTAGACTAGTAGCATGCGTTGCATATAGTTTAATTTTCAATAAATCAAAGAAAACCCTAAAAAAAGATTTGAGTAAAATTGTGTGTTAATTATAAAATTATATTAGGATTGTCAATGTGATTTTCTAACTAACATTGGGTATGCTTTCGTTGCTTTGAGGTAAGTCCCTATCTTGCAATTTATTTATTACTTTGCATTATTGAGTGTTATATTACTGGTTGTGCACCAGCATGATTACATCGCATGCTAGTAGATAGGTTTAAAATCAATCCAAGCTGCCTGCAAATATTTTTTTTGTGAAATAAAAGAGAAAAGGTACCGAAAGGGCATTAGAGTAATATAGTGAAATCAAGTACTCAAATCTATAATCTTTGATTTGTAGGAGTAAAGTAATTCTCCCGATACTTTATTTGGGTTTTTAATCGATCCATTAAAAAATAGATTAGTGGCGACTCCTGATTGAAATGATTTGCATGTTAAGAACTAAAATCTTAAGTCGTGAATTAATAAGGGCTTGAGAGAGCCTGAATTAGGCTTAGACTTAATAATCTATTAGCCGAACCCCTAAGAGGTGCATCACGGGAGGTTAGGTCGCAATAGTGGTGAATGTGAAGTCCTCGGATGGCTGGTGAAAGAATACTAAAAGAAAAAACTCGATTTATTTATGTGGCCTCATTATAATTAAGTTAACCGAGTTCATTGAGCCGGTTAAAGTCTAGATCGACTTGGTTAGTGATGAGGAAAACTAACTCAGTGTATCCATTTCAGATGTACATATAATCATAGGTTTAATTAAGCACGTGAGATGAGATTAAAAAACATTGTGATGGGAAAAGACAAGTAGAGTTAATTAATTCAGATGATCACAATAATTTTTTTGTTGTTGTCCGATTTACCAGGAAACTATTGAATTTGAACCCCGCTTTCTTTATCTGCACAAGCTAGACTTTTCAAAGGAACAAAAAAGGACTGATGTTACATACTCCAACAAACATTAGACGTTAAATCATAGGCTTCTAGTGTGTGTGTGTGGGGGGGGGGGGGGGGTTGTCGGCGGTCGTCGCCGGCCAAGTTTGTCTCCTTAATGCAACTGGTGGGCTACCTGTCAAAACTCGGAGAAATAAAAAGACTGTGTGGAGAAAGTTTGCTTAAAAAGTCTTCGGGCAGAAATTTTGTAGGAAGAAATAGAGTAAAAAGGGCCGAATTCCCTAAAAAATTCCTAATTTTACCCTTTATCTCATTTATATTTTAAATTTTTTTTATCTCATAAAAAATCTCAAATTTTTACTTTTGTCCCAAATCTATCCCGTTTACTATTCATCCAATTTTTTAATATTATTTCGAATTTTCTTTTCTTTTCTTTTTTTTTGTTTCACCTCAACCTTCGGCCGGTTGCCGGTCCGGCGACCGGCCAAAGGCGGGGGCCTGCGAGGCAGACCTTGCCGATGGTCGGTGGGGCCAGGCCTTGCCAGATCTGGCGAGGCTCGACCCCGCCGGCAGCGGGCGAGGTCGGCCTTGCCGTTGCTGGGCGAGGTCGAGCCTCGCTGGTAGCTGGTAAAGTTGGCCTCATTGTCACTGGGTGAGGCTCGGCCCTGCTGGCGGCCGGCGGGGCCGACCTCGCTGGCCCTCGCCTCTGGACGATCGCTGGACCGGCTGGAGGTTGAGGTGAAACACAAAAAAAAAGAAAAGAAAAAAGAAAAAAATTTGAAATAATATAAAATAATATTAAAAAATTGGATGAATAGTAAACGGGGTAGATTTGGGACAAAAGTAAAAGTTTGGGGTTTTTTATGAGACAAAAAAAGTTTGGGATATAATTGGGATAAAGGGTAAAGTTGAGGGTTTTTTTAAGGAATTAGGCCGAGTAAAAATAGATAATTGAGTCAAATAAACACACACCCGCGCACTCTAGCAAAAATAGGGCGATATCACCTTTTGCAGTGGAAGTTAAACATAGACATAACAATTTGACCTACTTTAAGGAAAGAATTTCTACATGCTTAGCTCGAGGATGCGCTGCTTGATGTGTTCTTTGCATGTTGATTCGTAGAAGACTCCGCAGTACGATTTTTGTGCTGATTTTTGGCCATTCAGTATGTTGCGTCAATGTTGCCCTTCAAACAAGTCAGTGGGGAGGAGGGACCATCTCAAGTTAATGGTTCCATGAAAATGTTTGCGAATTGTGAGGACTACGAGATATGGCTAGTCATAATAGTACATAGAGCAACTTGTCCTAAATAAATAGAAGATCCCAATGTGATTTGTCTGAACACGAAGAACCGCATAGGCCTTATCCTCCTCCCCCTCCTCCCCCCCTCCGGGTTGTTTTGGTGGCTAGAAATAGGTGTTGTCATTTGTGTTGTTCCCGTGTTTTGTTAGTGTAACATGGACCTAAACGGTGATCTATTCTCATGGCGGGGTCACTACTCTGGTGTGGTGAATTTCCCGACAAGGGTGATCTGATACGATTCCTTTCTTGGTCCTAGGGGCCGAAGTTGCTAATATCACAAGGTTTGCTTCTAGTGGATTGGGGTTTGGACTTGGGGACGAAATGACAGATATTGAGACCCCAGTGTGTCACGAGAAAAGGAAAGTTTTTAGCTTCTTGTTTTTTCGTCTATGTTTGTTGACATCTATTTTTTAAGCTGTCCAAAATTAATTATGCAAAAATTTAAGGGTTAATGTTCTTAATTCCTTAAGACAAAAATATTTTCTATTTAATTGTATGGCATGTAGGCATTAGGTTCATTTTTGCATTATTAGAATATAATATATTTTTTTACAAAAATATTAAAATTTAAATAAAAAATCGAATTGGGCTGGGTCAGGGTCGGGTGGACCCGGCCCTCTCCTTTCTTCTCCCCCCACCCCCCGCGGGCCCAACCCGCTCCCTTTTCCCCTCCTTTCCGCGCGAGCTGGGCCCAGCCCGGACCACTCCTTCTCTCCCCCAGCCCGACTACTCTTCCTCTCTCCTCCTTCCTCCCTGGTCGCCACGATTGGCCACCGCTTGGGACGACGTGGAGAAGCCGCTCCACCGCACAAAATTGACCACCAAAATCAATGGAACAGGGGGCAGAGACAAGTGACTGGCGGGCACTATATAAGCTGGCAAAGACGAGTGACTGGGGGTCGGCCAAAAATAGAGCAAAAGATAGATCGAGAGATTTGGAGGGATTTTGAGAGAAATTGAGAGTAAAAGTGCGAGTTTTGGTTGTTTGCAGGTTAAGAGAAGCCAGCCTGAAGTGAGAAGAGGGCCGGACTTTCTTCAAAAAAGGATCAGCGGGTAGGAAGGCCAGTTGGGGTGCCCCTCTTGCTTCTTGTTCTCCTCCGCCACCCCCACCTCACCCACCCCCTTTTTAATTTCGAGGGAATGCAGGGTTTAGCTTGCTTAGCGAAAACAACCAAAAGATGGGAAGGAAATTATATTAGAAAAGGTGTAAACACGTGGCAGCCGGAGGGATGCGGACCCCCAGATCCAACCGGCAACTTCGCATGTGCTCACTCTGGCAATGCAATGATACCTACTTTGGTACTTTCTACTCGCAAAAGCATGCTCAATGTCTTGTTATTTTCATGATATGCGTACATTCTCCACCGACATTGGACCCCACGGAGCAGAAAGGAGATGCAAGACAGCGTAGGTGACGACGACAAAGTGCGTGGGCCTCCGGATGTTTTGGACGTGTATGGAGCGAACGAACGAACGACAGAAACATTTCCAGGGGGAAAAATGCCTCACAAAATCACCACCATTCGTCGTGCTCTCGTGGGATTGAGCGCGTCAAATGGTTCCAATGGCCAAAGATGTCTTCACAGCGGAGTGGTCAAAATGAGTTGTAACCCAATTTAATTCTGCGTGAAACGCCATTGGCTTACTTGGGAACTTGTAATTGATCACGATTAGACCTATTAAAATAGGTCATAGACCAATTTATTAATTCATATATAATAGACTGAGTTGTTATATGTGTTATTTATATATTCAATAAATTGATCATAAATGGGTTTAAACATAATATGAGTATTAGATGGGTCAGAAAAGGATTTACAACTTATTTAGACTCAGCTTGCGTCCATGACTCTCTCTTCATTCTCTTTCACCCTCATTTCATCTCACGCTCGCCCACATTGCACTCTCATCTCGGTTTGGATATGAGTTTTCATAAATTGAGTTGAATATGAAATTGTTTTAACAGTATGGATGGGGTATGGATCACTAGATCTGTATTGCATGAAAAATGGGTCAAAACAGGTTAAATTGATCTATTTGGGTCAGGCCATTTTTGACCGGGCCCGACCCAAACCCGACTCGACCCACCCCTTCTGACGGGTCTAATCAGTAATCACGATATGCTAACATGCTATCTTTCACTCACTTCCGAAGACGCCGGCGAGGGGGCAACTCGTTAATGAAATGTTTCCCTTCTTGTCTCGGTTATTTTTCGATCGATAGTAAAGCGGGCAAAATTAGAGCATGGTTAAAAACGGATTTTCATAAATTAAGACGCACGCATTCGATCACAAAGAAAGGACTGCACCAGTTAGGCCCAACCTAACTCCAAAGTGGGCTTCACATCGAAACACAAAAAGCCCAGAAGCTCCATCCTTTCAATCCAAATTTCCCCGCCAAAACCACTCACTCTCTCTCTCTCTCTCTGCTTGGGCGTTGGTTGATGCGATGGAGAGGGGTCTGATCTCGGTGGATCGGTGGGCGGAAGGGAGCCAAGCGTACTTCCTGACCCACCTCCACGCCGACCACACCCGGGGCCTCGCCCCGGCCTGGTCCAGGGGCCCCCTCTTCTGCTCCCGCCTCTCCGCCAAGCTCCTCCCCTCCAAATTCCCCGGCTTCGACCTCTCCCTCCTCCGCGTCCTCGACGTCGGCGCCTGGCACTCCCTCTCCCTCCTCTCCCCTTCCTCCGCCTCCGACACCATCGTCCGCGTCATGCCCCTCGACGCCCACCACTGCCCCGGTAGCCGCGCCGTGCTCGTCGCTCCTCCCCTGCTTGCTTTAATTCCTGAATGGGGGTCGTCGAGGCCTCGGTTGAATTGTCGTGTCGATTGCTGGATTGTCTTTTGAAGAAGGGTTTGTGCTGTTTTGGTTGATGGGTTCGTTTTCGGTAGGTGCGGTCATGTACTTGTTTAGCGGCGACTTTGGGAGCTTGCTTTATACCGGAGATTTCCGCTGGGAGACGACGAGCGAGAAGGCGAACAGGTCGCGGGACATGCTCGTTAAGGCCCTTAATGGAAGCAGAGTGAACGCACTGTATCTGGATAATACCTATTGCAATCCTTCCTATTCTTTTCCTTCTCGTAGAGATGCTGCTCAGCAGGTGCTCTGGCTTTGTTCTTTGTACTGATTTCCGTATCTTTCGCTTGTTTCTTGCAAAGAATAGCTGCCCTGTTTCTTTCCAGCCTGTAAATGTCGTTGCTTGGTTAACATGGTCTTCATCACTGCCCCACCCTTAGTTTGTGAAGCTTTTTGAAGTATCAATTTCTGGAATCTCTTGTGTAGAAATCAACTGATTATTAAGAGAACGGTCATGGTTTGTCGCCCTTTATTCAGATACTGGCTATAGTTGAGCTTCTGCACATGATATATGATCCTTTCGGGTTCTTAGTGGATGGTGATTGTTTGTTTAGGAGAGAAACGACATTGAAGTGCATGAGCTTTTTAAACAGCTTGTGTCTATCTGCTGTTTCAAGTCCTTCCATCAAAGTGTTAATCCACAGAATAATTTCGAGTCTTAAGAAATTCCGCCTCAGTGCTCATTTCCATGAGAAATGCCTAAGATGTATTTTTCCTATAAACCCCGTGTGTGTGAGGTTCTCTGATATGGTATTGAGAGGTCGTGGCATTATTTATTCATACTTTTAGAATAGTTTTCTCATAGCTTTGACTTTGTTAAAACCTGGTTGCAGGTTGTTGATATCATCGCTTCTCATCCTAAGCACCATGTCATCATTGGGATCGACACATTGGGCAAAGAAGATCTTCTGGTTCACATTGCCCGGGTGCTCAAAATAAAGGTATGTCAAAGATGCTCTCTTTTAATCACACCGATGTAAAATAACTTGATTTTACTTTGGAGACCCATTAGATTGAATAAATAATACTGGCTATCAATTCGTTCCACTTTATTGATTCAAAATGCATCAAGTGAACCGATTCACGTGATCTGCACATGGTTGAGTATTGAGTCCATAAAAGATGATTTACCAGTGCATTATGCATTTTGAATGCTTATCGGGTACAATATGGCATTAACTTGCTTCATCTGCTACCTATAATTTTAGTTTCAGTATCTAATCAAACTTGAGACCATGTTGCAGAGAAAAACACAGAAAGCATATTTCTTAACATGTATGGCCTGATATTCTAGGAACATTTATTCATTCCTCTTTTGTTGAATAGTTAATTGTCATAATAGAGAAAACATATATGACTCATCTTCGATCGAATTGTTATAACAGATATCAGGCACATTAATTTACTTTTATACAAGGAAGAAAATTGCTGCATCATTCTTTGACATGCTTTGCTTACTCTGGTATTTTGACTGTTTTCCTTAAAGATTTGGGTGTGGCCAGAACGGTTGCAAACGATGCATATGCTTGGTTTTGATGCAATATTCACAACTAAAACTTCTCTCACCAGAGTCCGAGCTGTTCCTCGCTATAGCTTTACCTTGGATACTTTAAAGGGATTAAATAAGATGCATCCGACCATAGGAATCATGCCTTCTGGTCTTCCGTGGGCCTCAAAGCCACTCGATAGAAATGAGAATTTCTTTGATTCCTTAGCAAGGTCGTACTACAATAACAAAGCACATGAGGTTGCTTCCATGGAAGAAAGGTTGCATCCAGAAATTTATACCGTTCCATATTCTGATCACTCTTGTTTTATGGAGCTTCATGAATTTGTACAACTTATCCAACCTATTAACATGAGGGGCATTGTTTCATCATCATCCTGCTACATTGATCCCTCGTACTATTTTGGCCACTGCGACGAAGTGTACCAAACATTCCAGAGAGTACAGCATAAAGGCAAAGAAAGGGGGAAGGAGCATGCAAGGGTTGTTCAGGCAGAATCCTCAGCGGAAGTCAATGATTTGATAGATTCTATGAGAAAAGGACGAACATGTGGTACCATTGGAGTTTCTGGTGTTTATATGAGTAGAGTGAGTGCGTCGAGACGAAGACGGCGCGGTGCAAAAATTATGGAAGATATCTCTGCTGATTGATCTTGCGGCACTTTCTATGAGCATGCTTATTTAGTGGTTGCTGCTTCAGCAAGTTGGACTTGAAGATTCACTTGTGAAGTTATATATCCATATCTAAGTTGTAGTCAAAAGCGATCCTTCCAGCTTGGATCATTCTCAGTGCCATTAAGATCGAAATGGCTCAGCATTGCTGATCAAATGGTGTAAATATTGCGACACTTAAATGTTCATTCATATTCATGGAAGAGATCATTCACCTTGTCCGAATCCCTCATTTGGAAGCCGCCGCATCCCTGTAGCAACTGACTGCCACTTGGGTCGCTATGCAGTTCTCTGTCTTTGCATCTTTCATTTCTCATATGCTAAGAAGAGAGGTACCTTCTGCTTGGTTCTTGAGACTTTTTTCAGAGTCTTTTAACTCTAGTAAAGCTTTCAAAGATGAAAATGTGGCTAGGAATATTTTATGCTCTCAAATTCTTCTAGACGTTCATCTTTATGTGGTCCATCAAAAGCTTCTAGATTTTGAAGGCTCATTCAATGTACAGAAACCGTAGATATAGAGAAAGAAAAGTGCACTTTAAAATCACTACAGCATTTTGTTCTCTATCAATTGTTTCATGAACTGCAATTAGCCAGTGAGAACAGGGTTGTCATTAGCGATTTTGTAAGACAGGTTTGAAGCCTTTTGAGTTACCGCGTGAAAGCAGTTTCTATTGGGTTTACCTAGGGGAGTTGAAGGTAATAGAAGGAAATGGTCATGTTAAGGCAAATGGAGCAGCGTCATAGTCAATGTTGTTGGTCCAACTCTCCAACATCCTAAAGACCGGACACTTGGGTTTTCTTCCGTCACCGTTTGACTAAAACTGGTCGAGAGTATCTTCCTTGTTTTACCAATGGCCAGTCTGCCTATGTTCTAGTCGTGCTTGATCTCGAGTTTTGGTTGAATTGAGGAAAAAATTCATTGGTGAGACCGAGCAAAGTGCACTTTAAAATCACTACAGCAGTTTGTTCTCTATCAAATGTTTCATGACCTGCAATTAGCCAGTGATGGTAGGGTCGTCCTTAGCGATTTTTGTAAGACGGGATTGAAGCCTTTGAGCTATTGCGTGAAAGCAGTTTCTGTTAGGTTTACCTAGGGGAGTTGAAGGTAATAGATGGAATTGGTCATGTCAAGGCAAATGGAGCAGCGTCATAGTCAATGTTGTCGGCTCAACTCTCCAACATCCTAATGACCGGACACTTGGGTTTTCCTCCTTCTCTGTTTGACTAAAACTGGTCAAAAGTATCTTCCTTGTTTTACCAATGGCCAGTCTGCCTATGTTTCTAGTCGTGTTCGATCTTGAGTTTTGGTTGACCTGAGTAAACAAATTCATTGGTGAGACCTTAGCAAAGCAAAGTCCCCATGATCATGACAGTGTTTCGTGACGGCTTTTCGACGTTGTAGTCACGGAGATAGCTAAGCTGGCACCTTAACTAAGCCTGCCTATTTTGGGACAAAAAACTTGGTACTTTGTACCACCCAACCGGTTCTTTCAATTTCTCTTTTCAAGGTGCAGGTTTTAAGAATGTGTAAGTTCAGCATATGTTCTGTTAATGGGGTCATCCGGTTTATAAATTGCGCAATCATGCCCTCTTGTCTCTCCTTCTCTAATTTTTAGCAAATCAAACCGGTCGTGTCGATCATTATAATTAGAAATATTGTTCGTATTGATTAAATCTTCTCACGGCGACATCCATGTTAGTGTGCAAATTGATTAAATTTTATCCACATCGTATACCAGTGGTGTCACATTAGATGAATTTGGTTTGATTTGACATCAGAGGAATTTATTTAACATAAGGGAACTTCATTAGACGATTAAAAAACACTTGAAAGCATAGAGACAAAAGGCAGGAGTTTTCATTTTCATAAAAGAGGACCGGTGCGAGTCCTAGTAATTACATGAGCGGCATTAATGAATTCTGTCACCGAGCCAACCCACTTGCTCCGCACCAGCCGAAAGCGTCTACGTCGTGCGTGGACGGAAAACGACGGGTCTGCCTCTTGCCAGAGAGAGAAAAACAAAGGAAAAATGGACCAGAGGAAGGCTTCCAATCCATACGCGTTTTGATTTTGATTATGCCCTCCGAAAAAAAGCATGGCGTTCAAAGTTGGGCGTTGATCTGCCTCGGACAGTTTCCCCTTGATCACGGCGACAAGATTGAACGATTCGAACGCGGGTCTGGTTCACCAGATTCAATGACCCGAATCGGGGCCGCGGCAACCTGTGAAATTCGGTACAGAGCACGCGAGAAGTCGGCATGATTATCCGTGTGGATTCGTCTTCGGACACAAGGAAAGAAAAGCACCGCGCTTGAAGGTGCGCACAATATTTAATTGGGTATAGGCGGCATAAGAAAAGTACGAATAAATGGGAGGTGGTTCATGTGGCTAGATCATCCGTCGACGACTCGAAGGAGGAGGGGCCGACGTAACCAATAGCTTCTTCTGTCGTTGTCTTCACACGTTTTCCAGCTACGTTTGTCGTGCAGCGTGGTATGATTGGGCTTGACCCGGCCAAAGGCAGGCCGCGGACATCAGAGGACTTACCCCCGAGTCTCTCGAAAATGTCCTTTCACATTCCGAGGATCCGTATGGCCGAGCTTCACCTCCCTTTCTTGACTTTTCTTGCGGTGAAGAGGGGGTGAGAATCGAAGAGGCTCCCCTACATTTTCTTGACTTTGTCGTGATCAGCTTCCTATTTGCTTCTTTTCTTGGATTGGGCTTACCTCCGCTTAGCGAACGCTCTGACCCTGATCGTGTTTCTTGATCTTTGACCCGTTCTTCATCTCTCCCTCCCTCTCTCTCTTTCTGTGGACACAACTCAAGCAGAAGCATTCAATTCTCGGATGCGTTTGCTGCTTCGAGGACAAATATCTGATAGCCTGTCCCGGGAGGAACTTGCGCGGCCATGGATAGGAAAAGCGGCAGCAGTCCATGGCTGTTCACACTCCCAAGCTTCTTGCTCTGCTTCTTATCCCTCTTCCCCACCCACCTCTGTCTTGGCTCCGACACCGACACCATCTCCGGTAACCGGTCCATCTCCGGCAACAAAACCTTAGTCTCCTCCGGCGGCAACTTCACGCTCGGCTTCTTCACACCGGGTAACTCCACCTACTCCTACATAGGCATCTGGTACGACAAAGTCAGCGTGCAAACCGTCGTCTGGGTCGCCAACAGAGACAACCCCATCACCGACAGGTACTCCACTGAACTGAAGATCTCGGGTGGCAATCTCGTTATGGTCAACGACTCCCGAGTCCCCGCTTGGTCCACGAATCTGAGTACTTCTTCATCTGGGTCGAGCTCCACGGTGGCGGTTCTTGGGGACGACGGCAACTTCGCTCTCAAGGACGGGCCGAATTCTTCCGTGACTCTGTGGCAGAGCTTCGATCACCCGACCCATACGTGGCTTCCCGGTGCGAAATTAGGGATCGACAAGCGCACGAACACGAGTCAGCTCTTGACATCATGGAAGAACGCCGACGACCCCTCGCCAGGTTTGTTCTCTCTCCAGCTCCAGCCATCCAGTGAGTACTTCATATGGTGGAATAGGTCTGAGCATTACTGGACCAGTGGGACGTGGGACAATCAGTCGAAACTTTTCTCTTTGGTCCCTGAAATGAGATCGAACTATATTTACTATTTCCAATATGTGGACAATGAGAACGAGAGCTATTTCACCTATTCAGTGTACCCCACCATCAACACCATATCAAGGTTTGTGATGGATCTTTCTGGGCAGATCAAGCAGGTGTCCTGGTTGACTTCTTCCCAGGCGTGGAACTTGTTCTGGTCTCAGCCGCGGCAACAATGCGAGGTGTATAGACTTTGTGGGCCTTTCGGTTTTTGCAGCGAGAGTACCGACAACTTCTGCAGCTGCTTGCTGGGGTTTAGCATCAGCTCTCCGAGGGATTGGAATCTGAGCGATTGGTCTGGCGGTTGCAAGAGGAATACGGACTTGAATTGTGCGGCAAATGCTTCGAATGTGGAGAAAGACCGTTTCTTGCCAATGTCTAACATGAAATTGCCTGAAGATCCTCAATCTTTAGATGTCGGGAGCGGTAAGGAATGCCAAGCTGCTTGTTTGAGCAATTGCTCTTGCACGGCTTATGCTTTCGAGGATAATAACTGCTCAATTTGGATTGGGGATCTCTTCAATACACAACAGCCCACACAAGGTGATACCACTGCAAGAAGCTTCTATCTCCGGCTTGCTGCCTCAGACGTTGAGGATCCAAGCAAGAAGAGCAACATAACTGCGATAGTTGCAGGGTCTGTTAGCGCCGCAGTAGCGATATTAGCCATTGTCTTGTTTGGCGTTTGGAGATGGAGGAGAAGGGCAACTGTGACAACAAAGACAGTGGAGGGTTCACTGATAGCCTTTGCATACCGGGACTTGCAAGTAGCAACAAAGAATTTCTCAGAGAAGTTGGGTGGGGGCGGGTTCGGTTCAGTTTTCAAAGGAACATTACCTGATTCAAGTCACATAGCAGTCAAAAAGCTTGAGAGCATAAGCCAAGGAGAGAAGCAATTCCGAACAGAAGTAAGCACAATCGGCACCATCCAGCATGTGAATCTTGTCAGGCTTCGTGGTTTCTGCTCTGAAGGTGACAAAAGGCTGTTGGTCTATGATTTCATGCCAAATGGTTCCTTAGAATATCATCTCTTTCATACCAAGGACTCGAAGACCTTGGATTGGAAAACAAGGTACCAAATTGCTTTGGGAACGGCTCGAGGTCTGGCTTATCTCCATGAGAAGTGTAGAGATTGCATCATACATTGCGACATCAAGCCAGAGAACATCCTTCTAGATTCTGAATTCTGTCCAAAAGTGGCAGATTTTGGCCTGGCAAAGCTTGTTGGCCGAGATTTCAGCAGGGTCTTGACGACCATGAGAGGCACAAGAGGGTATCTTGCGCCTGAGTGGATCTCCGGAGTGGCCATAACAGCAAAAGCTGATGTTTATAGCTATGGAATGATGCTCTTTGAATTTGTGTCAGGAAGGAGGAACTCTGAGCAATCAGAAAATGGGGCCATCAAGTTCTTCCCAACATGGGCTGCTAGTAAGATAACTGAAGGAGGCGACCTGCTTGATCTTTTGGACCCAAACTTGGAGACAAACGCTGATCCTGAAGAGCTATTGAGGATTTGCAGAGTCGCTGGTTGGTGTGTCCAAGATGAGGAAACTCGCAGGCCATCAATGGGGCAGGTTGTTCAAATACTGGAGGGGGTGTTGGATGTGAACGTGCCCCAGATACCGAGAGCCCTTCAACTGTTTCTTGATAATCAGGAGCATGTAGTTTTCTTTACCGAGTCATCATCGTCTAACCAGAGTTCCCAGACGAAGAGTCATACCTCAACTGCTTCCTTGAAGAAACAAAATAGTTTATCTTCAACAAAGTCCGAGTCTTGAGGAATATAAGATAAATGCTTTGGACAAGTAGTGCTTCAGTTAGGTAATGCATATTCTCTTCTGCTTTTTCTGTAGTCAAGAAAGAATCTCAGCATTTGGGGATTGGCTTTCTTGGGGCTTTTTCCCCTAGCTATTTTTGTTACATATAGATACAAGCAAGCTTGGATCAAGTGCCAGGCCAGACCAGTTGTAAGGGCCCTTAATTCTATATAATGATCTTTTCTCTGCTTTTTGAGATCCAAGGCGATATTGGCAATTAGCATCGAAAACTGTCATCTCCACTTTCTGATATTGGGATCTACGTATTGGTATATCCTAGCTTGGATGTCAGCTGGTGTCTCACATGGTTCTCAAATCTGCCCTCATTGCATGCGGAGCAGGCTTTGATGCTTGGTATTTCTCAGTATAAACTCCTCTTGCTACTTGCCTTTTGCTTTGTTTATATAGTGAGTCATGGTACGAAAACCGCCCTTAAAACTTTGACTTGCTAGGACTGGGATTTATGTCATGATAATTTCCAGCCAATGTATGTATTACCAGCAGATCCTTTTGTTGGAGCTGTACGATGTTAATGCCTGCCCTGTTGTTCGCATGGCATTTACATCTCTTCTAAAGTCAAATTTCTGTGGATCGCCTCTTTGCTCTATGTTTTGAATATGAGTAATGCTATAGAATACTCGAACCTTTTAGCAAAACTAATTTGTAAAGTGATGGACGAGACTTCTGTTGGGTGCCAGCATTAATTTGTTTATTAATTACCCACTAATATTTGTGACATTGCTTAAAAGTTTTGTAAACCAAATTCAGTATCTCAACGTTACTCGTTAAAATTCTCCGCTGCTTGTTCTGGTGGGAAATTGATTGGGTTCTCATTTCATTCAGGTTGATCCAAACAGTATTTTCCATTGCAGCGTGGACTAAATACAAGTCCAAGTCCACTTCAATGTATCTTAAAGGAGCCTGTTTTTGAAGGCCTAGATTTGATTTTCAGTTCATAATCTATTGATATCAAGGCTAATCCAGTTGGGCATTTGCAGTACCATAGTCCCCTCACTTTTTTCCAGGCTCTCCGTCATTTGTTGTCCCTTTCCCATTACAACCTTTTCTTTCCTCTTCCTATATTACAGTCCCTTAAACCCTTTCGATTTGACGAATCGTTTCACTTTTCTTAACGCAGTTATTTTCTCAATACCATCTGATCGTTAAATCCTTCTCAGGTGCGAGAGGTGCCCTTATGAAGTCTAACTTGCTTCAGCAATCAAAAAAGTCTAATCGGCTTCTCCAATAAGAAAGTCTAATCGGCTTCTATCATTATTTGGTTGTGCTACTGCAAATCAAGCTTTTCATCACTGTGATGTAAATTGCAGATTTAATAACAGTTGGTCTCTCTACTTTTGCTCAAAAATCAAAATCATCCCTTTAATTTTTTTCTAATTCGAAACCGTTCTTCCACTTTTAAAAAGTGCCATTGGTTGTCCCTTTGTCGGTCTGACGATGGAATTTGTAGTGTGGCATTAACCTATTTTTTAAAATGGAAATTTTCTTTTTTTTTGACCAATAAAAATGTGCTCGTAAAAAAAGACCAAAAAAAACGTGGATATTTCATTGTTTTTGCTGATGTGAATTTTTTTTTCTTTTTTCAAATGTTACCATATAAAAAAATTCACAAAATCTAATGCCCATAACAATACAAAAACTATCATTCGTACACACTCAGGACTTCTAATTGAGTGGCTATGGCTGCGAGCTTCATGGCTCAAAACTCAAGTGAACATGGCCGCCGCAAGCTTGAAGCTCATGTGGCAATTCTGCAAGCACAAAGATCAAGTGGCCATGGCTCAAGCTTTGCAGCTTGAATAGACCTTAGGGCCATGGCCATCTGCGAGCTTGAGCTTAATGGCCATGGTCGCCGCTAGCTTAGAGTTGGAGCTCGTGATTATGGTGGCCGTAATGGAGCTATCTCTCAACTATTTTTTTTTAATATTTATGTTGTCTACATGCAATTATGTGAGCAAAATATAGCACGACACATGTGCTTTGGCATCCATGTCTTGACTTGCAAGAAAAAAAGCATAACATACGGATTAACGGTGACACTTTCTAAATAATAGATAAATGCTTTAAAAAAAAGTAGAGGAAGATTTTGATTTTTGGACAAAATATAAGGACCACCGGTGACAGTAATCTTGAAAGGAAAGTTGCAACTGTATGGGAATAGATAAAACAGTAAAAGATTATAATTGGAGTAGAGATGGCAAAATGGTTGAGAACCCACATTTTAAGTAATATTTAATGATGTGGGTCATAAATGGGTTGGTTTTATGTTATGAAAACAAGTTTAAGTAGGTTATAAATGTGTTAGTTAACAACTTAATTGGTCTTAAATGTGTTTTAAATGAGTCATAAATGGGTTAGCTAAGTGAGTTATTATTGAGAAAAATCTCTAATTAGTTTTGAAGACCGACAAAATAGTCTTTTACTGACTAGAATTACACTTAAGTTATTTGATGCAGGTAAATATTGAATCATCAGACTTAATTGATGAAAGGACTTTGTTATTAGACTCAAAATTACTCGTCAGATTCAATAAGTATTATTTTTGACAAGTTTATGTAGGACAATCAAATTGATATCTCAAGATATCCTAATTGGCAATCACAAAATCGTTCCTTAAACACGAAGAAATATATTTATGGAAACATTGATTTGATTGAATGGACGATCAAATCACCTAGAAATAATGGTTCGTTTTTTAAACGGGTTGATTTGGGGATCAGTTCTCTCAAGACTGTCTAACGAATAGTTTGGACTTAAAGGAGTATAAAAGGAGTGCAAACATCATACAAGAAAGAATAACTAGAATCGAGAATTTCAAAGTCTGAATAGAGCTTCGATCTTACACACTTTGTGATTACTGTATTCCATATTGTGACTTTAGAAAGAAAATTACTTAAGTGAAGAGTGTCTATGATAGTGCAGTATATCATCTAAGAAGCATTGTTATTATAATCTTTTGGTAATTCAATAGTGAAACACAACCAATAGGTTGGCAGCATGGAGAGTGGACATAAGCTTGATTAAGCCGAACCGCTATAAAAATCTATGTGCAGTATTTTCTATCTCTAAACTTTCATTTATTATTGCTGACATTATACTGCATATATATCTATTAAACGAGTTCATCAAAACATCATCTTAATCATCAGACGTAATCATTTGATGACAATCTATATAAGTTTGTAATACGCATCCATATGATATTGATCATACGAGTTGTTGACCTCGACTATATTTATTCCGCACGTTTAAATCATATAATTTTATAAAATCACCTATTCACCCCCTTTAGGTGATAGCACTAACGGTAATAATTGGTATCCGAGTCTAGTGCTCATTTTTCTTTGAAGTATTATTTTACTTCTGAGCTAATGATTCTTGATGGGTAGTAATGCTAAGTTAGGTCACAACAACAGACCGCCTTATTTCAATGGAACTGAGTATAGTGTATAGGAAAACAAGATCAATACATTCATCTTGGGAATAGATCAAGATATATGGGACATTGTTGAACGTGGAACCATTCCAAGCGTTTCAACTGAAACAAAATCTTCAGAAACTTCAAAAGGGTAAAATGAGACACCTTCTATTGAAGGAATTAGAGAGTAAATCAGACCTCAAGCTCTACCTTTCTTTGCCAAGGAAATTTCAAAAAGGATCCATTTGGATGCAAAGATCAGAATGGCCATGTACAATTGTTGGGTCGCGCTTTTTGTCGGGCTTTCGGGATTTACGCACTAAAGAGGTATTTTAGTGTAAGAGTCTTTCCCAGACCATACCTCACGTGACAGTGGAAAGAAATTTCTTATTTAATCTAGATTTATGATTTTGGAGTCGCCACTAGTTATTATTGGTAGGTAGACTAGAAACTTAATTGAGGTACGAGAGAAATACCACGATTCTACGAATCAGAGATTCTGAGTACGGGGACTTGGTTACATTATTGATCTCAAATTGAGATTCCTAATGCCCTTTCGGTACCTAAGAATGATATGATGTCTAACGTGTCATGCGAATTTCCGATGTTTACCCACTAATCCTATTCGTTCTAATCGTAGGAAAGACCAAACAATTATTAAATGCACAATCAAAATCAATCAAGTCAATCAATTCTAAGTGGTCTCTAAAACAAAAATCAATCAAAACACCCTAAACCCTAACAAAGCTCTAATAGCTTGTTCGTTTCATTATTTACATATTTTTAGGGTTTTAGGATTTTTTAGGGGTTATAACCCCTAAATTCGAAATTCCCTAAAAATGCCACTTGGGCACTTCCGAAAATTCAAATTTCGCATTTTATGATTGCCCATGATAATTTTGGACCATTTTGTGAGTTTTCAGAATTTTTTGATTTTTTGATTTTTTTAATGCCATTTAGACATTTCCAAAAATTCAAATTTCACTTTTTATAACTGACCACGATGATTTTGGACCATTTTGTGAATTTTCAAAATTTTTTTGATTTTTTTTGGGAAAAATTTTTAAATAGAGAATTGATTTTTTTATGATTTTCTGAAAATTTTTATGAATTTTCCAATTTTTATGAGTTTTCTACTTTTTTTTATTGTTTTCTAAAATTTTTCGAATTTTCTGTTTCTTTTAATTTTTTTTTTGTTTTTTTTTATTTTTTTTTGTTTTTATTTTTATTTTTGAATTTTCCCGCCGAGGAAACGAACCGAATTGGCTCGGTTCGACAAGGTTCAGCTTGGCCGAACAAGGCGTCGTTGGCATCGGTTGCCGGTCATCGTCTCCGGCGAGCACGGTGCCAAAACGGCACCGTTTTTTGCCTTCTTCATAGGGGCATTTTCACAAACAGGTGGTGTGCATAATTTTCAGTTCAAGGTTTTCGAGGTCGTGACTTCGGGCCCACCACCAACGACCTTCCGGCGACTGTCTCGCCATTCCACTTGCACCATCATCAAATTCACATGTTCTAGTATCAGTTTAGCCCAATTAGATTGTTGTCGAACGTTCGCCAGCGGGCGAAAACCGAATGGAAAAACCTAAGCCATCTCTAACCTAAACAACACTTCCATATTTAAAATCATCATTCAAATCGTCTTAACCGTCTAAACCAATTCAAAACAATACTCAAAACATCAAACAAATGTTGAAAATCACTTGCTTGGATAGCCTAGGGCCAGAAGAAAGCTCCGGCGAGGTGGTTTAATGAGCGATCGAGGTGGTTTATGCATATTTTCCAATAAAAAATGCAATCAAACAAAGTAAAACATGAGTAGAACACATTTTAGGCACCTAATATAGTAAAACCATGGGGAAACACGCACAAACAAACCAAAACACTATTCTGAAATTGTCTGGAAAAAAATGACTGGGAGCGATATTTACCTTCTTCGTTTGATAATCAAATGAAATTGTTGAAGTGATCTGCGCCTATAGTGTTGTTCCCTGACACTTATACTTCTTTCTGGTGGTCTTAGCCTCATCGGAACAGGTCTCGGTGCGCCGGACGAGCTTGAGTTTCAGACGTTCATGATCAACCTTCTTCTGGTTCACCTAAGGAGGAGATCCTCTCTAAACGGTCGATTTGTCGGCGCCGATCACTCGACCTGATTCACCCATGATCATGACAGTGTGTCGTGACGGCTTTTTGACATTGTAGTCACGGAGATAGCTAAGCTGGCACCTTAACTAAGCTTGCCTATTTGGGGACAAAAAACTTGGTACTTTGTATCACCCAACTTATTCTTTCAATTTCTCTTTTCAAGGTGCAGATTTTAAGAATGTGCAAGTTCAGCATATGTTCTGTTAATGGGGTCGTGCAGTTTATAAATTGCGCAATCATGCACCCTTGTCTCTCCTTTTCTAATTTTTAGCAAATCAAATAGGACGTGTCGATTGTTATAATTAGAAATATTATTCGTATTGGTTAGATCTTCTCACAGCGATATCCATATTAGTGTGCAAATTGATTTAATTTTATCCGCATCATATACTAGTGGTGTCACATTAGCTGAATTTGGTTTGATTTGACATAAGAGGAATTTGTTTAACATAACGGAACTTCATTAGACGATTAAAAAACACTTGAAAGCATAGAGACAAAAGGCAGGAGTTTTCATTTTCATAAAAGAGGACCGGTGCGAGTCCTAGTAATTACATGATTAGCGGCATTAATGAATTCTATCTGTCACCCGAGCCAACCCACTTGCTCCGCACCAGCCGAAAGCGTCTACGTCGTGCGTGGACGGAAAACGACGGTTCTGCCTCTTGCCAGAGAGAGAAAAACGAAGGAAAAATGGACCAGAGGAAGGCTTCCAATCCATACATATTTTGATTTTGATTATGCCCTCCATAAAAAGCATGGCGTTCAAAGTTGGGCATTGATCTGCCTCGGACCGTTTCCCCTTGATCACGGCAAAAAGATTGAACGGCTCGAACGCGGGTCTGGTTCACCAAATTCAATGACCCAAATCGGGGTCACCCCAAACTGTGATATTCAGTACAGAGAACGCGAGAAGTCGGCATGATTATCTGTTTGATTTCGTCCACTATCTTTGTTCTTCGGACACAAGGAAAGAAAAAGCACCGCACTTGAAGGGGCGCACAATATTTAAGTTGGATACAGGTGGCATAAGAAAAGTACGTATAAATGGGAGGTGGTTCATGTGGCTAGATCATCCGTCGACGACTCGAAGGAGGATGGGCCGACGTAAACAGTAGTTTCTTCTGTCGTTGTCGTCACATATTTTCTAGCTACGTTTGTCGTGCAGCGTGTTATGTGGGGTTTGACCCGGCCAAAAGCGGCCGCGGACATCAGAGGATTTACCCCCGAATCTCTCGAAGCCCTCCTTTCACGTTCCGAGGATCCGAGTGGCAGAGTTTCATCTCCCTTTCTTGACTTTCCCTTCGGTGAAGGGGCGGTGAGAACCGAAGGGGCTCCCCTTCATTTTCTTGACTTCTTGTGATCAGCTTCCTATTTGCTTCTCTTCTTGGGCTTACCTCCGCTTAGCGATCCCTCTGCCACTGATCGTGTTTCTTGATCTTTGAGCCGTTCTTCATCTCTCTCCCTCTCTCTCTCTCTTTCTGTGGACACGGCTCAAGCCGAACCATTTCAATTCTCGGATGTGTTCGCTGCTTCGAGTGTAAATATTTGAAAGCCTGTCCCCGAGGAACTTGCGCGGCCATGGATAGGAAAAGCAGCAGCAGTCCATGGCTGTTCACATTCCCAAGTTTCTTGCTCTGCTTCTTATCTCTCTGCATCACCCACCTCTGTATTGGCTCCGACACCGACACCATCTCCGGTAACCGGTCCATCTCCGGCAGCCAAACCTTAGTCTCCTCCGGCGGCAACTTCACGCTCGGCTTCTTCACACCGGGTAACTCCACCTACTCCTACATAGGCATCTGGTACGACAAAGTCAGCGTGCCAACCATCGTCTGGGTCGCCAACAGAGACAACCCCATCACCGACAGGTACTCCACTGAACTGAAGATCTCGGGTGGCAATCTCGTTATGGTCAACGACTCCCGAGTCCCCGCTTGGTCCACGAATCTGAGTACTTCTTCATCTGGGTCGAGCTCCACGGTGGCGATTCTTGGGGACGACGGCAACTTCGCTCTCAAGGACGGGCCGAATTCTTCCGTGACTCTGTGGCAGAGCTTCGATCACCCGACCCACACGTGGCTTCCGGGTGCGAAATTAGCGATCGACAAGCGCACGAACACGAGTCAGCTCTTGACATCATGGAAGAACGCCGAGGACCCCTCGCCAGGTTTGTTCTCTCTCCAGCTCCAGCCATCCAGTGAGTACTACATATGGTGGAATAGGTCTGAGCATTACTGGAGCAGTGGGACGTGGGACAATCAGTCGAAAGTTTTCTCTTGGGTCCCTGAAATGAGATCGAACTATATTTACTATTTCCAATATGTGGACAATGAGAACGAGAGCTATTTCACCTATTCAGTGTACCCCACCATCAACGCCATATCAAGGTTTGTGATGGATCTTTCTGGGCAGATCAAGCAGGTGTCCTGGTTGACTTCTTCCCAGGCGTGGAACTTGTTCTGGTCTCAGCCGCGGCAACAATGCGAGGTGTATAGACTTTGCGGGCCTTTCGGTTTTTGCAGCGAGAGTACCGACAACTTCTGCAGCTGCTTGCTGGGGTTTAGCATCAGCTCTCCGAGGGATTGGAATCTGAGCGATTGGTCTGGCGGTTGCAAGAGGAATACAGACTTGAATTGTGCGGCAAATGCTTCGAATGTGGAGAAAGACCGTTTCTTGCCAATGCCTAACATGAAATTGCCTGAAGATCCTCAATCTTTAGATGTCGGGAGCGATAAGGAATGCCAAGCTGCTTGTTTGAGCAATTGCTCTTGCACGGCTTATGCTTTCGAGGAAAATAACTGCTCAATTTGGATTGGGGATCTCTTCAATACACAACAGCCCACACAAGGTGATACCACTGCAAGAAGCTTCTATCTCCGGCTTGCTGCCTCAGACGTTGAGGATCCAAGCAAGAAGAGCAACATAACTGCGATAGTTGCAGGGTCTGTTAGCGCCGCAGTAGCGATATTAGCCATTGTCTTGTTTGGCGTTTGGAGATGGAGGAGAAGGGCAACTGTGACAACAGAGACAGTGGAGGGTTCACTGATAGCCTTTGCATACCGGGACTTGCAAGTAGCAACAAAGAATTTCTCAGAGAAGTTGGGTGGGGGCGGGTTCGGTTCAGTTTTCAAAGGAACATTACCTGATTCAAGTCACATAGCAGTCAAAAAGCTTGAGAGCATAAGCCAAGGAGAGAAGCAATTCCGAACAGAAGTAAGCACAATCGGCACCATCCAGCATGTGAATCTTGTCAGGCTTCGTGGTTTCTGCTCTGAAGGTGACAAAAGGCTGTTGGTCTATGATTTCATGCCAAATGGTTCCTTAGAATATCATCTCTTTCATACCAAGGACTCGAAGACCTTGGATTGGGAAACAAGGTACCAAATTGCTTTGGGAACGGCTCGAGGTCTGGCTTATCTCCATGAGAAGTGTAGAGATTGCATCATACATTGCGACATCAAGCCAGAGAACATCCTTCTAGATTCTGAATTCTGTCCAAAAGTGGCAGATTTTGGCCTGGCAAAGCTTGTTGGCCGAGATTTCAGCAGGGTCTTGACGACCATGAGAGGCACAAGAGGGTATCTTGCGCCGGAGTGGATCTCCGGAGTGGCCATAACAGCAAAAGCTGATGTTTATAGCTATGGAATGATGCTCTTTGAATTTGTGTCAGGAAGGAGGAACTCGGAGCAATCAGAAAATGGGGCCATCAAGTTCTTCCCAACATGGGCTGCTAGTAAGATAACTGAAGGAGGCGACCTGCTTGATCTTTTGGACCCAAACTTGGAGACAAACGCTGATCCTGAAGAGCTATTGAGGATTTGCAGAGTTGCTTGTTGGTGTGTCCAAGATGAGGAAACTTGTAGGCCATCGATGGGGCAGGTTGTTCAAATACTCGAGGGGGTGTTGGATGTGAACGTGCCCCAGATACCGAGAGCCCTTCAACTGTTTCTTGATAATCAGGAGCATGTAGTTTTCTTCACAGAGTCATCATAGTCTAACCAGAGTTCCCAGACGAAGAGTCATACCCCGACTGCTTCCTTGAAGAAACAAAATAGTTCGTCTTCAACAAAATCCGAGTCTTGAGGAATATAAGATAAATGCTTTGGACTAGTGCTTCAGTTAGGTAATGCATATTCTCTTCTGCTTTTTCTGTAGTCAAGAAAGAATCTCAGCATTTGGGGATTGGCTTTCTGGGGGCTTTTTCCCCTAGCTATTTTTGTTACATAAAGATACAAGCAGGCTTGGTTTAAGTGCCAGGCAAGACTGGGTGTAATCCTTAATTCTATATAATGATCTGTTCTCTGCTTTTTGAGATCCAAGTTAATATTGGTAATTAGCATCGAAAACTGTCATCTCCACTTTCGGATATTGGGATCTACGTATTGGTATATCCTAGCTTTGGATTTCAGCGGGTGTCTCACATGGTTCTCGAATCTGCCCTCATTGCATGCAAAGCAGGCTATATGACTGGTATTTTTCAGTGTAAACTCCTCTTGCTACTTGTTTTGTTTATGTAGTGAGTCACGTTTACGAAAACCGCCCTTAAAACTACAACTTGCTAGGACTGGGATTCATGTCATGATAATTTCTGGCCAATGTATGTATTACTAGCAGGTCCTTTTGTTGGAGCTGTAGGATGTTAATGCCCGCCCTGTTTTTCGCGTGGCATTTACATCTCTTCTAAAGTCAAATTTCTGTAGATCGCCTCCTCGCTGTATGTTTTGAATATGAGTAATGTTAGAGATATCTTGAACCTTTTAGCAAAACTAATTTGTAGACTAATAAGACTTCTAATGGGTGCTTGCCATAATTTGTCTATTACTTACCCACTAATATTTGTGGCATTGCTTACAAGTCTTGTAAAACCAAATTCAGTTTCTCAATGTTACTCGTTAAAAACCTCCACTGTTTGTTCTGGTGGGAAATTGATTGGGTTCTCATTTCGATCAGGTTGATCCAAATAGTATTTTCTGTTGCAGCGTGGACTAAATACAAGTCCAAGTACATTACAGTGTATCTTAAAGGAGGCTGTTTTTGAAAGCCTAGATTTGATTTTCAGTTCATAATCTATTCATATCAAGGCTAATCCAGTTGGGCATTCGCAGTACCATAATCCCCTCGCTTTTTCCAGGTTTTCCCTCATTTGTTGTCCCTTTTTCCCATTACCACTTTTTCTTTCCTTTTCCTATATTACAGCATGAACACTTTTGAATCAACCGTTTCACTTTTCGTACTGCAGTTATTTTCTCGGTACTATCTGATCGGTGTTGATCCTTCTCATGTGCGAGAGGTGCCATTATAAAGTCTATACTTGCTACGGCAATCAAGAAAGTCTAATGGGCTTCTCCAATACAAAAGGTCTAATCTGCTTCTATCATTATTTGGTTGTGCTACTGCAAATCAAGGTTTTCAACACTGTGACGTATATTTTGCCGATTAATAACCGTTGGTCTCTCTACTTTTGCTCCAAAATCAAAATCATCCCTTTAATTTTTTCCAATTCGAAACCGTTCTTGCACTTTTAGAAAGTGCCATTGGTTGTCCCTTTGTCGGTCCTGACAATGGAATTTGTAGTGTGACATTAACCTATTTTTTAAAATGGAATTTTTCTTTTTATAGACCAAAAACAACATGGGTTTTTCTTTTTTTTTTGCTGATGTGGATTTCTTTTTCTTTTTCAAATGATGACTTTTTTCAAATGTTACCATATATAAAACCCACAAAATCTAAGGCCCATAACAATGCAAAAACTATCATTTGTACCCGCTCAGGACTACCGATTGAGTGGCTATGGCTGCGAGCTTCTTGGCTCAAAACTCAAGTGAACATGGCTGTTGAAAGCTCGAAACTCATGTGGCAATGCTGCGAGCTCAAAGATCAAGTGGCCATGGCTCAAGCTGTGCAGCTCGAATAGACCTTGGGGACTGGCCATTTGCAAGCTTGAGCTTGAATGGCCATGGCCGCCGCTAGCTTAGAGTTAGAGCTCAAAGATCATTGTCCACATATGATTTCAAATATGCGGACAATGAGAACGAGAGCTACTTCACCTATTCAGTGTACACCACTTTTAACACCATATCAAGGTTTGTGATGGACCTTTCTGGGCAGATCAAGCAGGAGTCCTGGTTGCCTTCCCAGGCGTGGAACTTGTTCTGGTCTATGCCCTGGCAACAATGCGAGGTGTATAGACTTTCCGGGCCTTATGGGGTTTGCGGCAAGCAGAGCCAAGATATCTGCAGCTGCTTGCTGGGGTTTAGCATAAGTTCTCCGAGGGACTGGAATCTGAGTGATTGGTCTGGCGGTTGCAAGAGGAATTAGGACTTGAATTGCGCAGCAAATGCTTTGAATGCGGAGAAAGACCATTCTCGCTAAGGTTCAACATGAAATTGCCTGATGATCCCCAATCTTTAGATGTCGGGAGCAATAAGGAATGTGGAGCTGCTTGTTTGAACAATTGCTCTTGCACGGCTTATGCTTTCAAGGATAATGCCTGCTCAATCTGGATTGGGGATCTCTTCAATGTGCAACAGCTCAAACAAGGCACTACCCATGGAAGTAGTTTCTATCTCCGGCTTGCCACCTCCAACATTAAGGATCCCAGCAAGAAGAGCAATGTAACTGCGATAGTTGCAGGATATGTTAGCGCTGCGGTAGCGATATGAGCCATTGTCTTGTTTGGCGTTTGGAGATGGAGGAGAAGGGCAATTGTAACAACAAATACAGTGGAGGGTTCACTGATAGCCTTTGCATACAGGGACTCGCAAGTAGCAACAAAGAATTTCTCCAAGAAGTTGGTGGGGGCGGGTTCGGTTCAGTTTTCAAAGGAACATTACCTGATTCAAGTCGGATAGCAGTCAAGAAGCTTGAGAGCATTAGCCAAGGGGAGAAGCAATTCCGAACAGAAGCACCATCGGGCACCATCGAGCATGTGAATCTTGTCATGCTTCGTGGTTTCTGCTCTGAAGGCAACAAAAAGCTGTTGGTCTATGAATTCATGCGAAATGGCTCCTTGGACTGCGCATGGCAGTCATTTTGTGCTTAAAATCTGATTTTGGACAGAAATTATTCTTTTTTATTCTGTGCTCGGAAATAATTTTTAAGTATTTAAAGGCGTTTAATAACTAGCCAAAATTTTTGTTCTTAGAATAGAAAAAGAACATAAATACATTTGGTAACTACACAAATTTTTTTTATTAATAATATTTGATTTTTTTAATATTTATTTCTTGTTTTTCTCTTTGTTTTTCTTTTTTTCCTTTCTTTCCCTTTCCTTTCTTAGCCATGGCCGGCCACCGGCCACAGGCCAAGGCCGGCGAGGGCATCGCGGCCATTGCTGCAGCCCTCACCGGTGGTGATGGCGAGGTTGGCCTCGCCTTGGTTGTGCACGGCCGCGAGCCGTCCTCACCCAGGCGTCGAGGGCCGCGACGCCCTCGCCGGCCCTGGCCTGTGGCCGGCGGGTGGTGGGACCGAATAAAAACAACCAAAAAAAAGAAAAAAATCAAGAAAAATCAGTTCTGAAAAAATTATTGCAGAAGAAGCTACTTTTTTTTTATTCCTAATTCTGTTCTAAAACTAATTCTGGATACAAGCACAAAAAATTTAACAAACGGATTTTTGTTCTCAAATTGATTATGGGAATAAAAGAACAAAATTAATCGCTATTTGACAAGTTGTCAAACAGGCGGTTATTAGACTGTTGTCTCTTTCATAGAAAGGACTCGAAGACCTTGGATTGGAAAACGAGATACCAAATTGCTTTGGGAACGGCTCGAGGTTTGGCTTATCTCCGTGAGAAGTGTAGAGACTGCATCATACATTGCGACATCAAGCCAGAGAACATCCTTCTAGATTCTGAATTCTATCCAAAAGTGGCAGATTTTGGCCTGGCAAAGCTTGTTGGCCGAGATTTCAGCAGGGTCTTGACGACCATGAGAGGCACAAGAGGGTATCTTGCGCCGGAGTGGATCTCCGGAGTGGCCATAACAGCAAAAGCTGATGTTTATATTTATGGAATGATGCTATTTGAATTTGTATTGGGACGGAGAAACTCAGAGCTATCGGAAAATGGGGCCATCAAGTTCTTCCCAACATGGGCTGCTAGAAAGATAGCTGAAGGAGGTGACCTGATGGATCTTTTGGACCCAAATTTGGAGACAAATGCCAATATTGAAGAGCCAACTAGGATTTGCAGAGTCGCTCGTTGGTGTGTCCAAGATGAGGAAACTTACAGGCCATCGATGGGGCAGGTTGTTCAAATACTCGAGGGGGTGTTGAATGCGAACCTGCCCCAGATACCAAGAGCCCTTCAACTGTTTCTTGATAATCAGGAGCACGTAGTTTTCTTCACTGAGTCATCATCGTCTAACCAGAGTTCCCAGACGAAGAGTAATACCTCAACTACTTCCTTGCAGAACCAAAATAGTTCATCTTCAACAAAGTCCAAGTCTTGAGGAATATAAGATAAATGCTTAGTACAAGTAGTACTTCAGTTGGATACTTCATATTCTCTTCTGCTTTATCTGTAGTTAAGAAAGAAATTTCAGCATTTGGGGATTGTCTTTCTTGGGGCATTTTCCCCTAGCTATTTTTGTCACATATAGATACAAGCAAGCCTGGATTAAGTGCCAGGCAAGGCCAGACCGGTTGTAAAGACCCTTCATTCTATATAATGATCTGTTCTCTGCTTTTTGAGATCCAAAGTAATATTGGTAATCAGCATCGAAAACTGTCATCTCCACTTTCTGATAATTTTGGCACCGTCATCTCAAATCTGCCCTCATTGCATGCAAAGCGGGCTATAAGGCTTGGCATTTCTCAGTATAAACTCCTCTTTCTACTTGCTTTGTTTATATAACGAGTCATGGTACGAAAACCGCCCTTGAAACTATGACTTGCTAGGACCGGGATTTATGTCATGATAATTTCCAGCCAATGTATGTATTACTAGCAGATCCTTTTGTTGGATCTGTAGGATGTTAATGCCCGCCTCGTTTTTCGCGTGGCATTTATATCTTTTCTAAAGCCAAATTTCTATGGATCGCCTCGTCGCTTTATGTTTCGAGTATGAGTAATGTTGGAGATTACCCGAACCTTTTAGCACAACCGATATGTAAAGTGATGGACGAGACTTCTGTCAAGTGTTTACATTAATTTGTTCATCAATTATCCACTAATATTTGTGGCATTGCTTACAAGTTTCGTAAAACCAAATTCAGTTTGTCAACTTTACTCGTTAAAAATCTCCGCTATTTGTCATGGTGGGAAATCTATTGAGTTCTTATTTCAATCAGGTCTATCCAAACAATAATGTCCATTGCAGTGTCGACTACGTACAAGTCCAAGTCCCACTTCAATGTATGTTAAAAGGAGCCTGTTTTTCATGGCCTAGCTTTGATTTTCAGTTCATAATCTATTCATGCTATTGTACGGTTGGGCCTTTGCAGTTACCATAATCTCCTCAATTTTCCCAAAGCTTTCCCTCGTGTGCTGTCCCATTTTCCCATTACCACTTTTCCTTTTCCCTTTTCCTATATTACAATTCATCAAGTACCTTTGATCTGATGACGTATGGTTTCACTTTTCTTACGGCACTTATTTTCTCGATACTATCTTATCGTTGATCCTTGTCGGGTGCGAGAGGTGCTATTATAAAGTCTAGCTTGCTTCAGCAATCAAAAAAAGTCTAATCTGCTTCTATCATTGTTCGGTTGTGCTATTGCAACATCAGCGTTGCATAAGCAAGCGATTGAACGATAAAACTTAGATAGAACCAAAAAATAAATCGGATATTAGATTTATGCGATTCGATCTAGTACCAACGGTAAAGAATTCTACTATAAATCAATCAATATACTAAAGATTATAACTATACTTGAGTTACTTAAACACTCTTTTCAGTCTCTAAATACACCCAATAACACATAGTCCCATAATTCTTTTCGAAATAATCTCTTAATTTCATGAAACAATTATACTCAAATCTTTTTACAAGATTTAATCCAGGAAACTTCAAAAGCCAAGTCGTCCCTGCGCTCACCTAGACAGCGGCGCGCCTGAGGTTTCCACAAACGTGTATTTATGTAACATATTTTGAAAAGGAAACCTGATACTAGTCTATTCCCCGCAAAAAGAAATCCTCGCACAGCATCCTTCTTAGATCCGGTCAACTCAAGTCAATATTGTCCATGATCAACTTTTCCTATTTATTTACCTTGGCTGACTCCATGAACAAAAGATAGAAATTGTGCGTCCCTCCTTTTTTATTTATTTAATTCCGAAATCTAAATTTTCGTTTTGAGCTCAAACTCGAAATATATTCTAACACTCACCGTTCTCTATGATCTTTTAAAAGATCAAGCTTGTCATCACCATGGTGTAAATCAAGGATTTAATAACCGCTGGTCTCTCTGCTTTTGCTCAAAAATCAAAATCATCCCTTCAATTTTCTTTTTAATTCCAAACCGTTCTTGACTTTTAGAAAGTGCTATTGATCGTCCCTTTGTCGGTTTGTAGCGTGACATTAACACTGTTAGCTATTTTCTAATGTGGGTCCTTTTTTTTTTTTGCTGATCTGGATTTTTTTCTTCTTTTTTCAAAAGAAGACTTTCTCTGTTTCTTCCGTCCTCTTTGGATTCCTCCTCTTCTAAAAATGTTACCGTATAAACAACCCACAAAATCTAGTGCCCATGACAATACAAAAACTATTATTCATACCCACTCATCGGCTACCAATTGAGTGGCCATGGCCGCAAGCTTCGTGGCTCAAACTCAAGCCAACATGACTACTGCAAGCTCGAAGCTCATGTGGCCATGCCGTGAGCTTAAAGATCAAGTGGCCAGGTGCTCAAGCTTCGTGACTTGAATAGATCTCTCGGGCATGGCCATCTGCAGGCTTGCGCTTGAATGGCCATGGCCGCCGCGAGCTTAGAGTTGGAGCTCGCAGTTATGGCAACCGTAATGGGGCTCTCTCAATTGTGTGTGTGTGCGCGTGCTTTTTTTTTCTTAATGTTTATGTTGTCTAATGTAATCCCTATTTGGCTCTACACAATTATGTGAGCGGAATATAGCATGACACATGTATTCCGACATCCTATCCATAAAAATTGACCAGCAAGAGAAAAAGTATGACGGAAAGATTAACGGCGACATTTCTAAATAGCACAGGTCCTTTAAAAATAAGTAGAGGGAGATTTTGATTTTCGGGCAAAAAAATCAAGGGCCACCACTCACCAGTCAATCTAATCCCTAAAAGAATGTTGCATATGTACTGTAATTTATTAACACTTAAATTTTGCTCAATCATTTGGGATTTTATCGCATAAAAAATTAGAGATTGATTTTTAACCCCTAAACAAAAATATTTTCATTAAATTACATGGTATATAGATGTTAGGCGCATTTGCATTAATAGAATTTAGTGAAATATATTTTCCTATTATTTTATTTTATTTTTTTATTTTATGTAGAAAAAAATCATTATAAAAATTTATGAAAAAAAAGAGAGACAAGACAAAAGGGGAACTCTTGGCTGGGCTGATACGAAAGGATGTTCTCTCTGTCAATCTTCATCCCTATTTTTACAAAAGAAGCAAAATAAGAAAGGACAAAAGAGTAGGACGTCCATTGCAGGGAGGTCAAAAGCAACATAAAAAGTGGGCTGTCACACTCTCTCTCTCTCTTTGGCTGCCGCAGTACATATCACTAAAGCATGAAATGGGGTCTGCGTACATAAGGGGAAGCAAGAGGTCCAGAGAAAGGGGAGAACGGGAGAGAGGAAAAGTCAAAGAAAAGACAAAAGAAAAACACTTGTTCTCGGGACTGAGACGAAGGCCTTTCTTGCTTCCTCTAGTTTCTATCCATGCGCGCACGAAAGAGGAAAAGTTACAGTCTGCACATGCAGAGAGAGAAGAGAAGAAAGGGTTTTAAAAGCGGTGGTGTCTTCAACGTTCGGGGGAGGAAAAAAAAAAGAACGGAGTGGGGGAAAACAGAGGGGTTCCGAGAGAGAGGAGTTCCGGAGAGAGAGGGAGCGAGAGGACGGGGAGAAGAGGAGAGAATAGAGAGCTTGAGAGAAAAAGAGGGAAGCCGGAGAAAGGCGAGAGAAAAAAAAAAGAGCAAAAGTGAGAGGAGAGACCGAGAGAGAACTTGAGGAGAGTCGGAGAGTTGAGAGCCTCGCCTGCTCCCCGGAGGGTCGCCCGAATCGCCGTCAAACCCCCAACTGTCGTGCCTCTCCCCGGTCAGCGGTGAGCTAGGTAGGTCTTCATCCCCTTCCCCCTGTTCTTGCCGTCTCTCTTCCCTGCCTCTCGGGTGCTGGGCACTCCGAGTCCATTCGGTAATCTCCCGGCCCCGTTAACGGAGAATAACTCGTTTTTTTTACGCTCAAAGAACCTTTTTTAAACGTTATGTGTCAAAACAAGCCATAAATCTCTTTAGAACCAGCTCCGTAACCCCTTTTCTTGGTCGCCCCTCACGTGTTTGATGAAATGCCTCAATGAGACAGTGTAGGCTTAGGATGTTGAGTTCGAGTATGAAAGTTCCGAACGTTCATGGGTAAACTGAGATGAATTTTGCATGATATATGGACATTTAGAGTTGCATGTATCATGTCTAAAGCCAGAAATCACATTGGATCTCTCTAAAGAGCGTACGTCTCAACTGGCATACCATGTTCGATGAAATGTCTGCATGGAAGTCCGGATGATTTTCTATGGAATCGGTGCTTGGGACTCGGTCTTTGTGTTTGTATGGTACTCTTGTTCGTCGAATCAATACTAACTTTGTGTTTTTCTTGTGTTTGTGCCCTGGTTCGCACCTTGTCCGAGTCGTCCGTGCGTACACGTATCCCCGCCAGAGGGCTCTTTCCCCATCCGAGAGGCCCGCGATTTGAGGCCGCCATCGTTAGCTCGTCGTCTCCGTTTCATATGCGTGTGTCTGTTTGTTTCCGTTTTAGTGCGAATCGTTGCCGTGGGAAGGCTGGTGATCAAAAAATGAAAAACGGTCGTCAATGTTGGCGTTTTGGTGGTTGGTAGCGCTGGTTAAGGATGGTGTTTCGGTGATAGTGGTGTCGTGATTCTAGCCGAAGCAGATTCGACGTTGGCACCAGTCGAGAAGGTGGGTTTTGGTCCGGTGTGATGGTCGCCGGTGAATCACTGAATAGGAGACGTTCTTAGTGAGAACCCTCGGGAGAGGACGTACGTGAAGAAGACATGGGGATAAAGAAGACCAAAGGAAAGAAAAAAAAGAATAAAGGGAAAGGGGAGTAAAAAAAAAACGGGGAAAAGAACGTGCATGGCAGAAGTGCATGGCGGAAAAGCACGTAGGGGAGGAAAGTAATAAAAAATAGAGAGAAAAAGAAAAAGGAAAAGAAACAAAAGAAAGAAGGGGAAATAGATAAAAAAATCATAAAGGAAACGGAAAAAAAGAGGTCCTGGGCTGATCGGTAACCCGGGTCATGTGTCGGTCGGATCGGGTCAGGGGACCCGGTCTGGAATTATTATATTGTTAAAATATTAAAAAATATTTACAAAGTCCAAAAAAAATTCGAAAATGTTCAAAAATTCAAAAAAAATATTAAAAAGTCTGAAAAGCATTAGAAAACATTAAAAATTAAAAATTTTCGAAAATAAAAAAATTGGTAGTTGGGTTTTAGAATTAGCTTTTCTTGCCCTTTTTGTATAATTATTGTCATGTTCAATTGCATGTTACTTGGTTCGCACACTTTGAATTGCACATTTAATTTAACGTCGTATATATGTAGTTGTTTTTGCATGTTGGGTTAGATGTTGTTCATTGCCTCCGCTAGCTTGGTTAGGAATAGGATTTTGAAACTCCCGATTAGTATGAACATGGTTAGGCTGTAATTGAACAAGGTTAGGTACCGAAAGAGCACTAATTAATTAATTAGTGTAATCAAGTCCCTGTACTTATGAAATCTCTAGTTCGTAGAAGTGAAGCATTTCTCTCGAGCTTCACTTGGATGTCTAATCGGCCCATCAAAACTTGATTAGTGGCGACTCCTAAACGAAATTGATTTGCATGTTAATAACTGAAACCTAAGTCGCGAATAGGTATGGGCTTGGGAGAGTTCGAACTAGGTTTAACTTAACAATCCATTAGCCTAACCCCTTAGGTAGTGGGGCCGGTTTGGGAGGTCGTGATAGAATTGATAAGACAGTGAAAGATCATAATGGACGGCGCCAAAGTACCAATCGCTCCAAGTCCTGGCAGAGAGGTCCCTTCACGCCGTCGTCTGTGGCCAAGACAGAGTCTGTAAGGTTTTTCCGATGAAGACGTACAACAACCACGATAATCGTGGTATAAACCAAAACGGCAATCTAGAGCTTCGTTCCTTGACGAACAGGTCGGTCCAACATCCGTGGAACGAGGACATTAGTTAGAGGATACTGACCTCAAGACCAGCTTCGACAAGGGCAGGGACACTAAGAAAACAGGACCGTGCATCGTGGAAAACGAAGTCTTGCTGGTCCAGCCTTCCGATGGATGAATGACTTTGACACTTGGGTTTTCTTCCTTCGTTGTTTGACTAGAGCTGGTAAAACTGTGTTCTTGCTATGCCCAGCCTGCCTATGTTTTAAGTCTTGCTTGATCACTCAAATGTATTAAAATATGTCTCGAATTTGAGCCCGTGAATAAAACTCAACTCAAAATAAAGAAAAATCTGAAAGTTGAATATTTATGGATGTCGATAGTGGAAATCTATATTTCCTGTTCGGTTAGTGCAGTTGGCCAAACAAGACTCCAAAAAGGAGAAAGTCTATCGTTGCCAAATGTCACGAGAGAAAGAAAAGAAAGAAATAAAATAAAAGGAAGAAAAGAAAGAGAGTCCAATTGGATTTTATGTTCTTATTTTGATTCTGTCAACTTTGACCGACCAGGGGACTTCTTGAGGCGGCAGCTGTGCGCCTTTATTCTTTGGCTCTATATATATACACGATATTGGATGGTGGATTCATTAGGCCGTTGTTGATGTGAGCAGACTTGAAGCGCCGTTCCCTCTCCGAGTGCCGTGGATCATCCATAGGTACTGGCTGCCTGGCAGTGGGTTCATGATTTTGTTCATAAAATAACACTAAAAATTCAAGTATTTTTAGCAATTAAATCTTATAGTAAGATTTGTGTATAATTCCTTCGCAAGATTGAAAGATTATTTCATGAGAAATTGTGAAGTTAAATACTGCGTGCGTTATTGAGTACAATTGGGGCTTGAGAAACATTGAAAGTGTTTGAATGACTCAAGTGTAGTTGTAATTTCCGTTGTATCGATTGATCTATAATGGAATTCCGTGCTGCTTTCTCTGTAGATGTAAGTCACCATGATCGAACACGTAAATTTGGTGTCCGATTTATTGCGTGTTATTGCTCAATGGTTGACGGGGACTTTCTCCAATTTGCACCAGTAGCGTGTTCTTCACTCTCGGACGGGCCCATCCTTGTCCATTGGTTTCGGTATTCAAGCTTGAACAGGACCACTTCTCGTATGATGTCCGCTTAAATGCTTCTATCTACGTACTCGATGAAAATGTACCAGTCTCGGTTGAAGTTTCCACATAATACTTTGCGCGTTTCTTGAACCCTTCTTCTTTGAGATCTCTTACCTCGCCCTCACTCTGACCACAATCAGCTATATATACTGCCCCCTGTGCATTGTGTTTCTAAGCCTGTCCGCTCGAACCTTGTATCGTCCAGCCATGGATAGAAGAAACAGTAGTCCATGGTCGTTCGCGCTCCCAAGTTTCTTGCTTTGCTTATCTCTCTGCACCACCCGCCTCTGTCTTGGCTCCGACACCATCTCCGTCAACCAGTCCCTCTCCGGCAACCAAATCTTAATCTCCTCCGGCGGCACCTTCAGGCTGGGTTTCTTCACACCGGGTAAGTCCCCGTACTCCTACATAGGCATCTGGTACAACAAAGTCAGCGTGCAAACCGTCGTCTGGGTCGCCAACAGGGACAACCCCGTTACCGACAGGTACTCCACTGAACTGAAGATCTCGGGTGGCAATCTTGTTATGGTCAACGACTCCCGAGTCCCCGTTTGGTCCACAAATCTGAGTACTTCATCTGGGTCGAGCTCAACTGTGGCGGTTCTTGGGGACGACGGCAACTTCGTTCTCAAGGACGGGCCGAATTCTTCCGTGACTCTGTGGCAGAGCTTCGATCACCCGACCCACACGTGGCTTCCCGGTGCTAAATTAGCGATCGACAAGCGCACGAACACGAGTCAGTTCTTGACATCATGGAAGAACGCCGAGGACCCCTCGCCAGGTTTGTTCTCTCTCGAGCCCCAGCCATCCAGTGAGTACTTCATATTGTGGAACAGGTCGTTTCAATATTGGACCAGCGGGCGGTGGGATAGTAAGAATAGGGTGTTTGACAACGTGCCTGAGTTGAGAGCAAACTTTATTTACAATTTCAGCTTTGTGGACAATGAAAATGAGAGCTACTTCACTTATTCAACGAAAAACGGTAGCACTGACACATCAAGAGTGGCGATGGATCTTTCTGGGCAGACTCAGATGCTTTTCTGGTTCTCCTCCCAGCAGCAGTGGAACGTGCTCTGGTCCAAGCCCTCAACACGATGTCAAGTCCGCAATCTTTGTGGGCCTTTTGGTGTTTGCAGCGAGAGCACGGATGACTTTTGCAGCTGCTTGCCAGGGTTTAGTATTACCTCGCTAAGAGATTGGAATCTGAATGACATGTCTAGTGGTTGTAAGAGGAATTCCAACTTGAGTTGTGCTTTGAGCACTTCAGATGGGGGGAAGGACCGATTCTTGCTTAGTTCTAACATGAAATTGCCCGCAGATCGCCTATCTTTACCTGTAAGAAATGTCAAGGAATGTCGCCTCTCTTGTTTGAACAATTGCTCTTGCACGGCTTATGCTTTCGAGAATAATGCCTGCTCAATTTGGTTCGGCAATCTCTTCAATGTACAAAAGCTTGCACAAGGTGATACCACTGCAAGTAGTTTCTACCTCCGGCTTGCCGCCTCCGATGTTGAGGATCTCAGAAAGAAGTTAGTTGCAGGGTCTGTTGGTGCAGCCTTGATGATATTAGCCATTCTTTTGTTTGGCATTTGGAGGTGGAGGAGGAGGGCAACAGGGACAGTGAAGTCAGTGGAGGGTTCACTCAGAGCCTATGCATACCGCGACTTGTTAATAGCAACTAAGAATTTCTCGGAGAAGTTGGGCGAGGGTGGGTTTGGTTCAGTATTCAAAGGAACATTACCTGATTCAACTCACATAGCTGTCAAGATGCTCGAAAGCATAAGCCAAGGAGACAAGCAATTCCGAACAGAAGTAAGCACGATCGGGACCATCCAGCATGTGAATCTTGTCAGGCTTCGTGGGTTCTGCTCTGAAGGTGACAAAAAGCTATTGGTCTATGAATTCATGCCAAATGGCTCCTTAGACTATTGTCTCTTTCAAAGAAAGGACTCGAAGACCTTGGATTGGAAAACGAGGTACCAAATTGCTTTGGGAACGGCTCGAGGTCTGGCTTATCTCCATGAGAAGTGCAGAGACTGCATTATACATTGCGACATCAAGCCAGAGAACATCCTTCTAGATTCTGAATTCTGTCCAAAAGTGGCAGATTTTGGCCTGGCAAAGCTTGTTGGCCGAGATTTCAGCAGGGTTTTGACGACCATTAGAGGCACAAGAGGGTATCTTGCGCCGGAGTGGATCTCCGGAGTGGCCATAACAGCAAAAGCTGACGTTTATAGCTATGGAATGATGCTATTTGAATTTGTATCAGGACGGAGAAACTCAGAGGTAACGGAAAATGGGGACATCAAGTTCTTGCCAACATGGGCTGCTAGGAAGATATCTGAAGGAGGTGACCTGCTCGATCTGTTGGACCCAAACTTGGAGGCCAACGTAGATACTGAAGAGCTAACTAGGATTTGCAGAGTTGCTTGCTGGTGTGTCCAAGATGAGGAAAAGCACAGGCCATCGATGGGGCAGGTTGTTCCAATACTCGAGGGGGTGTTGGGTGTGAACCTGCCCCAGATGCCGAGAGCCCTTCAACTGTTAGTTGATAATCAGGAGCATATAGTTTTCTTCACCGAGTCGTCATCGTCTAACCAGAGTTCCCAGATGATGAGCAATACATCAACTGCTTCCGTGCAGAACCAAAATAGTTCATCTTCAACAAATTCCAATTCTTGAGGATGATAAGATAAATGCCTTCGTACAACTAGTGCTTCACTTAAGATATTGCATATTCTCTTCTGCTTTTTCTGTCGTCAAGAAAGAGGCAGCATTTGGGGATTGGCTTTCTTGGGTTTTTCCCCCTAGCTATTTTAGTCATATAGATACAAGCAAGCTTGGACTAGGTGCCAGGCCAGACCATTTGCAATGACCCTTCATTCTATAAGATGATGGAGTTCTCCGCTTTATGAGATCCAAGGTGATATTTGTAATTGTAATCAATAACTGTCATCTCCACTTTCTGATAATTTTTGCACTGGAATTGGGACTTGCGTCTTCAAACAGGGGCTTTCTCAATGTGGGTGCAGAATACCTTTTTATCTGCTTTTAACTAATTTTAGTCAACACTCACCTGGTTTTTGATTCACCACACTCGTGAATTAAGCTTCAGCCTTCAGGTTAGGACCCAGGTTGGAAAACTGATGTATGCCTCGTCGCTTGAATGTGCTCTTCTAGCTCAGAATTTGTAATTAGATTCCACATGAAATGTTCTAATGCCAGGTCCTTGTTGAGACGATTATCATTTTGACCACGTTATTCTCCATAAAGTGGAATCACTTTAGTTTAATTTTGAAGAGTGCAGCACGGGCTAATCGAATGCACCATTCTTGTCCGTGGTTCGTTTCGCGTAGGCCCTCCCATTCCCCATTTGATATGCCATGATTTCCCAAACTAAATCCTAGCTTACTCTCAGATTCCTTTTTTCGAGTGTTACTTTACACTATGGGTAATAACATTGTTTGCCAACATCAGGCTGATGGAAATTACTGTAATAACATTTTTTGCTTTTCATGATATGATAACCACCGATATAATATTTAAATCTTAAACAACACTTTTCTCTGATAGTTTAAATTTTTGGAACGAAGCAGGGAGGTCCTGAGTTCGAATTTTCCAGCCTCCATCTTGCCTCCCTAATTAAATATGTCCAAGCTTGGTACTAGGCAAAAAAACCAAATTAAGAGTAAGTGGGAATGTTAGAATATTTAAATCTTAATCTACACCTTCCTTTAATAATTTAAACTTTTAGAACAATTGACAGTAGTCCTACAAAATCTCACAACCACCACTACCATTAAAATTACGACTCGCTGGTCACTAGTATTGGTATATTATGATAGCCATGCTGACCTATGTAGTTTGTTCTCAATCAACCGTTTCGCGATGATCTTTGCAACGGCACAAAAGCTTTTTAAAAGCATATGAGTATCCATAGTCATATCTCATGAGATTGACTTGAGTCCAATAACTTCAACAGAATTCCCTCCTTCCATGGAATGCTGAAGATCAGAGAAAAAAATACGCACATGAAATCACGTAGCATGCAAGAAAAAAATTGTCATACACAATCAATGTATAGATGATGTAATGTGGCAGAAGTAAATATATCTCCATAGCACAAAATTTGTGAATGAAATATGTACATTGTTTTAGCTAACACACAATGTTATTTCCAAGATCTGTAGATGAATAAACTAGAGAGGTCACTAGATAAGATCATTTAACTAAAATATGTTTAAAAAGAAGCAACAAGACTGCGATTGACATTTTCCTTCCTTTTAGAGCGGACTCCCCTATTTCGGCATGGTTTATTTGGGATTTAAATTTGAAGTGCTCCCAATAATACTTGAATCCAAATACAACATGCAAATGAGCAAACTTATTTGTAATCTGAGCCAACGTTTCATTGGTTGCCATTTGCATTTAAAAAATGCTTGACTTACTAAGACTGGTTTATAAAATTGATTTATTAAGTGATGTGCTAAACCATTATTAATTCTTGAGCATGACCCACTTTTATTAAAAGGTTACTCACAATCTCACACATTATTTAGCATTTATAAATCACTCTTAAAAAGTCTAGCATTGTTGTTTGTATTTTAAAAACCGATCCAATTTGCGCATGAATTCCATTTTAGATCAAAACACCCAAGCCACTCTTGTGACATCTCTCTATATATAAGCTCAAAAAAATTCTTATTACCCTAACATTTCTCCTTTTCATTGATACCTACTTGACTTCAAATTCAAAATGAATATATTTACAAACCATAATTTGCCAGAACAAAATTCTCTTCGCCAAAAGTCTACTACTAACTAGACCCCGATCATGATCTATCACGCAAGACAGCATTTTCACGTAAAAAAATTAATGCAACAGCGGCTCTTTCTTCATTTTTGAGGACGGTTCCTTTCACGCATCCTCCCTAGAACTCCCATAATTAACTGCGCTACAGTCTTTCTTCCCTTCCTCTCATCTGTCTCTACCTGCAAAAACTTCACTGTCTTCTGTCTTCTGGTCCTCGCATCATCGGCATTGTCGATGACGCTCGGGCGAAGCCAGCGAGTCACCACAAGAAGCCACATTGATGCGAAGACTATCGCATAAGCTCTGCCACACAACACCGTCCCCGTCAGACTAATGAACAGCAGATATGCCATATCAAGCTTGGCTTGCTTCGTTCGTGACTGATCTTGATGATCCGGGCTTTGCTCTTGCTTCATTGATGAGCCATTGTACGAGAATCCACTGGGAGACCATGGTTTGGACGCACAGCCTACGTGTTCTAATGCTGAACTCGAACCCGAAGAAGAAGGAGAGTTTGAAGAAAAACGATTCGTCTGATCATCAATAAGCTTCTGATCATTATTATCACGCAACAACCCCCTTGGTTCGGCATCCATTGAATGACAGCGTTTCGTCAACAATGAGTTTTGAAGAGAACTACTTCTTTTCCTGCGGATACTCCGAGCCTGCGAAGAAAAAAAATCGAGAAAAATAAGTACATACAGAACCACTAAAATTTTCCTCACGTAGTTTTCAGAACTAACGTGACATTTTCACGATAATAGTAGTTTCTTCCACAACATAATATGTACTCGTCATTGGATTTCGTTAATAGCACAAACTAGAAAAACGAATAAAGTGGGAATACAAACCAAAGCGGTGTCGAAGAGGGCGGACTTTAACATGCGCGAAAAGCTATGCTTTCTCGATCGAGCATACGGTGATTTCCTGCTCGCTTTCTCATTGCCGTCCTCATCCATTAAAAGATGCATGAGCTGGTTCCGTCCACGCCTGGGCTCGAGCATCACTTCCTCAACAACGGGCCGTCTGAAGCAATGCAAGAACTTGATCCTCGACACATTCTTCATCCTCTCTCAACACTTCGAGCGTTGCAGATCACGATCCGTGTTTTGGACTCAACTAAGAAAAAGAGAGACGAGGCAGGGAAAGATGGAGAGGCCACTCGTTATTTCTGGATGGCTTGGAGTCGAAAGGCCATAGGTTTAGTGTTGTTTTGGATCACTTGTTTCTTTTGTGCTAGTGTACGTACGTGTATATCTCTCTCTATATATAAATATTGCTATTTTCAGAGGGAGCATTACTATTGGGTGGTTAAGGATTTAAATGCTTGAATGAGAAGGTCAGAGAAAAGGCCGAGAGCGGATAATGGATTGCTGCCGCCGATGGACAGACAGGTGGGAAGGGAGGGTATATAAGTCCGCACGTCTTGCCTTATGATTTTTGTAACGATCCGATTTGACGAGAGCGAGGAGTGATCGCCAAGGCTAGAGGACCTGGACAATAAACGGCTCCTGGCAAGGGCAGAAATGAATCAAACTATATACCAAAAAGAGGGAGAGCGAACTTGGGATATATGTGTGAAAATTGGAATTAATTCACGAAAGCATCTTTTCACATAAAGGCAATACTAGCATATGCAGGTGAAAGTGCTCTCAAGATAGGTGACCTTTTGGCAATATGCTTCTATATATGCCAAAAGACAAAACCGTGAGACTTGATATGAGACAGACGAAATCGAACAATTCCTAAGTGAGTTAGATCCAGGGCATCATAGTTTTAGCAACGAGAAATGGCTTTGAATATGATTGGTCATCATTATGATTGTCAAGGCATTTCTAGATTAATCAATCTTTGAGAGGGGTTAAATTATGTAGTTGCCTTAACATCCAAGAAATGCTGACCTTATTCCTTTTATTTGCTGCATTCAATTCAAGGAGTCTGTTGTTGCTTCATGAATCCAAAGGGGTGCCTTGAAAATGCTCGTGCGAACAAGCATTTTGCTTGCACGCATGCTACAAGCCAAAAGTTTCACCTGCTTACCCATAATCGCAAGAAATCGAATCGTGCCATTTCCGTTGGTGAGTAAATGCAGTGGTGGTCTGTAGCCATTCGAGCAGAGAAACAGCAGATGGGAAATCTGACGATCATGCATATGTAACATCTGCCTTTCCTACCCATACGTCGAACGAACCTCTTGTGTCCAAAATTTGTGTAATGCGTGGCCCCACTTATGTCTTGACATCTTAATGTCTAATAATCTCCAAAAGCTTATGCATCACCCTCTGATCATTTCCATTAGGGTCTTCTAAAGAAATACGCAAATTAAGCCTGTCAAATAAGTGAGTCGTATTGGGTCAAAAAAGATCCAATCCAAATTGACCCATTTAAGCTAACCAATGAGGGTTACCCCAGTGGCCACCCTTCCCACTTGGAAAGGGGGGAGGCAGGGAGTTTGATTCCCCGCCTTCTCAGAGGGTCTAAGGGTGGGGACAATTCAGTGAAGAAGCAGGGTTTCAAAACCTACACATAGCACACACAGTGGTTTGTAAAATAGAAATAGGATAGAAAACAAAAAAAAATGATCCATTTAAACTGTTTTTATGCGACACAATTTTAGCGTTCCATACCCAACCCGACTAGCACCCAACATATACCCGACACAATCCAATCCAATCTATGAAAACTCATATTCACCCTTTTAATATGTTATTATCCGTCTTTTATGCATAGAACGAAAATTCATCTACTACATATTCAATGAAATAATATAAGTTTATTTAGACCAGAAAAAGAAGGATAATAATACCATGTCAAATTTCATCCTTTCCATTGAAATCAACCCACAACACTAGAAATTTTTTTTAGAAACAGAGCAAAAACCCTCCCCAGCGTGCATTCCTCCCATCAATTTATGAAAAACTTCTAATGTTTCCCATCGTAGTTCATCTCGCCAGAAGCTGCGCGTTTTGTAGATTTTTCCTTTTCAAATTTCCTTGAAGACTCCAAATTTGTTTTAGCCTTGAAATGCCGAATGAGTTGAAATATGGGTCATTTAAGCAACCTATCATAACCCTTTTTACTAAGTCTGGTTGTTAACCCACTTTGGCCCACTTTGTTGCCAAACAAGTTACCCATTCTCCTAATGACCATCAAATATGAGTTGCAAAATGGGTCCGTGATCCATTTTGCCGGCTTTAACGACCACATCATTTTGATCTATAACCAAAGATTTCGATTGATGGGTTATATCAATGTAGCTTCCTTTTTTTTTTCTTTTTCCCTTTTGAAAAGAATGTAGCTTCTTTTAAGAAGTGAAATAAAGCAATTTAACCCGCATTCGCTTTTACCGTTTCCTAACTAGCAAGCTGAAAACCCTTTTTCTTTTTTTACTTATATCACCCATTCTAATGTATATAATAAGTGACGGAATCATGTACTTCCGTATTAAAAGCCAATGATTTTGCTAAATCTGGCTCAACGTTATGAGCGGACAGCGCCTGTTTCATTGGGCCTAGCTTAGATTCTGTTTAACTTAATACATTGGCCCATAATCCTAAATGGAGCTTACGATCGTCAAAGGACAGAACAATATTTGTTTATTACCACAGATTAATGAGATTTAAACAACGCACTCTGAAACGGGCCGGCAACGACATCCGTGTTCCGTTACGACCGATACCTATTGTTGTCACAAAAACACTCAAAACCTTTCAAAATATCCAAACACCGAGACATCATATATGTAATTTTTCGAAAATTTCCTCATTTAAAGTAATTTTTGTTTTCAGCTTTAAAATTTAGAAGTAGAGCCACAAAGGCATGCAACACAGAAGTAGGTGAATAACAACACCCCAAATAGCCCCGCCTCCATGATGTAAAACTCAATTTTTGCTAAACTTTCATCGAAGGTCACTGAATCTCTCTATCAATTCAACAAAAAGGTTTCAAATTTCGGCCACATCAAACTCCAACTTGCTAGACCGCATTGAAAACGAAATTGAAGCCGAGCTGCAATTCTACGAGTCCACTCGAAAGTGATGGTATACGAAGTCAAGGATGATGTGAAGAAATTTCTCCAAGAGATTAAAATTAGCTTAATTAAACAATAAAGAAATATTCAGCCGCAAGGGTTAGGACAATAACAGAAAATGGGAACTTGCACGAAAAAGAATGTCGGATTCACCTGTCTGGTCTTCGATTTCCTTCGGAAAAGAACAAAAATTAAAAGAGAATTTCCGCACAAATACGGTCCAGTTTGACCTAAACCTAGTATTTGCATCGACCAACATTTGATAGTCAAAGTCTAGCAATCAGGCCGCCACATTAGTGTGTCAAGCACTGAGGGGACTACATGAACGAAATATTGAAATTATCAAGGTACAAATTTCGTACATTTCCCATATGTGTTGCCTAATTTTCAGTTTCTAGATAAGATCATAGAAATTGGCTAAGAATTAGAATAGGCATATCCATCGAGAAGTCTTGTTTCTCGTTCTTATTTAATTTAAATTTTGCATTTTTTGAGAGAGGGAATATAAATTGACTTGAGTGGAAATTTTACCGCGGGGTAAAAAATGGGGCAAAAAAATAAAAAATAAATAAATAAAGAGGGGGACGTCATGCACAAGTCATGCTTATTAAGACATGCAAGGAAAAGTCAGGTCAATTTAGGATGGTCAACACAGTCTAAACGACGTTAAAGCGTGTGGAAATTACCCTTCTTCATTCAAATGCCAAGAGCCGCGCTCTTCGAAAAAAATTTAATGCAAGCCTTGTTATGTGAACGGGGAATTTTTGGTCATGTAATAAGGTGGAATCGAATGTCAAATGATAGGCCATAGTTTACTCGATCTCGACTTTGCTCAAAATAATTAAGTTGACTTGAAGAAAAACCCCCTCTTGCGTAATTATAAAGAAAGACCCCTTTGCCTAGGATTTGGGACCAAAATGACTGGTTCAAGCACATCTAGTGCGTGCATGAAGACACGCATCCAGGTATTTTCCATTACGTCTTTCGCGACGCACTCCTGACATCGCGGTTCATTTCTTTAACGAAGGCAGTGCGTTATTCTTCGAGGTGAATACCATGTATTAAACAATACAAACGCTAGATCCGATAGCGAGTTATCAAGATTTGACTTGAGCCCCATGTTTGATTAGTCAATGTTTTCAAACGTTCTTTTCCTCATTGCATGGTGTGCATGACATAGAGTTGACCTGCTTTTGCCGTGGAAGACGGACCAAGTCATGCTATTTTATTTCTCTAGGGGTTAGTATGCTCGCATGAAAAGCATCTTTTGGAGTGACGGGCTTTTTGTTATGGACGAGCAACGAGGGCTCTAATTGGTTCTGCAAGGACAGGTCTCCATCACCGTCCGTCTCTCGCCTTCCGATTCCTCGAGAGGTTGTTCTCAAGGGCTAAATTAATTTATCATCTAGAACTCTAAGAACTTTAGCCCAATGGCGATGGATTTGAATGGGGTGAGCACTGAGCAGCAAGTTGAAATTTCTAATATAATCTTGATGTTGATTAGAACCCATGAATATCTTTTCTGGGAATGTTTCAACGGACAATGAAATCTTAAAAGCAACGCAAGTCTGAAAAGAATCAAATTTAGTCACATTTTGCAAGACTAGGAAATAGGGCGGGTGGAACGATCGGTGCTAATGATCCTATTAGGTGTTTATCGCAAATGGTCACACACCTATTACAAAATGTTCGGTCCGAGTTATAGCTCTTCCACATCATCCACACCCGAAGATTCAAGATCAAGGAGTCCGTCACTGAAACCCCACTAATATGATAGGAGTAGTGAAGTTTCTCTGCACAATATATGATTCAACTAGTTTAAGGCAATTTGAGCTGTTTAGGGTGCTCACCATTGCACATTTGTTACAGAACGTTAGATTTGAGTCATAACTACTCTGCATCACCAACACCACCAAGGTTGGTGAGCTCGTCAACATGGTCCTTCCAAGATGCTAGCGGTGGGGTCTCTTCATACAAGGTATGTTTCAAGGTCCGCTCACAACATGAATCGAACTCATGACCTTGTGGAAGATAAATGACCCAATAGGCCATTGTCTTGGCGGTTGGCGAACTTGATTAGGTGCAAATACCGCAAGTGTTGTGTATATACACTAGTTCCATCGTGAATAAAGAATTTGTGAGATACAAGAAATGAGCCTGGCGTTCTCATAGAGGATATTCCCTGTAGTCAAAAGCAAAAATTCATTTTTCAAGTAACATTAGTAACACTAAGCTTGCTGTATAAAATCGATCTAGGATGACCGTCTTCGAGTTCAAACCTAGGAAGCATGGACACTCTCCGGGGACTTCCGTGTCGTGTCGGATACCGACACTCGTCCGACACTCTTTTTTATTATTATTTATTTATGTATGGATTTAAATCGAATTAATTTGATTGAAATAATCATAAAAATGATAATTTATTATGTATATATAAAAATATATATTAAATATATAACGTGTATCAACGTGTCGAATTTCTTTATTTTTTAAAAAATGAAGTATTGCATAAAAATGATAATTTATTATGTATATATAAAAATATATGTTAAATATATAACGTATATCAACGTGTTGAATTTCTTTATTTTTTAAAAAATGATGTATTGCATCGCGTGCCACGTACCGATGCTACTTATGTTCAAAGTTAACGTCGAAGCTCCGACTCATCCGGCCTTGTCCAAGCAAAGGTGAACGGTCTGTCTTTTACCATGCGAAATCGCTTTCTAACCATCCAAAACTGCCTTTTCAATATTTCTTCCACACGGACACGTGCATGGAAATTCATAAAGAAGGGAGAAAAAAGATCCCACTAAATTAATCCTGGACAGCGGACAACCTGGCCCCAAAACCTAGAAAAACGAAAAGTAAAGAAGCATACTTAATGCACATTAACAGACCCCGACGTGTCGGAAGCGGGATCGAATTTTCCCGCAATCGTTCGTATTGCTTCCATCGTCACTTTCCTCTGCCCTGGGGACCTCGAAAAGGATGATACCCAAGACTTCCGCGAACGTGAATGCACGAACCTTCGAACCTTTTGGTCCCTCTCTCTCTCTCTCTCTCTCTCTCTCTCTCGATCTCGAGGAGTATGATCTTGAAATTCTTGTCTCTTGTAATAACGTTGATGGGTTCCTGGAGAAGTATGCGCCTTTTTGACGGGGTGATGCCCGTGCCCGACATGGACGAAGTCAAACGACATGGATGCTTCCATTGGGTTTTCATTCATGAACTCCCCCGTTGAAATTATGAATCGAGTCCGGTCGACAATGGCCTTAGTTTTTCACCTGTGCAACGCCGGTGGCTTCGACTATTTTCGAGTGATGTCCTCTTTTCCACGCGCGTTTTGTCGCTGTGGTTGCTGTACAAAGACGAATGAAGCTGAAGATCCAAGTCTGGTCCAATCGTCAGATGAACCACCCAGTATTTTATTTTCCTTGGGGTTGTAATTGAAAGCAGTCAATGCTTGTTTATAGGTAATATTAGCCGTTCTTGACATGGTTTTTAGAGAGGATTTTTTAATATTTTCCCCGTTCTTTGCACTTAGCCTCCATGGATACATGGACCGACCACCTTGTTGTAAGTTGGTCCGTGTTCATCAAAACGAAGTTTAGCGATAACTGTTCTTATTTTGAGTAAAGGAGGGTGCGGGAAATATGATCAACTAGCTATTGAACTGAGATCGGTGATCTCGTGGACCCGTTGACTCATGACGAGCATGCATAGGGACAACTAAGGAGACTCAAATATAATTTGTCCAGCTTTTAGTATACATACGTCGTGTCATTTTGGTCAAGCAATGACATAACATGAAGATAGGAGTACGCTCTTTAACTTCCACTCCTCCAGATAGGGCTTGATAGAAGAGTCTCATCCGGAGTCAATCAACTTGCATTGGAAGAAAAATTTAGGAGATAGCTAGCGAATGCCCGGATTCTCTATATCTATGAAAAGAAATATATCATATAAATTCATTTTATGGGAAAAGTGTCAGAAAAAATCTAAACCTATTTTATTTGTGCTAATTTAATCCTAAATCTTTTTTTATACCAATTTAGTCTTAAACCTTTTGCTATAGTGCCAATCAGTCCTTCCAACTAATTTTGGTTGGACGTTGCTAATGTAGATGCCGGATGGCTGATGTGACACCGCATGTGCTAACGTAGATAATTTTTAATAATATTTTTTGACTTTATAAATTATTTTTTATGATGTATTCTTTTTTTCTTTTCTTTATTTTATTTTTTCCCTTTCTTCTACTTTTTTCCGATGATTGGCCTCAAGCGATGCCTGGCCGGGCTAGCTTCGCTTGGGCAAGGTCGCCGTCAGTTGACCCTCACCTGTGGCGAGTGACAACAACGTCGCCAGGCGAGGCTAGCCCGGTCGGCCATCGCCTATGGCCGATGGCTGATCACTGGCAAAAAGGTTGAAGAAATTTTTAAAAAATTAGAAAATAAAAAATATTATAATATTATTAAAAATTGTCTACATCATCGCCGGCAGTGCCGCATATGGATAATATCCACGTCAGCAATATCTAACCAAGATTAGCTAGAAAGATTGAATTGACACTATGTCAAAAAGTTTATCACTAAATTGGTATAAAAAAAGGTTTCAAACTAAATTAGCATTAATATAATAGGTTTAGGACTTTTCAGACACTTTTCCCTTCTTAATGTACTTGTGCATTTGTATAAGATCTAATATGTTAATAATTGTTTTTTGATATGTAGTTGACTTAGTCTATTAGACCACACAATATAGCTTCTCGTGTTTGTGTATCTCTACATACCTACCATCGAATTGTATAATTTCTTGTTTGTCTACGGGCTTCTTAATGCTATCTTGCTTCAAGAATTTGCGAGAAGGCACACAAATTGATAATGCACCATACCACTGTGTATCTTTTTGCCCTATCATTGTCTTCAAAGTCTGTACTTATGTATGTGAAGTGAGCTTGTAATTGAATACCCTTTTAACATCATGTTTCATAATATACTCTACGCCTTACATGTGCAGCACCTAGTCAGCATACTTGGCGCAGGATTTATAGAAGGGATAATGACACAAACAGTCTCTAAACTTTGGCTGAATGTGTAATTTGATCCTTGAACTTTTAATTTGTTCAATGTAATCCTTGAACTTTAGCTTAATGTTCAATGCGATCCCTAAACTTTTTATATATGTTCAATTTAGTATCTGAACTATATGAAAATATACAATATAGTCTCTGAACTTGAATTAATAAAAGAACTACATTGAATATTTTTGTAAAGTTCAGTGATTATATTGAGCATATACCAAAAGTTCAGGGATCATATTGAACATTAGGTTAAAGTTCATGGACTATATTGAATAAATTAAAAGTTCATGAATCAAATTATATATTGAATTAAAGTTAAAGGACTATTTGTGTCATTTTTCCTTTATAGAATATTACCACACACAAGTTACAATTTCAACTTGAACAAGTTGATAAGGTAGATGCTTATACCATCGTGAGTCCCATGCATGGCCTAACTTGAAGGCATAAAGATAATCGTTTGTTTCTCTCTCACTGCTGGAACCGAATCCTCATCTGGGGTATATAAGGCAAATACTTTAATAGTTCCCTCGTTTGCAATGCCAAGTGTTTGCTTAAAAAAATTGTCAGACCCATAAAAAAGGAAGCTGCTCTACAATTATTAAATTTAAAAGTGAAAACAACATAAAGTAGGGTTGGCTATCTTACCAAGAAAAGACAAGCCCGACGCTGTACTAATCGTGTGGAACACGTTGAGGAGGAGAATACCAAAAAAATCCAAAATATATCGTAATAATACCAATTCAATCATAAATATTCTTTTACCAATTGAGTTCTAAATATTTTATATTTATGTCAATTTAGTTTATCTAATTAATTTTAATCGGAAATTACTGATATGGACACTGGCCGTTCTACATGATGCTGTCGGTGCTGACATAGACATTTCTAAAGAATTTTTTAAATAATATTTTAATAATCTTTCGAATTATTATTTATTTTTTCTTTTCTGTCTCTTTCATTTTTTTTTCTTTTCATCTTCCTCTAGTTAGTCACCGAGGTCCGTTGAGGTCGGTCTTGTCAGCCATTGGCGAGGTTGAGCCTTGCCGAACAACGACGAGGTTGACCTCGTCGGCTGGCTAGAGAAAGAAGAAAAAAAAAGAAAGAGAAAGAAAAAAAGAAAAAAGAAAAAAAATAAATGATTGAAATAATTATTATAATATTATTTTAAAATATCCATGTGAGTGCCAGCTGTGTCACGTAGGATGATCGTCGTCCATGTCAGCGATTTCCGATCAAAATTGGCCTGATGGACTGAATTGACACAAATCTAAAAAGTCTAGGACTCAATTGGTAAACAAAAAATTTATGACTGAATTAGCACAAGTATAATAGATTTATGACTTTTTTGGTAATTTTCCTCACGTCTAATGTCTTAAAAAGGTAAAAAAATTATTCTTCCTATACACACATTGAGAGAGAGAGAGAGAGAGAGAGAGAGAGAGAGAGATGGCAAGGACACCAGGGTGAGACAAGAATGGAATGAAAAAGGGAACATGGACTCTTGAGGAAGACAAGAAGCTGAGGGCCTACGTGAGCCAATATGGCAACTGGAATTGACACAAACCCCCCAAGTATGCAGGTAGAATTATCTATAATCGTTCGATATGTTTTCAAATCATCAAGTGTCGTTTTAAGTAACATGTGCACAGGAATGAAATTTGTGATCTTATGGATCTTCTTCTCAGAATCAGTTGAAGGTTTTCCAGCTCCTCTTTCTCGAAGGAAAGAAAAAAAAACAAGAACCTGGAAACCTTGAAATAAGCTCTTTCTACTTGCCAAGCTGTAGAATTTCCCTTTTATCTGTAAATGGAGAAATTACAATTCTCGCTGCTAAATCGATAGTCTTCTATAATTTTTAAGGTTCAAGGGAGAAAAGTGCTAATTTCTAATCTTCAAGTGCTTCTTTAGGTGTTAAGGTTAACGCAAAATCTCTTGAATAATTTCTTTTTTTCCCTCCTTAGAAGTAGGAGAAGAAGTACCATTTCTATTTTGAATTCAAGCTTCTATGCTCACAGTTTTATTATAGCGAAAAGAAGGCAAAAGTATCCGCAGATCTCCTTTCTCTCTATTCTCGCGATTGATACAATAGCCGTGGCAAAGAGAAGCTCTACAAAAAGAGGATGAAGTTGTAAATAACTTGAGTTCTTACTCTTAATTACATATGCATGTTGTAGCAGCTTACAGTTTAGATTTCTTTCTTTCCCCTTCAAATTTGCAGGGTTATCAAGATGTGGAAAAAGTTGCGGACTCAGATGGATGAATTGCTTTAGGCCAGATATCAAGAGAGGGAATTATACCAAGGAAGAAGAAGGAATCATCACCAGACTCCAAGGATTGCTCGGGAACAAGTAAGTTATAGCTTGAATAATCATCTGGAAATGTGACTTATAACCGATAGAGAAGTGAAACAAAGCAATTTAACCCGCATTCGCTTTTACCGTTTCCTAACTAGTAAGCTGAAAACCCTTTTTTCTTTTTTTTAGTTATATCACCCATTCTAATGTATATAATAAGTGACAGAATCATGTACTTTCGAATTAAAAGCCAATGATTTTGGTAAATCAGGCTCAACGTTACGAGCCAACTGTGCCTATTGCATGGGGCCACGCTTAGATTCTGTTTAATCTAATACATTGGCATATAATCCTAAATGGAGCCTGCGATGGTCAAAGGACAGCAGAATACTTTTTTATTAGCACAGATTAATAAGATTTAAACAACGCACTCTGAAACAAGCTGACAACGACACCTATGTTTCGTTACGACTAATACCGATTGTTGTCACAAAAACACTTGCAACCTTTCAAAATATCCAAACACTGAGATGTAGAATCATATGTAACTTTTCGAAAATTTTCGTATTCAAAGTGATTTTTGCTTTCAGTTTGAAAATTTATAAGTAGAGCCACAGAGACAAGTTAGAAGTAGGTGAATAACGCCACCCAAATAGCCCCGCCTCCATGAAGCAAAACTTAATTTTTGCTAAACTTTCATCGAAGGTCACTGAATCTCTTTCAATTCTATTGGTTGTTTGTTTGTAAAACAAACAAAATAATTCCTTTTTTTCTTTGTCTCACGTAGAAAAGTTTTGAGAAAGTGAGCCACTTTATATATGTGACTGTCTTCTTCCTTGTTAAAGTGAAGACAATGGAGTATGGACTAGACTTATCAATACCTACATGTGGGTGTGCGATTATTAGGTGCACTTAGCGCGCTCGCGAATGATAATTGGCACTAATCCTCATTTATTATTTTTATTTATTAAATTTAGAATTTATTATTATAAAATAACGATTTTATCATATTGAAACAGTGTGTCTGTTCGCAATAGAGTTGCGGTTATTTTTTATTAATTAATTTCAAAATTTATTATTTTGCCTAATAGTTGTTAGGCACTCTTACAACCTTTAAAAGAATTGTGTCCCTTTGGATTAATAAAAATGATTAAAAAATAATAATGATTAAAAATATTATTCTTTTATTTTATTACTATTTCATTCCGAATTTTCATATATCTTTTTTCAACATGACTTTTGATTTCGTACCAATTCACTATACATTTTTTCGATGAAGGGACGCCTTTGTTCGAAAGGATGTAATTAGTGAGTCAGTTTTTACATGGTTGAATATTAAGTCTCTTTATTCGGATTTTTAGGGTGCGAATGGTAACTATTCTGCTTCAGAAATCAAATTCTTGTCAGAAATTGATTTCCGAAATTCTTGCAAGAAATTAATTTTTAGAGGAGAAATCTGTTTGATAAAACATGACTAATTCTGCTCCAGAAATTAATTTCTAGAACATAAATCTATTTTTACTTTTTTTTATTTTTTTCGGCACCTCAAAAAAATAAATTTCACTCAAAGTGGGTGCCCAAAGGTATTCTTAGCCATTTTGTGAAGTTTTGAGATTTTTGATTTTTTTATTTTTTTGGCACCTCAAAAAAATTAAATTTTACTCAAAGTGGGTACTCAAAGGTATTCTAAGTCATTTTGTGAAGTTTTGAAATTTTTGATTTTTTATATTTTTTTGGGCACCTCAAAAAAATTAAATTTCACTCAAAGTGGGTGCCCAAAGGTATTCTAAGCCATTTTGTGAAGTTTTGAAATTTTTTATTTTTTTGGGCACCTTAAAAAAATTAAATTTCACTCAAAGTGGGTGCCCAAAGATATTCTAAGCCACTCTGTGAAGTTTTGAAATTTTTGATTTTTTTATATTTTTTGAAAAAAATTCACCAAATTTCCTATTTTCCCGAAATCTTACTTTTTTTATTTTGTGGAAATTTTTATGAATTTTTCTGGAATTATTCAATTTTTATGCATTTTCTGAAAAATAAAAAATAAAATTAGTGAGAAAAAGAAAGAAAATAGGGAGAATGCATTCTAGATCTTTTTCTTGCCCAAAACTCATTCTGGAATCAAAAATGCATTTTGGAATCAAGAATGCATTCTAGAATGAACTATTTTTAACAAACGCATTTTTATTTCAGAATGCAAAAATTGCTTTAAAATGCATTTCGGAAATTTTTTAACAAACGCATCTCTGTTTCGGAATCCATTATGGAGCAGAATTTCTACTTCAAAATAGATTCCATGCGTGCCCTTAGACACTTTTTTCATTAAGAAAAACTGCAACCATTCTTTTTAATTGTTTTTCTAAAGAAATTCTAGAGATATACCGAAATTGCTATTCGGTATTCTCATTCGAGACTTTGTTGTATCATGAAGGAAATTTGCCGGTGACCATTAGCAATTTCGTGGGGCAAATAATTCATTAAAGAAAGTAATATCACGCCTCAAAATCTGACTTTGTTGTTCATCCTGTTTGAAGTTAAAGTTTCCTTTCTTCTACAATTCAAATGAGTTAAAGTCTGAAGTAACTTCGTGGGGCAAATAATTCCTTAAAGAAAGTGATATGACGGCTCAAAATTTGACTTTGTTGTTCATCCCGCTTGAAATTAAAGTTTCCCTTTTTCTACGATTCAGATAGAGCATACTTCCAACAAATGCAACAAAAGGTTTCTTTCAATTTTGGGCCACATCAAATTCCCCAACTTGATAAACCGGACTGAAAACGAAATCGAATCCGAGCTGCAAGTCTAGTGGTCCGCTTGAAAGTGATGATACATGAAGGCAAAGATGATGTGAAGAAATTTCTCCAGGATTAAAACAGCTTAAATAATAAATAAATAAAAACAACATTCAGACGCGAGGGTTAGGCCGAAAACTGGAAAATAGGAACTTGCACGAAGAAGAATGTCAGGTTCACCTGCCTGGTCTTCAATTTCCTTCGGAAAAGAACAAAAACAAAAGAGAGTTTCCACAGAAATAGGGACCAGCTTGACCTAAACTATCATTAGCACCGACCAACATTTCGTAGTCAAGTCTAGCTATCAAGCCACCACAGTAATGTTCCAAGCACTGAGGGGACTACATTAACGAAATATTGAAAATTATCAAGGTACAAAATTCCGTTCATTTCCCGTATTTGTTGCCAAATTTTCAACTTCTAGATAAGATCATGGAAATTGGCTAAGAATTCCAATAGGCATCATCATCGAGAAGTCCTGCTTCTTGTTCCTATTAAATTTTACTCTTTTTTTTATCTTTTGGAGAGGAAATATGAATTGACTCGAGTGGAAATTTTTACCGGAGGGTGGTCAAAAAATGGGGGGAAAAAAGAAAAAAACAAAAAATGAACAGTACGACGTCAGGCGTGAATCATGCCTTGTAAAGACATGAACGAAGGAAAGTGGAAATAGACAGGTCAATTCAGGATAGTCAACAGAGTTCGGACGACGTTAAAGCGCGTGAAATTTACCCATTTTTCATTCAAATGCCAAGGCCCACGCTCTCCAGAAATAATAATGTGAGCTTACTATGTGAACGGGGAATTTTTTGTCATGAAATAAAAAGGCGGAATCGAATGTGAAATTGAATATGTGATAGTTTACTCGAGCTTGACTTGGCTTACAGTAATTAAGTTGACTTGAAGAGAACCAACTGTGGGTAAAAGTTATGAAGAAAGACCTTTTCTGCCCAGGATTTGGGACCAAACGACTGGTGCAGGAGGCATCTAGCGCGTGTATGGAGACATGCAGGTGTTTTCCGTTACGTTTTTCACGACGCTCACCCGACGTCGCAGTTCATTTCTAGAAGCGATTAATTGATGACAAAACATTTCACGGTGGTCGTGAGGACCGATGAGCACGTTGAGCCAAAACGGAGTTGGATCGCTCGATCGGAACGAAGAAAATGACGCCCACCATCGCCGGGTAAATCGTTGATTAGCTTATCCAAAGCAGATCGACGCAAGCCAATGAAAGGGGAAAATTACCAAAAAAAAAAATCATAAATCTACTGTATCTGTGTCAATTTGGTCATAAACATTCAAATGTGCTAATTGAGTCACAAAACTTTTTATGTTTTGCCAATTCAATCTATCCGGCCAATTTTGACCAAAAATTATTGATGTTGGCATCGATTATCCTATATGATAAGGTTGATGTTAACGTTGACATTTTTTTTTAATAAATTCTTTGGTTTTTTTTCCTTTTATCTTTTCTCTTCTTTTCTTTACCTCTTTTCTTTACCAAGTGTTGGTGAGGATCACCAACCGCCCCTCGTCCAACACTAGGGGAGGGCATCCCAGCCCTCGCCGACTCGAGCCTCGGCCGCCCTTCCCATCCATGGACAAGGTGACCCTCGCCTAAGTGAGGCCAACTCTTGCCAGTGGCCATAAAGGGCGACCACGCCGATGTAGGGCGAGGGCGACCCTCTCGCTTGATCCCTCGCTTGATCTAGCGAGGGCAACCTTGCCAAGCCCTCTCCAGCCATCGCCAATGGCTGAATATTGCTTGAGATTGACACCAATAAAAAGGAAAGAAAAAAAAAACAAAAAAGGAACAACATTAAAAAAAAAAAATTAAAAAGTTATCAACTTCAACTCCAATACATCATATAAGATGATTAGCGTTGACTAGATCGCCGTGTTAGCATTTTCTGATCGAAATTGACCGAATGAACTCAATTAACATAATATAAAAATATTTATGATTAAATTGACATGAATACAATAAATTTAAAACTTTTTTGATAATTTTTCCGCAACGAAAGCTACACGTCTTCCTTCTAGTTGAATGCAATGTATTAAATAATACAAACGCTAGATTCCTTGGAGAGTCGTTAAGATTTGACGCGAGCCCCGTGTTTGATTAGTCAATGCTTTCAAACGTTCATTTTCTCAGTGCGTGGTGAGCTTGACATTGAGTTGACCTGCTTTCGCCTCGGAAGAGGGACCAGCCATGTTATTTATTTCTCTGGGACAATGACGAGGGGGTTAGTATGCTTGCCTGACAAGCATCTTTTGGAGCCATCTCGTTGGCTCCGACCGGCATTTTGTTATGGACGAGCAAAGCTGATTGGGTTTGCGAAGGCACCGTCCATCTCTTGCCTTCTGATTCCTCGAGAGGTTGCTTTCAAGGCTAAATTGAACCCAGTGGCCGTGGATTTGAATGTCGGGGAGCACTTAGCAGCAAGTTCAACCCTCTTATATGGAGGATTCGTCATATGATCTTGATGTTGATTAGAACCCATTATTATCTTCTCTGGCAATGTTCAATGGATCAATTTCATTGAAATCTTAAAAGGCAACGCCAGTCTTAATATAACAAAATTAGTCACATCTTGCAAGACTAGGTTAAAGGATGGGCGGGACGACCGGCGCTAATTATCCTATTTGGGTGTTTACCGTAAAGGGTCGCACACCTATTATAAAATATTCAATTCGAGTCATAGCTCTTCCACATCGTCTGGACCTGAATGTCCAAGATTGGTGAGCCCATCACCGCAACCCCACTAAGATGTTAGTAACTAGGAAGTCTCTATACATAATATATGATTCAACTAGGTAAAGCAGTTTTGAGTTGTTTAGGGTTTGCTCACATTCACAAGCTTATTATGGAAAGTTCAATTTAAGTCATAAGTACTTTGCATCACCGACACCTAGAGGTCCAAGGGTCTCTATTCCCCCTAAAGGTCCAAGGTTAGCAAGCCCATGAACATAACCCCTCCAAAATGCTAACGGTAAGGTCTCCCCATACAAAATATATGTAGAGATTCACTCATAATGAGAATCAAACTCATGACCTTGTAAAAGATAAAAGACCCGATAGTTATCTTGGTGGTTGATGAACTTGATTGGATGTGGATACTGCAAGTGTTGCGTATATATACTAGTTCCATCGCGAATAAAGATTCTGTAAGATACAATAATTGATCTTTTCAAGAATGAAAAAGGTGGTTATAGCATAATTGTTTTCCTTATTTTACGTGAACGGTCTTCTTTTTATATATAATAAGTGCTCCGGAAAGCTCAAGACTAACATAAAGGCAGTTGTTGACAATAACTTACGTGCAAGTACTTACCATATAACTACTCTTGAGATTTGGTTGACCAAGGCGTTCTCATCTCATTCTCAAGTAACATTAGTACTATAAAGATTAAGATTATTATATAGAATTGATTTAGGAGGACTGAGTCGGAATTCAAAGTAAAGGTAAACAGTGTGTCCTTGGGAAATCACTTTTTAATCATCCAAAACCGATTTTTGACTATTTCCACACGGACACGTGAATGGAATTTCAAAACAAGGGAAAAAAGATCCCGTTAAATAATCTAAAAATGATTGCTAATGTGAAAGTAAAGTTCAACGGACTCCATTTGTTTCGCAAAAAATAAATAACTTCAAAAATATTTTACTAAAAATAATCGCTTATATCTCTTGAAATTATTAGTCAATATAAAATATTTTCGCTATTGACAATAATTTACGTGTAAACATTCTCGTGGACGAAGAAAAGATCTTTCATTCATTCGTTTCGGGAAAATTGTCCAAAATGTCATTATGCCAATTCAGTCATAAACTTTTTAATTTTAACAATTCAGTCTTAAACCTTTTGGCAATTTTTCAATTGAGTTCATCCAACCAAAATTGGTCGGAAATTGCTGACGAAGAAGCCAGCCATCTTACGTGACATGAACGGCACTGACGTAGATATTTTTAAATTATTTTGATAATTTTTTGAATTTTAATAATTTTTTTCTTTTTTTCCCTTTTCTTTGCTTTTTTTTTTGTTGTTGTTTGGAGGGATGGCCCTGCCAGCCACAAGCGAGGGCTAGCGAGGATCATCGGCCAAAGCGAGGGTGTGCAAGCCCTTGCCTAGGGCTAGCAAGGACCGCCAAGCACTTGCCTGGCCACAGCAAGGGCTGTGAGACCCTCGCTTACTGGCCATCAAGGGCATTGCAACTATCGTTCGAAGCCCTGGAAAAAAAAGTAAAGAAAAGGGAAAAAATCATAAAAAAAAATTGAAAAATTATTAAAATATTGATTAAAAATGTTCATGTTAGTGCTTACCGTACCACGTAGGACAGTCGGTGTCCGGGTTAGAAATTTCAGACCAAAATTGACCGGATGAACTCGATTGACAAAACATGAAAAGTTTAATGACTGAATTGGCAAAAATGTAATAGATTTAGGACTTTTGGGGCAATTTTCTCTATTTTTGCAAGCATTACAAATGATCAAGTCTTAAAGAGATATTTTTCAAATTATTCATTTTCCGTAAAACAAACATAGACTAAATTAATACCTGACAACCTGGTCTACCTAGAAAGCTGAAGGAATCAAACCCTGTACGCATGGATGGACCCAGCGTGTCATAAGCGGGATCCAATGGTTCCGCAATCGTTCGTAATGCCTCCATCATCCCTTTCGTCTGCCTTGTGGACTTGGAAAAGGGCAAGACCCAAGACTTCCGCGCATGTGAATGCATGAACCTTCGAACCTCTGGCCTCTCTCTCTCTCTCTCTCTCTCTCTCTCTCTCTCTCTCTCTCTCTCTCTCTCTCTCTCGCATCTTGATCTTGAAGTTCTTGTCTCTTGCAATAACGTTGATGGGTTCCTGGAGAAGTATGCGTCTTTGGCTGGCGATGCACGAGCCCGACCTGGACGAAGTCAAGCGATATGGATGACCCCATTGGTTTTCCATCGAAATTACGAGTCGAGTCGATAATTTCCTTAGTTTGTCACCTGCGAGATGCCGATGGCTTTGACTATTTTTCGAGCAATGCCCTCTTTTCCACGCAGGTTTTATCGCCGCGGTTGCTGAACGAAGCTGAAGATCCAAGTCTGGTCCAATCGTTAGAAGAATCACCCAATAATTTATATTTCTTGAAGTTGTAATTGAAAGTACTCAGTACTTGTTTATAGGTAACATTAGCTGTTGTAGACAATGGAGAGAGGATTTGTTAATATTTTCCCCTTCTTTGCACATAGGCTCCAGGGATACATGGACCGACCACCATGTCGCAAGTTGGCGCTTGTTCATCAAAAAGAAGTGTAGTGATAATCGTTTTTAAATTTAGGTGAAAGAGGGCGCGACAAATATAATCAGCTGGCTAATGAGATGCAAGCGATAATCTCATGGGCCCGTTGACTCATGACAAGCATCCATAGGGACAACTAAAAATACTCAAATCCTATTCGCCGAAGCTTTTAATATACAGTCATTATTTTAGCGGAACGATAGCATAACACAAAGAAAGGAATAGTCTCGTAGACTTTCGTCCCTCTTAGAGAAAGGGCACATAAGAGGAGTCCTATCACAAGTCATTCAACTTGCATTGGAAGACAAATTTAGAAGATAGCTAGTGAGCCCAAGAATTCTCCGTAAATGTGAAAACGAAATATCATATGGACTCATTCTATACTTGTACATTTGCATAAGATCTAATACTTTAATCACTATTAAACCACGCTGTATAGCTTCTTGTGTTCGTGTATCTTTTTCTTGTTTTGTCGACGGGCTTCGAAATGCTATCTTGCTTTCAAGAACTCGCGAGAAGGCGCACGAATTGATCAAGCACCATATAAAATTCCACTGTGTATTTTCTGCCCGATCATTGTCTTCAAAATTTGAACTTACGTATATGCAAGTGAGCTTATAATTGAATACGCGTCTAACATCAAGTTTCAGAATATACTCTACGCCTTACACATACGGCACCTAGCTTGCGTACTTGGCAACATGACAGGATTTATAGAATATTACAAACGCGCAAGTTGACAAGCAGATGCTTATACCATCGTGAATCCCATGCATGGCCTAACTTGAAGGCATAAAGATAATCGTCTGATGCTCTCTCGCTGCTGGTGCTGAATCTTCATCTGGGGTCGACATGGCAAAAACTTTAATATTTCCCTTGCCTTTTACGCCGAGTGTTTGCTCCAAAAAATTGGCTCCACGATGATTAAATTTAAAAATAAAGACAACATAAAGTAATTGTAATTGCTCTTGCCGTGAAAAGGACATGACCGATACTGTACTAATGTGTGGAACACGTTTGACGTCTTTTCGGAGTTACAGAGAGATTTACATAAATACCGCCAGACTTTCAACGCATTCGATGCTTAGAAAGGCAGAAAGATTGTTCTTCATAGTACACACGCACACACTGAGAGAGAGAGAGAGATGGCGAGGACACCAGGGCGAGACAAGAATGGGATGAAGAAGGGAACATGGACCCCTGAGGAAGACAAGAAGCTGAAGGATTATGTGAGCCGATACGGCTTCTGGAATTGGCGCAAGCTCCCCAAGTATGCAGGTTAGACTTATCTATGATCCTTCGATCAGTTTTCAAATCATCAAGTGTCGGTTTAAGTAACATGTTCACAAGAATGAAATTTGTGATCTTACGAATCTTCTTCTAAAAACCAGTTGAAGGTTTTCCACCTCCTCTTTCTCGAAGAAAAGAAAAAAAACACGAACCTGGAAACTTTGAAATAAGCTCTTTCTACTTGCCAAGCTGTAGAATTTCCGATGGAGAAATTACTATCCTCGCTAAAATTGATAGTCTTCTATAACTTTTAAGGTTCAAGGGAGAAAAGTGCTAATTTCTAATCTTCAAGTGCTTCTTTAGGTTTTAAGTTTAACGCAAAATCTCTTGAATAATTTCTTTTTACCCTCCTTAAAAGTAGGGGAGAAGAAGTATGATTTCTATATTGGATTCAAGCATATATGTTCGCAGATTCATTATAGCGAAAGGAACGCAAAAGTATCCACAGATCTCCTTTCTCTCTATTCTCACGATTGATACAATAGCCGTGGCAAAGAGAAGCTCTACAAAATGAGGATGAAGTTATAAATAAGTTGAGTTCTTACTCTTAATCACATATGCATGTTTTAGCAGCTTATAGTTTAGATTTCTTTCTTTCCCCTTCAAATTTGCAGGCTTATCAAGATGTGGAAAAAGTTGCAGACTCAGATGGATGAATTACCTAAGGCCAGATATCAAGAGAGGGAACTATACCAAGGAAGAAGAAGATACCATCGTTAGACTACAAGCATCGCTTGGGAACAAGTGAGTTTTATCTTCTAGAATGCTAGCCACTTTAAAACAAAACTCAACTTGAAACATAGAATACGTCACATGAATAATGTAATATATACTTGAAAAAAAGAAGATTAATGTCATATACTTCGCTGCGAGTGTGTGAAGTTCCTGTAGGGAGAAAGGCTCGATTAATAAAACAAACAGCTTCTTCATGATCTATCCGGAGTTCCTTGTTTTCTTGATGCATGCAAGAAGGACCGTGATGTGAGAACATACGATGATAACAAAATATTTATTGATGGTGGAACAAAAACAGCAGGAAAAACCCAACTGAGTATTATCCTTCTTAGAATTTCCTGAGTTTCTCATTTTTGGAACCCAGTAATGACTAGATGAAACCTAAAAAGTGTGATGCAATACTTATTGGAAGAGGCATAAGTTCTTCAACAAGCTGAAGAACGTGGAGTTAGGATTCTTCTTCTTCTTCTGAGTTAATTGTGGAGTCATTCGATCATACAAAATGTTTCTAAAGCGCAATTAGTATACCAAAGCATATGAGATCGTGTATCATTTGTTGTCTCCACATTTCAAATACACATGAGTCGTGATCACGAAAAACAGAGAATGATACCTGACCACATAAATTTCCTACTCCGGTCTTTGCAAATTTTTTGATTGACTAGCATTCGCAAATTGATCTGGGTTGAAGAAAATGCAATTACGTTTCCTAAGAAAACAATGACACATTTCAACCGGGAAGGAGAATATCTAATGTTATATTTGTACATGAAATATTTTACAGATGGTCAGCTATTGCATCTCAGTTACCAGGAAGAACGGACAATGAAGTCAAGAATCACTGGCACACCAACTTAAAGAAGCGCTCAAGTCAAAATACATCATCAGCATCTCCACAAGAAGCGACCATCAATCATTCATGTGATCATGAAGTTGGACCAAAGAATATATCCGAGACGACTCCAAACATTATCCTCGACCTTCCTATAAATTGCCCTATGACTCATCACATCAAAGAAGGGTTTGCGTCCCTCCATTTGTCTTCAAGCTCCAGCGAGACATCACTATCCACGTGCACGGAAATCGCGGACTTCTCAAACACGGAGTGCGAAGTGTCTCACGACACATATATTGCAGAGTCTAGCGGGAGGTTCTGGACTGAACCATTTATCACCGACGACAATATCGAATCCTGGCTTTTACAGGATGAATGGTTATTTTCCCCGGTTTTTTTATACTAAATTTAGAAAATTGGTCTGTTTAGTCTGATGAGTCACCTTGTATCCTATAGAGAACAGCTAATCTACTCCCCGTAGGTTTGTTAGTTCTATCGATTAATAGCCCTTCGACGATATGTATATTTATCTATATTGGCTTGAATAATATCTGGAAATGTGAACGATAATCAATATATGCCCGTTTGGATGATTGTGTCTTAGCTAGAAGCAGTTAATAACTCACTCTGCATACTAAATAAATCATCTTCTATCAGAAAAAAATCGCAGTTTATTGGTATCGCAGGTTGTAAAGGTAGCAATAATAAGTTGCATTGGGGAATCGTCTCTTCATTCGAACTTGTTGAGGTGACATGAAAGCGAGAACCTTAGCCAGAATAATTCAGATAAAAAAGCTAAGATCACATGGGAATGGTTTTCATGCTCAAGCATGATATAGCAATAGACGTTCAAAGTTCACATATTTTAGATATAGATCAGGGAGTCTGGAAAGCAAACTGACCATGGTATTCCTAGAGAATGAGAATTCATAAAACTAGTAAACAGCAATCAAATCAAAGTAAAGAATTTTCAAAGGGTTGATCTTGAAATCTCTTGGAAACAACGGGGAGTCTTTCATTGATATTCTATTGAGAATGGTCATATATACAGTTCCTCCCAGATTGCATACTGCCAATATCTTGAAGTAACACATCTAATTCAAACAAATCCCATGTAGATACAAAGCCATCCACTCTTCCTGAGCCATACACAACTAAACTTCAAATACTTCAAGATGCTCAAATTTTATTAACACCTTCGACCCATGGCTTCAGCCTCGAGTAGTTTTTCAACATATGCTTAATCTATTTAGAGCAGCATGTAGACCACACATTCAATTACTATGATCATGTTGGTTGGCATAAGTCGAGTCCCCAAAATATTTTCCTTCAGCTTCCAAACCAGATGTAAGAATTGGTTCGATTGAAATTTACTACTATGTTTATTGCGGACTTAACCATGATCATTTTGTGTTTTTGTATTCGATTATTAGTTATCTCATTACTAGGAAAGAGTGTGGCGAAAAACCAGCTAATTTACGCTAGAAGACTGGAAAACGACGGGTTCTGGAAGTGGATTGCTCGAGTGCCTAATCTGATGTATTGCCATATGTCGCGACCTAAAATTCAGTTCTCAGGCTAATGGATTACTAGGTCAATTGAATTAACTAACCTAGTTCGAGTTCTCCCAAACTCTACCAAATCGCAACTTAGGTCCAATTGTGAACATGCAAATATTTTCATTCTTGGAGTCGCCACTAATCAGTTTGTGGTAGGTCGATTAGAAACCTAAACAAAACATAGGGAGATATGTTTTATTTCTACGAACCAGAGATTCTAAGTCCGGGGACTTGATTACGTTAGATCTAGTCTAACGCCCTTTCGGTACCTTTTCATTTCAAAAATGTTTTTGGCATGCAGTTTGGATCCATTTTACCCTAATTACTAACATGTGAGGTGTTCATGCGGGTGCGCAAACCACCAATTAAACACCCATAAATCAAAGCATTAAATAAATTGCTAGTTTAGGAGAACAACTTACCCGGGATCCAGCAAGCGTCTGCATTGTTAGCGAAAAATCATACAGACAATCCTAATATGATTTCTAATTAACAAAGCATTCACTCAATCTCCTTTTTGGATTTTCACTTTATTTAAATGAATCTTAAACTATATGCAATGACGTGCAACAATGACATGCGAATTAATGCAACCTAACATGCATACTATATGTCATGCGACAACGTGATTTAATTCTAATGACGTGTGAATGAATATTTTTTGGTATTTTCTAATGAATGAAATTCGGAATTAAATGAAATTCGGAATTAAAAACATACCTAATTTAACATGCAACCTAATGATTTCTATTTTTGGTATTTTCTGTTTAAAATTCGAAATTCAAAAATACCTAAATTAACATGCAATCTAAGATGATTTAATCTACCTTAGAACGACTTATTTTTTGGATTTTTGTTTATGAAAATTCGGAATAATAAAATAACGTGAATAATCCGTTAGGACTTGAAATAATGCCTAATTTAAATTAGGAAACTTGCCACGTTAAGTCCTAATTTAAATTAGATATTTATCTCATCCTTCGGGATATATTCAAAAACAACCTAGACATGCAAAAATTCTAATTTAAATCAAAACAGAAAATATTTTTGGGTTTTCTTTTTATTTGAACAGGAAAACAATTTAAAACAAGGATAACAATCAAACTCAAATCAACCACGCAATCCGCCAAATTTGTTTCAAACTCGGATTAGGCACAAAAATCAAACTATCGGTCATATCTAAAGGGTTATAGATATTGACGGATAATTGATTATTCAAATTTAGGAAGCAAATTAAAATCATTATCGTATTCAAATAGTTATGAATAGGATAATGATTCTCCGTACCGACGCGTATCGGACTTTAGGGTTAAAGTCGGATAGTCGTCCCGATACGTTGCTAAATTAGGAAACGATTCCTAATTTGAATATTTCAAATACTGCGGATATGAACATTATCTTAAAGCAATCCAATATTCCAACGTGATAATCATGCAATATTCAAGATACTCAAATTAGGAAATTAGATATTCAAAAATTGCATCGGATAATCACCTTACCTAATTTAGATAATTACTAAATTCGAATTGGCTCGGGATCGCGTTTTGCGGATCGGGATCGGGATGACGACGGACGGCGGGCTGGCCTCGGTGTGCTGTTCCGGCAAGGCCGGTGATGAAGCGGCGATGGCGAGGCCACGACAAGGCGTCCGGCGGTCTGTGGGCACCTCCGGACAGCGACGGTGCGGCTTCTTCAGGCACGGCTAGGCGTCTGGCTCCGGGAACAGCAACACGGAGATGCTGTGGACGCCGGCGATACTGCGGGCAGACCTCGGCGTGGGCGGAGCAGCGGCTATCCGGCGCGGCACTCCGACGGGAAAGGTGCTGTTCCGGCGGGAACAGTGACGATCAGCGAGGCAGGACGTCTCCGGGGCGGCAGCGGCAAAGGTGGTCGACGGCGAGGCTAGGGGGCGACACGCGGAAAGGCGGTGATGTGGCTGCTGTGAGCGTCGCAGCGGGGACGGCGACGTGACGTCGGGCGGAGGCGGAACGGGGTTGAGGCAGTTGCGTCGTGGCTGCTCCGGTTGGCGGCGACAACGTTGCTCCAAGCGCGGCGGACAGCGAGCAACGCGGGCGGGAGACGACGGCGGACGGGAGCGTGGCGACGTGCAGCGGGCGCCGGCGCGACTCCAGGCGCGGCGGGCAGCAGGCGGCGCAGCTCCAGGCGCGGCAGACGGCGGAGGCGTGGCACGGCGGTGGTTCGGCGTGATGCTCGCCGAACTCTCTCCCTCTTTCTCACTAAAATTTTCTGATGCGAATTATGACGTCCCCCCTTAATGTGACCTAATAACATGTATATATAGACTAATCTAGGTCAAATTAAATGGGCTCAATTAACCTAATGGGCTTAGGCTTGGGCTTAGGGCTTAATTAGCATTTAAATGGGCTGAATTAACTTGGGCTAAGCCCAAATTAAAACAACCAAGCCCACGTGACGTGCTATTCTCGGCCCTAGCATTCCGAGCGAGCCGAGTCTCGTCCGATAAAATTTAAGTTCGCTTGCCATCGCCAATTTGATGCAAATGCAATTAAACTAAAACTATATGCTATGCAATTTAAATATTTTTGTTTAGGGGTTAACGATTAATCCCTAATTTTTCTATGCAAATTACGACTAAATGATTGTCGGTAAAATTTAGGTGTCAACAGCTGCCCCTCTTTGAAGGTGAGCTCGCAGAGGTTGCATTCAAAGATTAAATGATACCTAAATTTCAACCATGCAAAATGCAGTGAATGTTATTTTTGTCGGGATTATGAGTCCCATTTTGAATGCAATAAGAAATGATGCGTGCTGACATGAAAAGAAAACATACCTGGAATTACTTACCTGACTGGTGCGAGATAATGCAATTCGAGGCACAACTCTGACTGGAATATCGTTTGGCAAATGTATGGGCTCAGTCCCATAGGTATTGCCTGATAAACGGTTGATGAGTGTCGGTGATCTGCAGTTAAGTCAAAACACACGAACACGAAGAAAGCTCAACGTATCCAATCATCACATGGATTCGTGAGATAAAAAAGTGTAAAAACGTTCCGACCTTTACAAACCACCTATACATCGCCATAGGTATTTGTAAAGATTTGGCCGCTGCGCCTATACATCGCCATAGGTGCATCACGGGGGAACTAAATAGGATATTCCGACCCTTATGAGATATCTATACATCGCCATAGGTACTCATAAGGATTTGGCCGCGTCACTTATACATCGCCATAAGTGAGACACGGGGGAAAACCTGGGGGTTGAGGGAATATTCCGACCTTTATGAACCACCTATACATCGCCATAGGTATTCATAAAAATTTGGCCGCTCCACCTATACATCGCCATAGGTGAGTTGCGGGGGAATATCCGGGGGAGAGAGTATTCCGACCTTTATAAGATACCTATACATCGCCATAGGCACTTATAAAGATTTGGCCGCCGCACCTATACATCGCCATAGGTATACCGCGGGGGAATACTCGAGATTAAAGAATAATTCCGACCTTTACTAGACATCTATACATCGCCATAGACACTAGTAAAGATTTGGCCGCTTCACCTATACATCGCCATAGGTGAGTTACGGGGGAATCTTCTTGAGATTAGAGAAAAATTCCGACCTTTACAAGATACCTATACATCTCCATAGGTATTTGTAAAGATTTGGCCGCGGCACCTATACATCTCCATAGGTGTCTCACGGGGGAATCCTCTCGAAATTGTGTGAAAACAATGATTTTGGTGAACAAACGGGCTAGCCCGAATGTTCGAGGGTTCCTTGACAAAGTACCTGGATATCATCAGAGGTACCTGAAAAGGCTTGATCAATAAATACCTGAACATCATCAAAGGCATCTAGAGATCGTAACAAACTGATTCAATGTGGAGGCCTGACGATTGCTCGAACAGGTTAGGGATATAGAGATATACTTACCTGGCGATATCTCTGACTCCTGAGAGTGTGTCTCCTGTTAGACACGACTTTAAACAACATAGAATATGCATTCATGGACAAGCAAGAACACTCATATTCATGCACTATGATTCCAAACTGTTTTTCATGCACGATGATTCTGTCAAATCGGCATTATAAACTTCGTTGGGGAAAAATCATGACAAGACAATCCGAACTCACAAGCGGATATCTTGAAAATGTCGAATGAGGGACTTTCGATCCGAAAGGACATTCTCTCATTCTCATCGAAAAAGGCTGATTTATTTGAGAATCGCTCATTTGCACTTTCATCATGTCAACAAGGGTCTGAGTATTCTCGCAAGCGGTACGACCTTACCAATCCAAGAGGTCTTTACCAGGACTGTAACATGGGCTTGGTCAACGGCTTATCAAAGGGACTCTTAGAGTCGAGGCTATTGAAAGAAAATACTCTGCAATTGTCTCCGGGTTTACAAGTCAAGAACCCTGCAACATGAGATAGAAATGTACTTGCTCGCACTTCTTCGAGCTAAGCTTATAAACATCTGAAATTCTACGTTAGTTCAAGTGCCCTAATCTGAAGAGACTTTGTAAGGGACGTAACGTAGGCTAGGCTCATGGGTTGAGAAATGAATGGATCATTTGGCTCAAAATATATGATTGGGGTGAATAGGTTGGTGATCATCTTGGCATTGTCACCGGTCTTCCTCTTCACCAGAGATTTTCTCTTGGTAAATGCTCCATTAGCTTCGAGAGTTCATCACTTGATTTCTCTAAGTCTTGTCCACTGGGGATTTTGACATGCCGTGTCTTGACACATTTTTTCTTGGGCGTTGGCCTTGCTTTTACCAGGCACACTGCTTTTCTTGCCCCTTTTCCTCTTTTCCTTTTTTTTTTTTCTTCCTCTTTTTTTTGAATGGACATTGACATACAATGTAAACAGTGGCTAGCTAATTTGACTGAATGACTTGCTGTTTGAACTCAAAAGCCTCTTGTCTTCAGTTGACACTCTTGATAGTCTGCTTGAACAATGATGACTTTTGCCTTGCCCCAGTGTGGGGGATGATCACCAACTGGGTTTAAGAAATGAATTTGCAGGCTCAATTGGGCTTAGCAAAGGATAAATGTGTGTAGGATAGAGAAAGAAACGCTCTTCGTCATCCTAAGGCACTTGAACTTTCGCATGAATTCATCTGAAAAAGCAACACTTGAAGATTGATGCAAGTGAGAGCAAGATGATTTCTACACATTTTTCACCATATGATACTGATTTACCTTCGGTTTGCCCCGATGTGGGGTGGTTCTTGACAGGGGTAATTTGAATGAATTTCTCCAACTGTTTAGGCTCAAAGTGGTTGAACAATGGGTAACCTGTAGTGTTTGAGATAGAGAAATGAAATGCCTCTTGTCATTTCGGTCATCGTACCTTTTGCGAGAGAACTCTTTACCTTGCAGTCATGGAAATTTTTCCACTCCACTCCCTGGGGATTTTTTCTTTTTCTACTCACTGGGGATTAATGCATGGGACAGTGTGTAGGATAGGGCTTGCCTTTCATCGTCCCGATGTACCTCATTCGACACACTCAATTCATTTTGTATGAGTTATGAGATTACCAAAACAGATTTCTCCTTTTGAAATCGATAGTGCAGATTGACAAAATAACCATGCAGAAATTAAACCAATGCAAACATCTTAATTCTGAATTGATTGAAAATCATTTATTCATCATTGAACTGTTTGTAATTCAGAGTAAAACCAAACACACGAAAAATTTCGCTGCAAAATGTCAAGTTTTATCAAGGGTAGTACATCTTCACAGCATCAGAGTTGACAGGATTGGAAAACACACGACCATCCATCTCTGCAAGAATCAAAGCACCTCCGAGAAGTACCTTTTAACCACATATGGACCGATGTAGTTTGGGGCAAATTCGCCCCCAGGAACAGGAAATACTGACAGTACCTTCCTTGGGACCAGACCATTTACCTTGAAGTGTCATGGACGTGCTTTTTAGCTGAAAGAATTACCTACTCATGCGGCAACTGGATCGGGCATTGTATCTCACTCTCAGGGGGATTTGCCCCTCTCTTCACTTCCTTGGGTTCTCCGGAATCACTCAAGTTGACAGCGATAGTTTGATCGACCGTCAGAACTTTAGGTCTTTCATGATGCTCTAGGTCACGCTGAATATCTGAGGAATCATCGAGTTCTCCGGCATCATCGGGATCAAACTCGGAAGAACATAATTCATCATTTTGGACCATTCCCATACCCTCATGCGTCACAAGATTGCCCCTGAAACATAAAGCAGCGGATTCAGAAGGACAAACAGGGCTAATCATCGCATTTTTGCAAAATTTTTGTTTGTTGATTTTTTGTTTTTTTCTGAAATTCATTTTGAAATGGTTTTAACACGAGGAAGCATGAAGAAGCCCAGGCCTCAGAATTCTCCTTGGACTATATTTTCTTTTATCGGTTGGATATCATCACCGGGCTGGTTTGATGTACCTCAACATGCCCTCAAAACTGAAAATAACTTGTAATTTCATTGAATATTTCGAAATGAATTACATTTATTGAATGAAAATTGCAGCAATCAAAACCTAGAAACGGAAATAGAAAGCAGCACCCGAAATGGGGCAAATCCTAGAAAGCAGTAAAAATTCCCACGCAGGGGAGTGTGCAAAAAATTAAAGATTTTACTCTTGTGGGCCAGCGCCCATTCCCTCTAACGGTCCTTCCTCGATAGCTCCAATGATGACGTCGTCGAACAGAGTAGTGATTCCCTCTATCGCATCGTCGGGGTCTTCCATCTTTAGACTATCCATACCTCCCCATCCGTCAGGGACAATGTCGCGGGGATCCGAATAAAAGCTTGGGGGCGCCGAGTATTTCACATAGTAGTCAAACTTGCCACTCGGTTGCCCCAGCGTGTCGATTACTTCCGTCTCTTCGTGCATCATCCTTGCTGGACCGGGAAACGTGGTGCGGATATGTGGAAGCATCCTACCACGCGCAGTTTCTTCATTATTCGACCCTTGATTGGATCGCTGTCCGTTCTGCTCAACTCCTTGGCCTCGACCTTGACCGTATCCTCGTCTCTCATTGTTCAGCGTAGTTGGCCCTTGATACCCCAATCCAGAAGTGCGGGGTCTTTGAGAGACTTCGATTGGTCGGCGGATACCTTGACCATCCCTGCCAAGGCCTTCGCCCGGAATAAAACCATGCGAGACCATTACTCTTCCGACCATGACAGCAGCATTCGACACTTCAGGGACTGGTGGCGATGATCCTCTAGACGCGTGAATGGTCGATACGAGCTCGAGCGACTGGTAGCTCGATTCAATTTTGCAGTCCGGCTCGACATAGGGGATAGCCGCTGCGTGATAGATTGGGTGTTCCTCTTCACCGTGGACAATTACTAACTTCCTTTCCACCACGAACTTCACCTTCTGATGCAGACTGGATGGGACAGCTCCAGCAGTATGAATCCATGGACGACCAAGCAGAAAGTTGAATGCAGTGGGAATGTCCATAACCTGGAATAGGACGTTGAACACGGTCGGTCCAACCTGTATGTCGAGATGAATTTCTCCCATAACCTCCTTCTTTGTTCCGTCAAAAGCTCGCACGGAAGTCTTTGCAGCATTTATTCTCGAGGGATCTACCTTAAGGCGATGCAGAGTCGCCAGAGGGCAAATGTTGAGGGCCGAACCGTTATCGATTAGGACCCGTGCCACGTGCGAGGCCTTGTACTTGACGGAAATGTACAGGGCCTTGGTATGTCCTCTGCCTTCTAGAGGGAATTCCTCATCCGAAAAGGCTATTAGGTCTTTGAGGAGTATGGAGCCCACAAACTCTTCCAGTCTCTCATGATCAATCGTCTCAGGCACGTGGACTTCGCTTAACACTTTCATTAGGGCCTTCTGATGCTTGACCGATGTCTGAAGGAGTTCTAGTAGAGAGATTTGCGCGGGCATCTTGCGCAATTGTTCCACTATATTGTACTCACTGGCTTTAATCACAGTCAGGAACTCCTTAGCTTCTTCGTCGGTGACAGGTTTCGCCGGTTGAACATTTGCTTGGCCATATGCACGTCCGGATCTGGTGACGAGATCAACATCAAGACTGTAAGACCAAGGGACCGCCTTATTGTCTGAGTACTCATAAGGTTGAGGTATCTCGATCACGATTCCTTCATCAGCCGCAGGCATACTTATCACGATCTCTTCATCATCGGTTGCGTCTTCGAGCGGTGGCATGTCTTCGGGCAAAGGATCGAGGTTGTCCTTCCCGGTGCTCAATGTAGCAAATTCCTCGTCCCAGTTGATAACGACCTCAGAGATAGTGGAGACGATGCCGGTATGGTCGGCGTAAACAATCATCTTAGCTTCCACCATCGCTGAGATTCTTGCCCTCATGATAGCCAGGGGAAGGGCCTCATTACCCGGATAATACCCGGCTTTCACCAATTCACCGTAGACCTGAGCGGTGTATACCTTGACGTTTTTGATCCGACCAGCGTCGAAGCAGAATATAGCATTCACATCGCCCGCGTGGTCAGGAAGCGGGTTACTCTGAATATTTGGCTTGGCGGACTGAAATGAGAAAGCCTTCGTGTCCAGGAGGTTCTGGATTCGGTGCTTGAGGGCTAAGCAATCGTCGGTCGAGTGTCCGACCTCACCCATATGATAATCGCATTTTTTCGACGGGTCGAAATTACGATACTGCTCAGGATTGGGCCGCTTTGGCTCGTTGGTGAGTAAACCTTTCTTCCGGAGTACCGCCAACACTTGTGACAATGAACCGGGGAGGGGGGTGAATTGTCTCCTGTTGTTCCACCTCTGGAACGGTTGACGGCTCGTGTTTTGCTGCTGAGCTTCAGCCACCTGAATTGCCGGGGCAGGATTAGTATTCCGCCGGCTTGGTTGGTTATAAGCCATATTCACTTCCGCAGCCGGCTCTTTCTCCTTTCTCGCACTGTATCTCTTGGTTGACGCAGACGGCTCGACAAACCACCCATCCTTCAGTCCTATCTCGATCTGTTCGCCTATGGGGATAAGTTGGTTGAAGTTGTTGGCTGGAATGGCAACCATTCGGTTACGGTACTCGAACGGGAGAGTTTTGACGAACATCCTCTTCAGCTCACTGTCTATGGGTTCCGGGACGACCTGAGCGGCTATATTCCTCCATCTGATGGCATAGTCTTTAAAAGACTCGGTCTTCTTCATTTGAGCACGCTCGAGATCATCACGGGTGGGAGCGATGTCTGTTATGAACCGGTATTGTTTGAGGAATGCCTCACTGGCTTCCTTCCAGCTTTTGAGGCTATTAACCTTCTTCATGAGGTACCAGTGCAGAGCGGGGCCGGTCAAACTCGCTTGGAATGCATGGATCATAAGAAGCTCGTTGTCAACGTACGAGGTCATTTGCACGTGGTACAACTGCAGGTGAGCTTTCGGGCACGTGGTGCAGTTGTATTTATCGAAATCCGGCATCTTGAACTTCTTCGGGATCTTAATCTGGGAGTACATGGACAAGTCAATCGAGGGCGAATCCTGCGAACCCTCTAACTGCTTAACTCTCTCCTCGAGCTTGTGGACCCGTTCGTCCGGCTTCGGTTTGTCGACAATAATCTGGATAGGGTCATCCTCCAATTCAGGCATCTCGTCATCCTCCTCGACATCGACATTCTTCGCACTTGTATGCTTCGGGACTGACACTTCAGGGGATGTCGGAACAGGGACCGACCGAAGAGCCTTGATCTCAACGGTCATTTGTTGCATGGCGGCGGCGAGTTGATTGATCTGGTCTGCCATACCATTAACACGCTCTTGCAACTCGGTTTGATCGGCCATTCTAGCTCTTGACCGCGTGCGAATAGGGGAACGTGATCGGTCCGTAGTTACCTAATTTCAGAATGAAACAGGGCATCCGTAAGCATTAGGCAAAAATCATACGCCGATCCATGACATTAGTCTAGCCGCTTTGAATTGAAAAGACCCATTTATTGAAATGACGAAAGTTTTTACATCGACTAATGACTTGAAAGCAAACTGAATTAAAAAGAAACGACGCAATTCCTAAGCAAATTAAAAACTGAAATGGAAATGAAGAAAAACAACTTCAAGCTTCGACTCATTTTTTTAAGCTTGATCTATAGACATATGGGAGGCGACATCCTTCTTCAGCTGTTCATAAGCCCGAGCTATCTTGGCTGCCTTCTCTTCAGCTTCCTCGACCTTCCTTTTGAGGCGGTTGTTCTCTGAGCGATTGGCCGACTTAAGAGGCACCTTGGGTATCGTCGGGCGTATCTCCTGAGGGATCTTGTGTCGTCGGATGTACTGGGTCGTTGCGAAGTAGGACTTCTGCTCCCCTTTGAGCTCTCCTTCGGGTCGGGCTATTTTTAGAACACGACACTTCTTCCACATCTTCTGGAGTTGAGCTATGGTCCCTTCATGTTCCTCACTCTGGTCGGAGAAATCGGCACGGAGGAGCTCGGGTTGTAACGCCGGAGGGAGCCCCTGAAGAATCTGATACTGTCGGGACACTCTGGCGGGGTAGTACTCGATTGCGCCAGTAAAGCCCAAGAGTGGCACCGGACCGACACCATTACACGTAAGCCGAGCTTCCTCGACATTGAACCAACTAGCATGCCATTGAAAACCTTGGGGTCTAGCATTTTTCATAAAAATGATCCACTCGGAATAATGGTAATCCGGTGCGTTCTCTTGTTTTTCTTTATAACTCGGATTAGGCACAAAAATCAAACTATCGGTCATATCTAAAGGGTTATAGATATTGACGGATAATTGATTATTCAAATTTAGGAAGCAAATTAAAATCATTATCGTATTCAAATAGTTATGAATAGGATAATGATTCTCCGTACCGACGCGTATCGGACTTTAGGGTTAAAGTCGGATAGTCGTCCCGATACGTTGCTAAATTAGGAAACGATTCCTAATTTGAATATTTCAAATACTGCGGATATGAACATTATCTTAAAGCAATCCAATATTCCAACGTGATAATCATGCAATATTCAAGATACTCAAATTAGGAAATTAGATATTCAAAAATTGCATCGGATAATCACCTTACCTAATTTAGATAATTACTAAATTCGAATTGGCTCGGGATCGCGTTTTGCGGATCGGGATCGGGATGACGACGGACGGCGGGCTGGCCTCGGTGTGCTGTTCCGGCAAGGCCGGTGATGAAGCGGCGATGGCGAGGCCACGACAAGGCGTCCGGCGGTCTGTGGGCACCTCCGGACAGCGACGGTGCGGCTTCTTCAGGCACGGCTAGGCGTCTGGCTCCGGGAACAGCAACACGGAGATGCTGTGGACGCCGGCGATACTGCGGGCAGACCTCGGCGTGGGCGGAGCAGCGGCTATCCGGCGCGGCACTCCGACGGGAAAGGTGCTGTTCCGGCGGGAACAGTGACGATCAGCGAGGCAGGACGTCTCCGGGGCGGCAGCGGCAGAGGTGGTCGACGGCGAGGCTAGGGGGCGACACGCGGAAAGGCGGTGATGTGGCTGCTGTGAGCGTCGCAGCGGGGACGGCGACGTGACGTCGGGCGGAGGCGGAACGGGGTTGAGGCAGTGGCGTCGTGGCTGCTCCGGTTGGCGGCGACAACGTTGCTCCAAGCGCGGCGGACAGCGAGCAACGCGGGCGGGAGACGACGGCGGACGGGAGCGTGGCGACGTGCAGCGGGCGCCGGCGCGACTCCAGGCGCGGCGGGCAGCAGGCGGCGCAGCTCCAGGCGCGGCGGACGGCGGAGGCGTGGCACGGCGGTGGTTCGGCGTGATGCTCGCCGAACTCTCTCCCTCTTTCTCACTAAAATTTTCTGATGCGAATTATGACGTCCCCCCTTAATGTGACCTAATAACATGTATATATAGACTAATCTAGGTCAAATTAAATGGGCTCAATTAACCTAATGGGCTTAGGCTTGGGCTTAGGGCTTAATTAGCATTTAAATGGGCTGAATTAACTTGGGCTAAGCCCAAATTAAAACAACCAAGCCCACGTGACGTGCTATTCTCGGCCCTAGCATTCCGAGCGAGCCGAGTCTCGTCCGATAAAATTTAAGTTCGCTTGCCATCGCCAATTTGATGCAAATGCAATTAAACTAAAACTATATGCTATGCAATTTAAATATTTTTGTTTAGGGGTTAACGATTAATCCCTAATTTTTCTATGCAAATTACGACTAAATGATTGTCGGTAAAATTTAGGTGTCAACACCATAGATAATGTATTAGGTCAACGGAGACTAGCTAGTAGCTAGTAATATTCTAACATAAATTCCGTTTGTTTCGCAAAAAATAAATAATTTTGAAAATATTTTTCTAAAAATGATAACTCGTATCACTTACAAAAAATGAACAAACGAAAAATATTTTCATCATCCAAAAAAATATTTAGACATAGATTGTTGTTGATAATAAAGATATTTTTCATTATCTAATTATTTTAAGCGATATAAGAGATTATTTTTAAGAAAATATTTTTCAAATCATTCATTTTCCGTAAAACGAACGAAGCCATAGCGGAGAATCGAAATGCCATCGTAATCCACAGTGTATCGTTCATTAACGTGGACGTGAAGGCGGACTTGTGCATACTTTCGTGTACTCTTTCTAGAAGGATAGTGCTAGTTTGACTAGGTTTTCATTACTTCGTTCTTCCATCGTGTTTCGCTAAGACTTTGACAAAGACGCCGGAACAGCATCTGGGTACTATTCTTACTGGATTTTGATGACTGACCTGCACGCATCTGAAATAAATATTCAGGATCGGATCATAACGCATCATCTTCTATGTCTTCTTTCATGTTTATCAACTCAATCCTCGTCGCTAGTAATACATTTTACAGACGACGTTAGCTACACCAAAATGGATTAGCTAGTGAAAGAAACGAAGCTCGGATTGAGCAAGTGGGATGCAAGTGGTGTCGAGGGACTGGTTCGGCGGTTTTGTTTTGTGATGAAGAACATGACATGTTCCATCACAGCAACATCGTACAGCTCTGTGGTCCAACAAGAATGAAAAATCGTTCCTAGCCACCTTTCAAAACTGAGTGAGACATCTCTGAGATAGATTCTAGGACAGAACCCCATTTGATTTTGGATCCGTCGTCATTTGATAAGTGAATCACATGAACATGACGAAGCTTTCTGCGCCACTTACGGCGCAACAATTTTAACAAAGGAGGAAAAGTAAGGGCCGTATTTTCCTCTATCCTTGATTGGAGAGAGGTTCTCCGATCAATCTTCTAAATGGTGGGTTACAAATACAGACACCATTCCCATTTAATTGTAGTTAATTTGTACGTGAGCCATACCCAAAATTTGTAACTAGTTAATGTACGACCCGAAGGCACAACACCTCAAACCAAAGATTGAGCAACATATAGCCTAGAAAAATAGCAGCACGAAGAATAATACTATTTGCGGACCTAAGCAAGTCCTTCAGACAATGAAGATAAGAACCCTAAGGGTTCTTCAGTTGAGTCTGGAGGTCAGCTAGGTTGCTCCCCCTCAGACACCTAGAAGACGTAAAACCCAAATGGGGGTAGAGGCAGCTCCTACGCATCAATAAATATTGTCATTGGAGTTACACCTTCATAAGATTGGTCCTAAGGAGGACCTTAAAAGTCTCAAGGAGAGACAGGCGAAGGAACTCAAGGACTCCCCAGTATGGTGGAAGGATCTCCCCGTAAGTTTTCCCCATATTTCTTCTCTTCTGAGAAAAAAAAAGATAGGGAGGGAACTTAGGGAGCTCTAGGTAGAGAAGGTAAACTCCACATCAGTTTCGACTGGTTACCGCCGAGTAAGCAAGTATAGTAACCTCCCATGCTTTGGGTAACAAAGTTGTTGCTTGCAACCTGCGGAGCTAGCCTATGCTTTCGCACAACGCTTTGTTAACCGGCTTGCTAGATGCGTACCCCTGGTTAAGAAAAAGATTGAGTAAAATATAGCCTAGAAAAATAGCAGCACGAAGAACAATACTATATCTCCAAGAGGTATTGTGTCGTGTCGGTCAAGCAATGGGGCGCGTGTGATTTTCGAAGTCTTGAATCAAATGGACCTCATGGTACTCATGTCAAAAAACCTTAAGATACATCGAGTAGAAATGCCCGGAATCCATCGATTTTTTCTTTGGGGTTTGTCCTTTTTTATCGGGGGGACACCGTGCGATCCGGAGGCACGATAGGTTGGAGGGGATGTTGTGATTTGGGTGGAGGCTACATGTTGGTCGGGTGGATGAAGGTAAAAGCCACCAAAGAGGGACAAGGTGCCCACCTCTCATTTATGAAATTTGGAGGCTTATCATTGTGACTCTCTCGGGCTACATGTGATCCCCTTGGCACTTTTGGGTTCCCACATCCTTTAATTTCTCTGCACTTTCAATTTATTTCAAGAAGCTTCTGGCTCACTCTCATCTCCCACCTAAACCAACCCAAACCAGTCTCTCATTGGAGCCCAATGACAGCTTCTTCCATCATCTTCTGCTCATGTCGTCCCGAATCATCATGAGTCTGTAATTACACGCGGAGAGAGAGAGAGACAGATAGACAGACAGACAGACAGAGCTCTTTGAGAAGAGGATGGCCAGCATTAGTAAGGAGAGCTGATTGCCATGGTTTGACTCATGATCTTGACATATGTAGCTTTTGTAAGCTCAGTTCTTTCTCGTCTGCCCCTATAGCTCGGCTCAATTTCACATAAAAAGTTTCGAGACTTCAACTTATGAGTCGTACTCTATACTACATTAATTTCTCTACAATATCCATTATCTGATGTGAAAGGTTACTTCCCCTAACCGTCTCACGGGCGCACCTCTGCGAACCTTTCCTGCCCATGTGGGGTCTTCCATAATAGCCCAACTCTTCCTTAATGTAAAGGTCAAGTACCTGACCATCTCCACTTTAGTTCTAGCCCTGTTGTTGGCAGCATCTCCCACAAAACGCATTTGCTAACCACGACTCTCACTCAGAACCACGTACAAGAGCACAAGATATTTGCCCATTTGATTCATTGAGACTCACTGATTCATCCAGAGTGCACATCATCCGACACCCGGGACCATCAAGAATGCGGAGTAATCGAGATTACCTCAATAAATTCATCGACACCGGCATGCCTTGGAGGCATATCGATCATATATCGTCTCTAATACCACCCTGTGGAAGAGCTTAGAAAAAAGTCCGATGTGCATCATCAGGGACATTACCAAATGGCCGGAGCCTATAGTTTGGTCAAAACTCACTCCAAGAATTAATCTATTGAGTCATGAGCCAATGATTTGTTCTACTCAACTTCAGTTATCCGCGCAGGAGTTTTGCTTCGCTGTTAAACCTCACAATGACTTTTAAACTCATTAGTAAAGTGAACATGAAAGAATAAGAGATGGATGCATAAGCATACCTATGAGTGCAAGTCAAGGACTTCAATTCACCTATTTCCTCGAAGTCTTTGGGGTTTTTTCGCTTTCCCTACGCACTGGCTGCAACACATCAACCATGGAAAATGGGGGGATGATACAAGGATTTCGTGACATCGCTTCTAACCTTGAATTTGAATGCACAAAAAGCATTGAGAAGCATACAACGGATCAGGCGGGCAATAACTTCACTAACGTGTCAGAAAAGAATTCCGGCCCAGCTTTCAATTCTTAATTTGGTTATTTCAACACTGCCTTTCTTTGTGGAACTACGCAACTATCTTCCTTTTCCTCTGTTCATTACCACGCAAGCTTAAACAAAACCGAGCGAGTTAGGCATCATGTATGGCACAATCTAAAAAGGTTCGCTTGAATGTGTTACCCATGATTCCCATCCTCAAACATGCCCAAATGTATGCCAATTCCCCAGTATACATATCGACTCGAGCGAAGATCATACTGCACTCTCCTTTCTTGAATGAATTTCTTCGCAACTCAACACCATGTAGGCAAAGATTTTCTCCAATTACGTGGACGACTTTGTTAGATAGGCAAAGATTCATCATCATTAAGAGAAGACCCCCTTCATTATTCTTACATGGAGTGGAAGAAACCCTAAGTGGTCACGACTCACGGGATCCCAATTGAACCCGTACAACATCCACAGCACTTCCATGTGGTACTACCCCTTTTCGCCAACACCATAAATCCCATATCCACCAAAGGGAGTTTTTGCATGCATTGGTGCCATCATCCGCAATGGCCCAATTGAATTCCATACAACATCTAACATATGATGTGCATCAGTGGTCCAGTTTGGGAGGGGAGGCAGGGGAGATCTCTGGGGAGGGCCCGACGTATCTCTTGGAGAAACCTCATCAGCAGCAGCTTTCGGGGGGTGGGGGGGAGGGACCATCGGACGGCTCACAACCTGCGATAACATGATTTTGGAAGACAAACCCCCTTTCGATCGATTCACTTTGGAATTGGGGGGCAAAAAACATGTTTCGTTGCAAGAGATAACGAGACAAGATCGGACACCAACCTGTCTAATCCAAATATTATAAAGGTTTTCATGTAAAGATATTTACTTTCCTTTTCTTTCTATTTTCTTTTTTTTTTGCACTAAATGTCGTGCTCATCCTATATTTTAGTATTTTCCATAAATAGTTGCTTGATGATTTAGCTCTTTATAAAAAGGAAAAAAAATCACAAAAAAAAACCTCAAATTACCTCCACACATTTATCCTAAACTTTTTTTGTGATATTAAAAATTTCAAACTATGCCTATTGAACTTTTTCTTGTGATATAAACAAAACTCCAAAGGTATACCTATGTAACACATTTACCCATTGTAAAGGTTCTATTAAATGATTTTTCAGTCAAAACAACGCCGTTTGTATTTCACTTACGCCGTGTCAACACTATTTTTTAATGGTCATGAACTTTTTTTTTGTGATATTAAAAACCTCAAACTATATCCACTGAACTTTTTCTTGTGATATAAAAAACTCTAAACATGTACCTATGTGATACATTTACCCTTTGTAAAGGTTTTATTAAATGATTTTTCAGTCAAAATAATGTCGTTTGTATTTCATTTATGTTATGTCAACACCGTCCTATAACGGTTTTCATTAACTCTTTGACGGTGGATAAATGTATCAAATAAGTACAATTTTAAGATTTTTGGTGTTACGGGAAAAGAGTTAATGATAGATGTGTCACAGTAGATATAATTTAAGGTTTTTGATAGCTTTTGCTCTTATAAAAACTTGTTTGGACTTAAAGTCCATCAGACCGGGTCCATCTAAAACGGGTCGGGGCGAGACTCGAATCTCCCAACAAGATCAAGAGCCCCATTCTCTCTCTCTCAACAACACCAAGTTAACCTTTGTCAGCCCCAACATGTCTTAATCCAAGTCTCTAGGACAAAGACCCAGAGCTCCAACCAACAATAGTAGAAGGAGAAGAAACGAAGGGTAAGGCCGTAAGTTCAGGCCCGCTGCCCCTTCTCTTCCGCCGTGCGTCTCTCTGACCAAAGAGAACAACGCATTGCAGAGACACATGGAAGTTCAAGTTCAAGTGGGTAAAAGAGGAAGCAAAGAGAGGTTTCATTCCGTTTCCCAAAAAATTACGAGACTCCTTTTTTTCTTTTCTCATTTTTCCCATTTCTTGGTTTATTATATTCGCCATTATCATTCCTCTGCCAGAAACTAAAGAGACACACACACAGCACGCTTTTTCTAAAGACCAAAACCAAAGAACACTAGGCCGTCGAGCTCAACCCTACAACCCAAAGTCATGATTTGTCTCCACTTGGTCCCCTGAATAAGACAAGGGAATTGCAAGAACAAGAATTCTTCCTCCCCTCCTGCCGCGAGGTTTCTTCGCCCAAGTGCAAAACCATCAGCCTCTTCTTCTTCTTCTTCTTCTCCTTCATTTTTGTTTCTGAGCCACTCGGAGGGGTCGCGATCTGTCGACAGAGACCCGTCGAATTTAAAGGGGCCTTGGCTCGGTTCTTGTCATCCCCCCCCCCCATCAAGGCCCCCCCGGCATCAGCACTGCTGGAACTGAGAAAGCTGGAAGGTATGAGACGAGTCGCAGCAGCAGTGATCAGAAGACTTTTCTTCTCTTCAGAAGCCGCTCCGATCTGAGGAGCGTGGTCCTCGTGATGGTGGAGGTCGAGATGGCGCCACCGCCGCCGGTGGCCTTCTCGTCGCCGTCCCCCGAGTTGGAAAAACTCTGGTCGAGCACGGCAATGGGCGTGTCCGATCTTGAGATACTATCGTAGACTGATTCGTATCCCTCTATCGCCACGTCTTGCATCGCGCTGTAGCAATCTAACAGTTCGTCCTGCCAGAACGGGCACAAACATGTGAGACATTGACGAGTTAATAATCTAACATTGGGGAATGCTTCGTAGCTTCGAGAAAACAAATGGGACGCACCACGAGTGCTTTTCTCTTTTTTTTTTTACCTTATTTACATATGAACAATTTAAAATGGCTGTTCTGAAGCAAGAAAACTGCAAGGGGAAGAGCTCGTCGGAGGCAGAGAGGAGAGCTGACGCTGCAATCACCGATGGCCTGAAGTCCATGAGCTCGATGTCTGCGGAACAGAAGATGCCCAGTTGTTTACATGCTTTTGTCTCGTGTCTTTAGTGTTACGTCCAATGGAAAGATTTTCAACACATACCGTTCTGAGACTTGACGATGATCTCTGTGGCTCGAGCATTCAGGGCTTGCCTCAAAGGCGGGTCCTTGAGCTTGAAGAGGGACGTGAAGAAAGTGACGAAAGAGAAGGGCGTGACGGATCGCATTCGCCATTTCAGAGCTCCCAAGATGAGCACTTCCATCCTCTGTATGGTCCGCGAGTCGTGTACGAAACCTCCATCACCCTGCATTGCGGGGGGAAAAACAGAGCTTTAGACAGAAAATTCACGTCGCGGAACAAGAATTGCTGCTTCTGCACCAGTTACGAACCTGAAAATCAGCGAGAGAAAATTCTTTGTTCCGCATTTTCGCCGCTAGAGAAACACAGCACACTGCGAGCAGTCTCAGAACCCACGGACTCAAGTGCTGCAACAGAAAAAGCCTCGCTCAGATCTCGACGACGAGAAACAAAAGAACAGAGTCTCGCGCGAGCATTCTAAAAATTCTACTCCGTTCTCACCGGCAGACCCTGGCAGGACAAGAACCGATCGAGATAATTGACGGCGAGGTACGAGGAGAGAGGGTCCAGGCCGGAGGACAAGCGGGAGATGGAGGAGACGATCTCCCGGCGGACAGCGACGTCGAAGCCTCCGTCACTGAGACCCCTCACGTACTTCTCCCCGGGCATGTGGTCGAGCTCGACGAGGAAGAGGGAGGCGAGGGTTTCGGGGCAGAGGGTCAACGGGTTCTCGAGGTCGAACTCCATCAATGACAGGACGAGAGAGAGAGAGAGAGAGAGAGTTGTTGGGTGTTTGGTTCAGTGGAAGAGGTGATGGAGGAGAGGAGGCAATGGCGAAGTTGGGAGGAGGAGGAGAAGGCGGAGGGGGAGGGACATAAATTGACGAGAAAAAGCCTGCGGGGAGTTTGGTGCTATCTTAAAAGACGATGTTGCTGCTGCTGCTGCTGCTAGTGGACGCTTCAACTTCTCAACTTCACTCCTGATATATGAGAAGAGAAGAGAAGCGAGGCGGTCTTTGGTTTTCTTTTCGATTTTTTATGCATCTTTTCGGATTCGCATTGATGGAAGGTGGAGATGAGAGTGGGGAAATGTGAGGAAAATCTGCATTTTTTTAATTGCAGTTTTTGGAAGTGGGTTCCTTGCGATGGATGGTGATCGGGATGGGGTCGGGTCGAGGGTTATTTGTGGATCTTGGGAGGCTGCATGACAGACACAGCTGGGAGTGACCCGACCCTGCACATCCAAAAGCCAAAGCAACTTATTTCCTTTTCTTTTCCACCCTTTCTTTTCTCTTCTTCTTTTTATTTTTGGGTAATTTTCTCTTGTCGCTAATTATTTTTATTTTTCAACGACATTCACCCTTAGGACCCCAGCAGTTCCTTAAAAGACTCTAACCCTAAGGTCTCTCCTTTAGATCTTCAGGCTTGTAAAGCAGTTAACGGGATACTATCTGCTGGGGATGCAAGAAAAATGTATCCCTAGCAACAAGGGATCTTTGGGTAAATCAGCTGTCGGGTTGTTAAACCAGGCGTTGTAACCCAAATAAGTGGAAACACGCTGTCCTGGTGAGGTTAACCCGACCAAAACACCATGGATCCAAGGCAACCCACGGTAAGGTTTATTTTTATCTTTCAACAACATTCACCCTCGATTAGAAGGAGTTCAGATAAATTGTGTGTTCGACGGATTGTGATCGATTATTGTACAGTCAAAACTGTAAAATCGAATTATCGCATCAATGGCGCACCTGGAAGGAGTCGCCACCGCATAAGAGATTCGATGAATTTTTTGAGTCAGAACAAAGTTTGTCGTTTTTAATGCACAGTCTATCCCGTGTTATGGGTAATCGGTGCATTGCTAAGAGAAGATGCTTTTGTAATGGACGCAGTGAACTAATACCTGAGGAACACTCATTAACAAGACTCAAATGACAAATTGATGGGGAGAACATGCATGGAATAGTGACTTGATCATTCGCAAGTGGAGTTTGTTAGGAATTTGATTAATATTATATTTATGTCGCATGTCGTTTTCTTTCATTTAATAGTTCGAGTTTTTCCATTATCACTCTTCAATTATGCTCGGCATAGTTACTAATTACTTTTCTCAAAAGCACACCAAGATATTGGTAAAAATATTCTCAAAATACTCAGATAAGTTCAACTCCTAGGCAATTCTTTCATGGCCCTCGTGAAAATTTGTTTATAATTATTTTGCCTTGATTCGAGTTGAATTCATGGGGAAAATGCAAATCGTGCGCAAATTTTATCATACCTTGTTAATGAAGATAAACGGATTAATCGAATGGTGAAAGAAAATAATGATGTTACGCTTACTGAACTAGCTAGGGAAATTAACTCGTCATTTACGCATTCGAGTCAATTGGAGTTTAATCGGGCCAATGCAAATAGTGCATAACATCATACTTATCAATGAAGACAAGCAGATTAGCTGAAGGGCTATGGAACAACTGGTGCTGGTTGCAAGTTCTAGCTGACCTAGTTTAAGTGCGTGAATGAACAAGTTGAGCTCACGGCCGGTTTGATCGTGCGCGGATTGCGGTACGACCATGTGCTTAGAAAGACATTGCTAATTGGAATTCCCTAAAGGAAATGGAAAGTCTTGCCCCAGGTCAAGTTGGCCACTATGACGGTAAAAACCAAAGTGCAATATATTACTATTGTCATTTGACAATCATGATAAGGTAATCATGGTGCGAAAGACATCAATGATTGTGCGTAAAGGAGTGAAATATGTCCTTCTCCTGTCCTTTTTCCATTCATGTTATATCTTTCATTACATTTTTTTCAAATTTCACAATTCTCACATGTTATTTTATTATTTGACACAAAAGAACGGTTAAAACTTTAAAGTAGGGCAAATACCACAAAAAACTCCAAACTATATTTACTATGAAAAAAATACCCCAAACTTGTTTGTCACAAAAAAAAAAAACCTCAACTTGCCAACTGTGACAAATACCCCCGACTTTTTTTGTGTCATGCAAAAGCCCACACTCATACATGTTAACATGTATACCTTCCATTTCAGTTTCATTCAAAATATATTTGTTGCACATATATAAGTTTAAGATTATTTATGACATAAAAAAAAAGTTTTGGTTTTGTGTTGCAATGGACAAGTTTAGAGTTTTTAGTGATACAAAAAAATTCGGGGTATTTGTATCATAGTGGGCATAATTTGGGATTTTTTGTGGTAATAACCCTTTAAAGTACGACTTACCTATAAAATTATATAGAATATTTTATATTTTTTATAAGTTTCCGAAATTTTAAGTATTCATAGTTAAATTAATTCACATCAAGAGAAAAAAGGAGGAAAAACTTCTGTATAAATTTATTTTGGTGGATACAATCACTTGCAATGCAAAGAAAGAACTTTTGGAATTAGAAGTCAAAATTTATACACAATGTTTGTCTTGTGAAGTGTTGTCTATGATATTTAAAACTACCTAGCAAGTATCAATAAGCCTCTAAGAAGCTAGAGTCTCCCGTTTTCTTCTCTTTCACAAGGCTCACTTAGGTCGCCATTTCTTATTACTTAAAGAAAATTGCACTAATCACCGACATCGCAATATGACATTAAATTTTTTTTCGAAAAGCAACCGATAATCACCCTAAAACCTAGTCATGTTCATGAAATTTCATTCTCATGATATCTCTAACCAAAGAAAAAGTCCACACTAAAGCCGAGAAACTTGAAGCAGCCCTACGAATTCTTTATGTCTTTTTTTTATTTGAAATCTAGGCGTGCAGGTGTGAATACCTAATTATCCATAGGCTCATGAAACGCTTTGCAAATTCCATGGATAGATTAAGTCTGGGCCTTTGGTCAATATAGTATAGGTAAATCGAACTCGGAATAGTTTACACACAGTTTTTAAGATTCAAATAAGCCAAATCCAGTTTTTAAGTTTGAAATCTCCTGATGCTTTACACAGTTATGTGAACTCTGTTTCCGTTCGGCCTGACTAGCTTAAAGATTAAAAACTGTGGTAGCATACTAGAGAACGCAAAAAAGAGGCACTATCTCGATCTTTGATTAAACTAATAATCGCATTATTCAGTACCAAACTGAGTGCTCTGGCTGCTTTCATTATATTTGTGGACACTTAGACAAGAACGGACGGTGAGATTTCAAAGATAATGACAACTTTGAAAGGTCGCCGCTTCACACAAAATCATGTAACCACTCCCAGGAAAAATGTATTGGGAAAAGAAGAAGAAGAGGACACCCAAATTTCCATTATACAGTTCCAGAAATTGCATCGCTCCAAGTACTAAACTACAGTCATTTTGGCAGTTTGACAGCTTGGCCTGCATGTCCTTGCGTGGAGAGAATTTTACCCCATCTACCTCTCTCTCTCTCTCTCTCTCTCTCTCTCTCTCTCTCTCTCTCTCTCTCTCTCTCATTACTCACATTACAAACAGAGGAGACCATTCAATGGGACAAGAGCAGACAGCACATTCTTTTACCATGCAGACAGTAAATACCGTGCGGTAAAAATTGTATATTCAGAAGGTAGGAGCAGAAAGAGGGAGAATGCGTTTGCCCATAGCTTGACGGACTTCGGAGTCAATGAGGAAGACGACACGATGTAAACTGCAGTGAAACCAACTTAAAAACCGTTGGAAAGTGTATTATATTAATTAGTCATCTTACTGCTTTTTCCAGTTTTGATGTTTTAAAATATAGGGAGCGACTGCGGGTTTGTCTTTTGGCGAATGGAGGGGGTGCGACACAGAGATTTTGGTCGGGCGTCGTAGCCAAAACAGTAAATTCTTGACCCAAGACACCAGCCCTTTTCTTGTCTTTGTCCGTGTCTTTCAATTGAAAAGGTTCGTGTACCTAAAAATGTGATAAAAACCCGCAATTTGTATCAATAAATCGATGCGAAGTGATGAAAGGAAGAATCATCACGTTTCGTATTGATTTACCTGCACGAAGAACGCTTTTGTTACATTTGACGAGTGCTCACTGCCTTCAAGAATTGTGCATCGAGGAACTATGGACATTCCCCGTCGTAGTCTCAAAGCTAATCTTGTGCACTTACTCATGCTCTTAGCAATCATCAAAGATTTTCCAATCTAGAAGACTATAGCAACAGGGAGTTGTGTCGAGATGTCATGACTAAACAATGTAATAATACAGAAATAGGCCGTGGATGGAGGTCATGGTAGTTTCGAGGGATCACGGGGGGCTCGAGCGAGCTAAAACAATAGGATGTGAATTCGAGAACCTTGGACAAGAACAAAACAATCGCAAGAATAGATATGAGAATCAAATTATACGTAATCTGCTGACCTAGTGGGTGCCACGATTTGTGTTCTTGTCTCTCGTCCTCTCGTATCATTCCAAGTTGTTGATAATCGTCAAATTGTTAAGCTATCAAACGCAGACCATGTGATGATGTACGTCGAGCATGACTTTCAGCAGAAATTATTCACTCACATGGTCTTCTACTTACTCCTTTGACCTTCGCGCTTTTTTTACTCGAAGCAGCCATACATGGGTTTCAGTTTCTGCTTGTCCCCATTTGGTCCTTGACTTGAAAAGGATCTTACCCCCTTTTCTTCACCAGCACAGTATGTAACCACGTAAAACGAAGAGGACAGTGCAGAAACAATAATGCAAAACCCATGGATTTGCTATAGAACCATGGCATAATGCATATGTGCATGGCGAATGCATCTACATGTACACATCAACATGCACTCTGACACCTGGACCATCTCTTTCAAAATCATGCTGGAGCATGATTAGTCAGTCCTTGGCGGCTCAATACTGCGGGTATCAGGACAAAGATTTGGAGCCATGTGTGTATCATTGGCCTCAAACTATGCGACTCTACAGAGCAAGCTTGTCCCTTTGTCCAACTAATTAGATCTACGAACGAACATGGTCCTCCCAAGTTGGGTTATTAACGTGGTGCTTCTGACGTTTGGCCATGAAAGAAAATGCAGTTAGATCGACTCATTCATTTGTTAAGCAGAACCAACATAGCTGGTGATTGTTTCTGTGAACATTTGAATGTGCACGAGGGTTTGCTTCTCCATTGGATTCTATATCGGTAGTGGGTCAATCTGAGTAGACAAGTGAGGATAAAATAATGAAGCCGTGGATCCAATAGACGGTAAATTACAAAAACTGGGAAGATCTGATGGAGGGACAAAAGCTACGGACAGCAGAAGGAGCCAAACAGCTTTTCCAAAAGGGTTTTGTTAGCAACTCATTTTGAGCGGTTACTAAACACTCGCATAAAGAAAAAATTGTGATTTCCGATGCACCATCTTTCTCGTGTCGTGTTTAATTTGTGTATTGAAAATGAAAAAAAAAAAATTCCTCATTAAGCATACTTAGCAAGTATTCTCAAAATACTCGTTAATAAGATTTTTGGCGGAATGTAATTATTTTTATGTTATGATTTTGAAATGCCCTCGAGAAACGTTCCGATATTTTTTTGTAAGGGTGTTTGATTCTATTCAACCTTTCATCTTTCTCGTAACCCTCCAATCTTCCTATTCCCAGGAAACACTTACTTTTCTTTACTTTGTTTATGTTTACTTTTCTCTTTGGGACTTTTTTATGCCGTTGGTTGAGTGTCTTATTCTCTAACACCATGGCAATTGGCAAATTGGTTTCGCTTTCTAGGCATTGATGCAAAGAAAAAACAATTGGTCTTTAGATTATCATGTTCTATCCTTAAAAAACACTCGCAATTCATTTCAAATTAGTCGTGTAGGTTTCAACCAAGATCAGTACCTTATCCTGTCAACACTAACACAACCATGCAGACTTCACATTTTATGCAATGATATCGTAAGTTATTATCATTTATGATCGCGTTAATCAACATTTTTGGTGCACTTATTAAACATGTTTAATAGGGAGATATCCAACTTCAAAGCCACAATCGTGCATTCACGTCACAAGGACAGTCAAATGCATTTAAAAATTTTAATTTTCTCTATTTGATTGCTTAACAAGTGCCTCGAAAACACTTTTTAACAAAAGAATAACAATGTAATGATCATTGTACATTTCAAGCAGGGCTTACTTTGTAGGGCATGACTCATAAATGTCATAGTTTTTTATAATAATACACATCAAATAATAAGATGATCTGCCCCCATCAATAAGTAACCTTTTCATTAGCATAGAAAGCTAGAAACCAGTGCTGTAAAAAATAGGCTGCCTTTGTATCACTACTTTACAAGGATACAAGTCAAGTCAACAAGACTACACTGAAGAGAGAGAGAGAGAGAGAGAGAGAGAGAGAGAGAGTGCACGCGGTGGGGGAAATGGAGAAGGGGACAAAGGATGATGATTGAGTCCAAGTTCTCACGCCATAGTCCCCATGCAGATGGACACCATGATTATTACCTAATATGTATGCAGCCCAAGTCTCCAAAGGAATGCACGAAAACATAGAATATAAAGAAAAATAAAGAAACAAAAGAGAGTGATCGAGTGGACCTGCTTCTAATTTCCCAATTGGAGATGAAAAATCAATGAGCGCTACACCCAATTATTATCTCCTTTGGACGGCTTTCGCAGGCTGTCCTCTCCCTCTATCTCGGATTCTATTCCCACTCGAGATAAAATTCACTTTTGGGCCACACTGTTGTGCCTCCGTGTGACATGACAATGAGTCAAGGTCGCGCGAGTGAATTAATCTTTGGGATCTAAGAAGGAATTGTGTATGGATAAAGCTTAATTATCACAGTAGATTGGCAAAAAAATGTTTATTTTAGCTACTCATTGACATTCCATCTCAATATTGCCATCAGACTCCATGCTCGAAGCACTGAAGGCTGATAAGCGCGTCTTACAAACTATCCAAAGAGGAGGCCCATTTACTCATCCTAGGGAAAGAAAGAAATGTCGGCACATTCAGAACCGATATGCTTCTTTTCCCTAACAAAATGTTATGTCTGTCCTCGTTCATCTCGTGTGATCGTTTTTTCCAATAATTTGAGCTAAAGGGGATGTACGGTGGGGTTCTTCCCTTTGGTATTCCTAGTTCTTGCACTGGCAATTGGCAGGCAAGAGAATGGCTAAAGTTTTCCATATCATCATGTTGGGATCCCTTTTTTCTGGCTATATGCCCACTTTACTTTATCATTGCCTTTTTCCAAACAATGTGGATTTGACTGTTTCGAGTGGAAACTAAACTAAGGTCCAATCTAGTCATACGCGAGATGTTTGCACATTTTAATGGGGGCCTGAACATGACAATGGCGAGGAGGAGGAGGAGGAAGAGATATATTTTGGGGAGTTGGGTTGTGAGAAGGTAATCTAACATAAAACATTGTTCAATTTATGAGTCGCGATAGTGTGTAAGAACGTGAAGTTAGCGGCTCAATATGCTAAAACATTCCAAAAAGTTCACTTTATTGGTCCAAATTATAGGAATGATTGCCCTAAACTCAATTGATGAAGAAATGATCTCAAAACATTAATTGTTCATGTCAAGGCAAAGTCAATATATCAAAGCTACAAAATCATTCAGCAACCGCTCTAAAGACACTCTGAAATGCTGCTAGCACTTCAATATAATCATCGAGGTGCATTATGGTTTCTTGTAGGTCTTAGCCCCAATTCTTCTGAAAACCTTTCAACCAGGTATCGTCCTAGAGATCTTTGGTTCCTAGCAAATGGGAAACTCCAGCCCAGGATTCACCAAAAAGGTACAGATTTTCAAATGAAGAATCGATGTGAAAGCTTATTCCCATTTTGCTGTACTCAGTTTTGTGGAGGCTTTTGCTTTTAGAGACCAGCAATTCTGGAGTAGGTGGAATGGCCATGGCCAAGAAATTCAGCCATCTTTTATGACACCCAACCTTTTTCATCAGCAAAATTTCGCCTCTATTCCACCCGCCATAGAATAGACAAATCTCGGTCATTGTAGATCTCGTGTGGATCTTGCCTCATCCAATAGCTAAGATAACGAATTGCGAGTTACACATATACCTGTCAAACGGGTGGATCAGGTTTTATTTGGGTCAAGTCGAAAAATGGTCCGACTCAACTATGCCCATTTAACTCATTTTGACCATTTCATGGAGAAAAGTGCCAAAAAAGTTTTAAACATTTTGCATTAGTGTCAATTTAGTCATAAACTTTTTTTTTGTACCAATTCAGTCTTAAAACTTTTGCATGGTACCAATTTAGTCTTAAACCTTTTTGTGGTGCCAATTCAGTCTTAAACCTTTTAAATTGGTGCCAATTCAGTTTTAAACCTTTTGTTTTTGTATTAATTTAGTCCTTCCGGTCAATTTTTACTAGAATTTGCCGACGTGGATGCCTGCCGACCAGTGATCGGTCACCCGCGCTAACGTGGCGCTGACGTAGACAACTTAAATAATATTTTAATATTTTTTTGAATTTTTATTTTTTTTCCCTTTTTTTCACTTTTTTTTGTCTCTCCTTCCTTTGGCGAGCTCGATCTCGCTAGCCCCTAGCAAGGGCGGCCTTACCCGGCAAGGCTCGACCTTGCCAGATCCGGCGAGGTCGGGCCTCCCCCGACCATGGCGAGGCTCAAGCCCTTGCCAGAGGCTGCGGTGAGGGCGAGCCTCGCCATGGTCGAGCCTCACCGACTGCTGGGCGAGGCTCGACCTCACCAGATCCGGCAAGGTCAAGATCTGGCAAGGTCGGGGGAGGCCTGACCATGGCGAGGCTCGCCCTTGCCCAGGCCTCTAGCGAGGGCTCGAGCTTTGCCATGGTCGGGAGAGGTCGCCCTCGCTAATGGCCGACGAGGTCGAGCTCGCCGGCCTCTAGCCTCTGGCCGGTCACTGTATCGGCGACCAGCCAGAGGAAGGAGAAACCCAACAAAAAAAGTGGAAAAAAAAATGAAAATTCAAAAAAATATTAAAATATTATTTAAGTTATCCACGTCAGCGCCAATGACCAGTCGCCGGCCTGCAGGCGTCTACGTCGGCAAATTCCGGTCAAAATTGATCAGAAGGACTAAATTTGCACAAAAACAAAAGGTTTAGGATTGAATTAGCATCAATTTAAAAGGTTTAGGACTTAATTGACACCAAAAAAATGTTTAAGACTAAATTGGCACTAATGCAAAAGGTTTAGGATTGAATTGGTACCAAAAAAAGGTTTAGGACTAAATTGGCACTAATGTAAAAGGTTTAGGACTTTTTTGATACTTTTCCCCATTTTCATGCAATGCAAATCTAGCGACTCGTACCCGGTTCATATTACTAAAACATTTTCATATTTCACCTAATTTAGGAAAAGTCATTCTCAAATTAAGGTAAGAGTGCAAAACGAGTGAGCGCGATATCAAGTAAAAGCGAGAGAGAATGAAAAAAGAGTCATAAAAGTAAGTTAGGTCTAAATAAGTTATAAATTCATTTATGATCCATTTAACTAACCTATATAACAACTTGACTCATTTTGACTGTTCTAGCTATACACAGTGAAAATCAAATCCCGTTGAAAGTGGTTGTGGAATGTCGAAACATTGATATAGTGCCACGGGAATGTTTTCCTTTATCTCGGGATAATTTTGTAGGTTGTTTTGTTCACAAAGTAAATAAGTGCTATACTTGAATGAGGCAGAAAAATAAACATTATATTTTTGTCAATTACTACCATAATCTTTTATTTTCATCGGTTGCATGCCTGCAATTCGGACCATCGTCTAAAACATCTTTATATGCAAATTACAGTTTTCCCGACGTTTTTACTACATTATTTTCTCAATAGTCATGAGCCCGCACACCGCGTGAGATTTGCAATGAGTAAATGTTCTCTTATTTATCTTCATGCAGCAAGGTTCATTTAAAAGAGTAAACCTAATTCCAATGTGAGAGCCCATTTACAATGTTTAACTTTTCGCGATCGAATTGGATTTGGTGACTTCAACTACTTTCTCAACTGTCGCGACCTCCTCAATCTGGTCCCGCCACCTAAGGGGCTAGGCTAATGGATTACTAAGTTAAACCTAACTCAAGCTCTCTCAAACCCATACCGATTCGCGACTTAAGTTTAAGTTGTTAATATGCAAATCGATTTCATTTAGGAGTCGCCACTAATCAGTTTTTGGTAGGTCGATTAGACACCCAAGCAAAGCACGGGAAAAACGCTTTACTTCTACGAATCAGAGATTCAATGGGTACGGGGACTTGATTACACTAATTGACCAACTAATGCCTTTTCGGTACCTAATCTTGTTCAATTTACCCCGTAACGTGCTCACACTAATTTGGAGTCTCAAAATTCTAATCTCTAACTAAGCTAAGGAAAGCCACAATCAATACACAAACCTAATGTGCCTAATCAACCACAAGCAAGGTTAAATTAAACACACAATTCAAAGTGCGTGAATTAAGCAAGGTGCAATCAAACATGACGCTAATCACACAGAGTGCAAAAAGAGGCAATTCCAAAGCCCAATTTTCAATTTTTAATTTTCGAAATTTTTTAATATTTTTTTAAAAAATTAATGTTAAAATAATAATATAATATTAAAATAATATAAAACGGACCCGGGTCGGATCTCCACATCCGACCCGGGTCGAAGCTGACCCGGGCGAGCTGGCCCAGGTCCACCGCAAGGTGGGCTTCGCGAAGCCCAATTGGGAATGAGCTCACAATTCAAATAAAACAGTTAAAAAAACACTCAAGTCCAGCCCACTAGGAATAAAAACCTAAATAACACTTCAGCCCATTCACCGGGTTTGGCCCACTCACGAAATGGCCCAATACCTAAAAATAAACCCATTTTAGTCCTAAACTAGAGCCCAAAGCCGATAATTCTTATAAATTTAAGATTAACTCGAATGTCGAAACCCTACCCGGTTATGACCCGCTCACCCAACCCGGTTCACGGCCGCCGACTCGACTCGTGCTAAACCTAGTGCCCGTGACCCGAATCGCCGGAAACCCTACCCGGTTCACCCGCGCATCCAACCCGACTTGTGACCGCCACCCGACGGCGAGCCGCCGCTCCTACTATCTCTGGCCTCCACAGCCGACTCTCCGCCTAGGTCCGCATCACCGCCCTGATGAGGGGCGGCAAGCGTTTTCCACCCAAGTAACCACCGTGGTGACCAACGATCGATTGAGGCCATCCAAGCCCCGACGAAGGGCTGGACGGCCGCGAGTCAACCAAGTGCCGGCAAGGGACTGGCTGGCCACCTCCTCCCGCGGTCACGCCCGTGGCAACCTGCAGATAGCCGAGACCACCAGGTGTTCCAGCACAGAAGACTCAACAGAATAGAGACTAATTCAAGAAGCTTGGCTCAGACATAACATCGAATGGTTGGAGCGCGCGATGAAAACGACAAATTTTAGGCTCAATCGAGGCTCAAAAGCATCCGAAATTCACACACAAAAAATGCATAGACAAACAAGATCAAGCTCGAGGTGTCACGGGCCAGAACTTGCACAAGCCGGACAGCCGCGAGCTCCGGCCAATGAGCCCAAGAACAGGAGCAAAAACAGGGGAGGTGGTGCCATTACGGCGCTCCCTATCCAGCTCGGCAGCGGCGGCGAACGAGGGCAAGTGAGATAGATCGGACTACGTCGGATCGCCTCACACGCCACCGAGCCCAAATTCTCGGGAGATCGGCCCTGAATCGCACGGAACAAAACCCCACAGAAGCTCGGGTCCATGACCTACCGCATGAGATGGGGCGCGTACCGGAGCTTGGCCGACCACGGTTGAGGTATGGCGGTCACCGAGGAGGGCGTTCGCTCTCAGATCTCGCTCCTTGAAGCTCTCGGACTCACCCGCTCTCGCGGGTCTCTCTTTCTAGCTCGAATCTCCCCCAATTCTCCCTCTGTTCCCCTCTCTGTTTCTCCCCTTTTCGGATTTAAGGGCGGCCAGTGGCGCGAAGCTGGCCAGCAGGCACGCATGCCCCTGCCATCGCCAGCCTGCCGTGGCTAGCCAATCGCCCGACCCGTAGATTACACTAGCCCCTGTACCGCTCTGCCTTTGCTCTGGCCTCTGTTCTTCCTCTCCTGTACGTTCTGAAACGTTGACTGGGGGGAGTGGAGATGAATAGACGCAGGCCGGGCTGAGGAAAAGAGGGCCGGCCCCCGTGGGAAAATACAAATGGGCCGTGCAAAAAATAAAATGAAGAGGAAAAAAGAATGGGCCGACGAACCCGACCCGGATTTTTTTTTTTTAAAATTGTGTCCTAATAGGCCCTATTAATGCAAATGTGTCTAATGTCTATATGCCATGTAATTTAATGAAAATATTTTTTGTTTAGTGATTTAAAAATTAAACCCTAAATTTTTATGCGATAAAACTATAAATGATTGAGCAAAATTTAGATGTCAACATCAACATATAACACAAATACTCTAAATGAGTAGATTCATGTAAGTTACGTGCGATGCTTTTAGATATATAATTGATCTTTTGTTATAGATAAATGAATAACGAGCCGTCATTCAATTCAATAAAAATTTTCTCATGTTGAGTCATCGAAGAAATAGAGCTTTCGCCCCCAACTTATATAGCTTCTACTTTGCGGTATAGAATCCAGAAAGCCATTAATTAAGATTGCTTCAATCTAATGAAAAGTTCAAGTCACGATCAAGAATAAGAATTCGTAAATCTCACTAATTTAAGATCAGTGACTAAAATATGAAACCTATACACTATATTTAGGCATTACGCCACACATTTATCTTTTCTAGAACAATTGATAATAGCTCAAAATTCCGAAAAATCAATTGATGTATTTATGCATGATCATTTTTTTCTCTCAGATTTTATTGAACAGGCTAAAGCAAGACCCCGGTCGAAATGGAGGGAATTTTAGTGGCAATCGTGCGCCACTTTTGCCTTATCTACTGGCTGTTACCAGTTGTGGTCGTTATTACATCCTAAAAACCGACCAGCCAACCCTCCTACAGTCGTCGCAAAGCCCAAGGTCAAGCTCTTCCAACTCTCCCGCCATGGCAAGCACCTTCATTTCCCCAGCAAACCCTTCACAGGTACTGATTCTGTACCCCTCTTAGCCTTTATCTTCCTGGGTTTTTCCCCTTTTTATGCAATAAGGCGAAGTGGAAAAGAAAGCTCCATTCTTTGTGCAGCTATGCTCTTCGAAGAGCGACGTCCTCTCTGCATCGCCCAAGGCCTTCACGAGAACCACGCACCAGTTGGCGGTGGTTAGAGAGATGGGGATGAAAGTGAAGTGCCAGGCAACGAGTGTGCCTGCTGACGACCGAGTACCCGACATGGGGAAGAGGCAGCTCATGAATCTGCTGCTTCTGGGCACTCTCTCTCTTCCCACCGCTGCCATGCTAGTCCCCTACGCCTCCTTCTTTGTCCCTCCTGGGTTAGTATAGTTCTCTCCTTTTCTTTTCCCTTTCTTTCTCGTGAAGAAACTTACAAGTTTATTGCTGTTATTTCTTCTTGTGAGGGTTCTTCACTGGGTTTGTGTGAGTGATTTGATCGATGTTTTGGAAATGAGGTTTTGTGGCTTTTTTTCTTTTTTTGCTGCTTAAGTGTTTGTACTGGAACGAGTGATGTGAATTTCGATTTGATGTTAGAGGAAATCCTGCATGCCCATTTCTGCGTTATTTCTGGACCTTAATATCTCTAGGAATGGGTCGCTGTTACACCACTGATTAGGCTAAAGAATCTGAAATTAGAGAGGCCTTGTCAGAGGTTTAACACATCGGAAGGGTGAAATCTTCGTCGACTGGTGTGTTTGGAGAGTGCAAGTAAAGTTATTTCTGGAGAAAGCAGGTCTTGATGAATAATTTGTAATTTTCTGCCTCCTGCTTTCTCGTGTGGGTTGCTCTATGAGCATCTTTCCCAACTCTTTTGGCTTGTATTGACGAATCATTCTGCATCATAAGTTTCCTAGCAAAGTAGCTTATCTTCATATGGTAGCAGGAACGAAGTCTATCTTACTACACAGGTGATGGAAAGAGCCCGAAAAATTGGAGTTTGTCACTATATACTGCTCCTAAGAGGATCGGGTGTTTCTTATAGAACCTATTGGTGAAAAGAACATAGAGGTTTTCGGGCTAACCAGAGCAATAAATCAATCCAACAATCTGTTCTTAACAAAAAATGTCGCGGAATGTTCGTAGTGCTGATTTTGTGTATGCTTCATTTATTTCAAAACTGCCTGCCTTATATTAATTGTATTTTCTAGTCTTCTGAATTTGTATTGGCCCAAAATTTCTTTCTTAAACTGCAATCATCTTCCTTAAAAATCCTAGAACATTGGAGAACAACCTATGCAATTGGGCAAGCATTGTGTGAACCCCTACCCTTCGCAACACTTATAATATATTAGTATGGTTCTCTGATGTAATCTGGATGACTACATCCTACAGAACAGGAGGTGCAGGCAGTGGAACAATTGCAAAGGATGCCATTGGAAATGATGTCGTTGCTGCTCAATGGCTAAAGAACCATGGTCCTGGGGACCGGACTCTCACTCAGGGATTGAAGGTAAGTTTCTAATTAAAAGTCGTACAGTTATGCTAGCAGCAGTTAAAACCTGCATCATGTTGGCTGAGGCTGGAGAGATCATAAGGTCATTTGATGAACTGGAACAGACTCTGAATTGATATTTGTCCCCAGGGAGATCCCACTTACCTTGTTGTGGAGAAAGACAGGACTCTTGCAACGTATGCAATCAATGCCGTATGCACTCACCTGGGATGCGTGGTTCCATGGAATACAGCTGAGAACAAGTTCATCTGCCCCTGCCATGGTTCCCAGTACAATGACAAAGGCACGGTTGTGAGGGGACCTGCTCCTTTGGTAAGTAAATAAACCCTCTAATTTCTTCCAATTACTATCAGTGCATGTGTAGATGCAATCGGATATATATACGATTACATTACACAGACATCAGTATTCTCCTTTTGTGTTAGGTGTCACTGTGATGCATTTTGTTTTGTCCTGCGGATATGATTTTCATGTGTCGGGCAGCCTGAAACTGTAAAAATGAACTTAAATCCTAGCAAATTATAGAACAAGTGAGAACACCATGTAATGCAACTTCATTGAGATCCACGGGCAGTTTGAGATTCGTAGCACAAGTCCCTCAATTATCTTTGAAGACAGTTTCCACTTGCATTGACTAACATTCTCCATTGAAACAGTCTTTGGCATTGGCTCATTGCGACATAGATGATGGGAAAGTAGTGTTTGTACCCTGGACCGAAACAGATTTCAGAACTGGGGATGCTCCATGGTGGGCCTGAGCTTCCTCTCTCAGGTTCGAGCTGTATTATCCCTTAGATGACACTATCCACCGAAGCGACTTTGTATGTCTGTCGACTAATATCATTCACAATGTATGTATCTTGTAAAAACGGTTGAATGCTGCAACGACCATCAAACTATTTAGCATAATATCCTCTTTCATGTACAATACATGTTTCTTTGATAATAACTGTTAACACATTCAGAACAGAGTTTCGCTTGCAGCCAGAAACCCATGTCGCCTGAGGTGTCCTCGATCTTTTACTGATGTTACTCTTTACCTGCATTTGAACACATTGACTGGTTGAAGATGGTCTCTCGTACTACTCTGTATGCACCGAACTCCCTTTATGCACTCATGCATGGAGAGTGTGCGTCTGTGCACGCTCACTCGTGCGCACCTGCCTATGTGCGTGCGCGAGAAAGCGAGCGAGCGAGAGACAGAGAGAGAGAACGGTGGGTGGCTCTGTTGGGTCAGGGTCGGGAAAGCCAAGGGATACTTCTTTTTCCTCTCACGTGGCCTTTTCCCAAGTGTCCTGAACATGGCATTTCGCTCTTTGGTCTCTTGACATTTGAAAGCCAACGCATGCACAAGAGCCGTCTTGACAGAAAGCCCCTATATGCCGTGGACTACCAGCTCATTTACAATCCTTTACACATAAAAGCAGAGCCGATGTAGTCCATTTAATCAGTCATGGCTGAACAACTACCAATCTCCATCAATGCAAGAGACTCCTGACATTGCAGGACTTTGCTGTTATCTCAAGTTGCCAAATGTTGCATCACGAGCAAAACCAAAAACACTCCCAAACCGTCAAAAATAACACGTTCATAAATGCATTACATTCTCTTCTGTCCCTTTGCAACACCTCCTTTTGCCCTCTATTTGTATGCTTTCCCTTTGCTGCCTACCATCCTTCTCTTCACTGTCACAGCCGAAGATTCCGATTTCTTGCCTGCAAATGGGTAGTCTCGGTTCAAGTTGCGCCGATTCTCGCCACTTTAAGCCCTTGGACCCTGAAGAGTTTCGCACCCAAGGTCTTCAAATGGTTGATTTCATTGCCGATTACTACGAAAAAGTGGAGAACTACCCGGTCCTCAGTCAAGTCCAACCGGGTGACCTCTGTGCCTGCTTGCCCGAATCTGCGCCGTATCGACCGGAGTCGCTGGATTCTATCCTCAGGGATGTTCGAAGCTGTATCATACCGGGTATGACTCACTGGCTGAGCCCGAGCTTCTTTGCGTTCTTCCCCGCCACAGTAAGTACGGCTGCCTTTCTGGGAGAAATGTTGTGCACGTCCTTCAATTCCGTCGATCGGCTTCACCTGGCTCGCTTCTCCGGCTGCAACCAAGCTCGAGATGGTCGTCATGGATTGGCTCGCTCACATGCTCAAGCTCCCCAAGTCCTTCATGTTCGCTGGCACTGGAGGCGGCGTGAATCAGAACGCCACCAGCGAGTCGATCCTCGTCACCCTTGTTGCCGCAAGGGACCGAGCTTCGACGCGATTGGCATCGAGAGCTTACGCAAGCTCGTCGTCTACTGCTCTGATCAGACTCATTCTACGTTCACAAAGACTTGTAAATTGGCGGGAATACATCCGTGCAACATCAGGTCTATTCCGACCTCGTTTCAGACCCATTTTGCTCTCTCCCACATATTGTTCCACATGGTCGTCGAAGCCGACGTTGCGGCCGGGCCGGTCCCGCTCTTTGTTTGCGCGACTGTGGGGACGACCTCGACTACGGCCATCAACCCGGTCGACCAGCTTGTCGACGTGGCAAACGAATACAACATGTGGCTCCACGTGGATGCCGCCTACAGCGGAAGCGCATGCATATGCCCCGAGTTCCGGCACTACCTGAACGGGATCGAGCGGGCCGACTCACTGAGTCTGAGCCCGCACAAGTGGCTGCTCAGCTACTTGGACTGCTGTTGCTTGTGGGTGAAGAAACCGGCACGAACCCAGAGTACCTGAGAAACCAGCCGAGCGAGTCGGACTCGGTGGTGGACTACAAGGACTGGCAGGTGGGCAAGGGCCGACGGTTCAAATCCCTCCGGCTCTGGCTCGTCTTGCGCAGCTACGGCGTCGCGAACCTCCAGGTGCACATACGGTCGGACGTGCGGATGGCTGGGTTGTTCGAGGGGCTCGTGAAGTCGGATCGCCGGTTCGAGGTGGTGGTGCCGAGGCTGTTCGCGCTGGTGTGCTTTCGGTGCGTCCCGTGCCGCCGGGCCGGGCCTGGCCGGGGGAGGCGGACGCGGTGAACCGGAGGCTGCTGGAGCGGGCCAACTCGACGGGTCGGGTGTACATGGCTCACACGGTGGTGGGAGGGGCGTACGTGCTGCTGAGGTTCGCGGTGGGGGCCACCCTCACCGAGGAGCGACACGTGGTCGCCGCGTGGAATCTGATCAAGGAAGGAGTTGACTCGTTGGCTCAAAATCGATCGCAACACGATCTACGATAGTTCGATGATGTCTTTTTTCATAGGTTGATTTGCGTTGACCAAAGGCACGGTTGGCGGTTGATTCGTGTGTGTTATTTAATGAAAGGGAAAATCAAAAGCAGTGTGCTTCTTTATATCTGGGTTGATTATGTAAATTGGGCAATGACAAGAGTTTCTACTGTATACTATAGTGTTAGGAGTGGCACCGGATGTTGTGCATCGTGGTACCACCCGAATTCAACATAATCCGTTATGAATAGATTTGAGATTGACTATAAGTAGATTTCATTACGATCAAATGACTGATATAATGTCCAATTCAAGTACCCGCTCGTATAGAAGAATACTTCCCTTTGCTAGTACTTTTAATGCCATGCCGCGAAACACATGAAAGATCCACTTCAAGTTCGACAACGCAAAGAGGTAAACATTGGGTGATTCGTGCGGCCCGCAATTTCTTTTCGACAAGTTGCCTCCGCGTACTTGACCGCTTTGAAACTTCAAAACATAGTATTTTCCATATCGACAATCGCCGCAAAGCAAGCGGCATGAACACCGTCGTACCATATAATTAATGGCGATCTCGAATTGAGATGAACTCCCAAAAATTATTATTTTCCATCGAGGATGGCTGAATAGGTACGTGGCCTGTGGGCCTGATGGTTCAATAGGCACGTCCGCGCTTGCGATTGGGCATGGTGAAAATGGTTCGCACGTTAATCAACGTAAAGGGAATCCCAAATTAAAAGTAAGAGAAGAAAGTCTTTGTGGGCTTCTCAGTTATGCAAAGGCAAAGGAATTTTAGGTGTCCAAAAAGAGGAAGTACCCAAAGAAAAAAAAATGGAGAAAAAAATTGAAGTTGCTGTTTTCCTAAAAAAGCAAAAGGTAGATCCCAAAAAAAATAATTAAAAAAATTAATATCGCAAAAAAAAACTCTAAACTAAACTCATTGTGATTTAATTCCACGATAATGTTATCAAATATAAACATTTTCAAGGTACGAACCATGAACTCTATAGCCAAATTACATCTAACGATAAACTACGCCCCATGTATTCAAATCAATATATATATGGGCATGGCTAAACTAAGGATAATTTGAGGTAAATTACGATAAACTTCCATCATCCCCCCTTTGTTTTTGGGCTACGGACCCTAGAAGCACCTTAGTGGGTCATCCTATCAGAAAAGATGACCAATTGACTTTTGATGATGGCGCCCTCTGACATAACACGTGATATTTCCATCACAACTTGCACTGGGGCTTCCTTCGTCCAAAGCCTAAACTGCCAAAAAATTTGGGAAAATTGGAAACGATGGAAACCTCGATCAAATCCTTTCCCATTCGAGCACGTTGAACGATGCTCTTTCCTTAATCCGGGCAGCAGAGAAAACCTATATGCACTCTGGATAGTGAACCCGAACCCTTGTTTACTCATCAAATCCATCGCCTAAATTACTAATTTCATGCCTAGTTTTGAACCATACGACCAACATGCTCAGTCCCTCGGGACCTGTTCCCTGGCTCTTTTTCTTCTCGCCTCGAAATTGATTAATCTAATCGCAACTTGGAAATGGGAACACGATACGACAGACCGTCAGAAATACAGCCACATATCGTCAACGTGAAATCGGGAGAATTGGTTTTTAAGTTCCACTTGGCTCTTCTCGATTCCTAATGAGATTCAAAGCTCAGCCTTCAGTGCAGAGATAAATCGGATTTGAATAGAGGTCGATATTACTGACTAAAACTGCAATTTACAGAGGTGGGTCAGAGAAAAATGGGGAGATTGACCAGAACTTACCCGATAACCCTTGTATCCTCCCAAGTCCTAGCATCATCACCTAACCCTTGCCTAGGCTGTTCGCGCTGGTGTGTTTTCGGTACATCCCGTGCCAACGGGTCGGCTCGGGGGAGGCCGACACGATGAACCGGAAGCTGCTGGAGTGGGTCAACTTGACGGGCCGGGTCTACACGACGCACATGGTGGAGGGAGGGGTGTACGTGCTGAGGTTCGCGGTGGGAGCTACTCTCACTGAGGAGCGCCACGGTGGTTGCTGCGTGGAATTTGATCAAGGAAGGAGCTGACTCGTTGCTTGAAAATGCAGATTATTTATAGTTCGATGTCCCCTTTTAGAGGTTGCATCGCTTCCTACAGGTTCATCAAGGCACCGGTGGGGTTGATTCCTTTGTCTAAGAAACGAACTCGAGATTAAAAGCAGCGTAGACTCTTTTTCATCTGGGTCAGTCATGAAACTGAGCAAATGGCAAGTGTTTCTAATATATATATATATATATATATATATATATATAGTGTTAGAAGTGGCACCAGATGTCGTGCATCATGGTACCACCCGAATTCAAAATGCGAGGAGAGCAAAATATGATCTTTGGCCACAAGATCATAGAAGCATGGAGGGATCTAGGACTAGGCCAAAAAGAACAAAAGTACTGCTTTGGGAATATGATCTGTAGATTCAAGATTTCAGCAGGCATGGTCATGCTTTGGTTCTCTCTAATAGAAAATAACTTTGAAATCACCAGTGTTTTGCAGAGAATCCTTATTCGGCACGAGCCCATTATGCATAAATATGACCATGACTGTTGATGATAATAGAATTCATACGAGATTCATTGACTAGGATAGTGTCCAAATCATTCACCCGATTCATTTGGGAATTGTTCCCCTTTAATAGTAGCATAGTTGCTACCGATATGCAAGTGTCGCGAATCTCATCAAAGTTTGGAGGATGCATTGACATTCATCTACTATGGAGCAATTTGATTAGCAGAAGAAAATACTACGGATGGATATCCATTTTTTATTTTTAACTTCCAAGAGGATCCTTTTATTGATATTGCCATTGTAAACTTGGCGAGTTTCCGTCCTTGAGCAAGAAAAGTGAATGCGTTACTTAATCAAGGTATCCAAGACCAGATGGAAGCCAAGATTAGGAGTTACATTCATTTTGCTCAATTTCTTTCTAAGAAATACGTGTACCTAGTACTATACTAACTAACCTTCAATCTCCTATGTGATGTCAGTGGTTAGTGCATTTGGGGGATACCTTGTGGTGTAGCTATGAGGCTCCAATTACAAAATGCTATATGAGAAGGTCAAAACAAAATGAGTCCCGTGCAACAAAGCACAATACACTCTCATCCCATTAGAACGAATCTCTCTTAGCATTAAAATAAAATAAAATAAAAAAAGAAGGGAACAATAGCCAATTACTGGATCTCACTTCGTCATCAGTGATGAGCTTACACCACGATCTCTTTCTATAATAATTATGAACTGCGCAGTGGGTGATGTACACCTAAGTTGAACATCCTCAACACCATCACTAAACAAAGACACCAAAAATAGATTAAACAAGCTCACGAATCATATTGAACGAGCACATAAACACGTGTAAGGAACTCCCATATCTAAATTAGGAAATGAGAGATTTGAAAGTTCGGAAAAGTCGTGTAACCGCTTCCATTGCAAGAGAGCTTGTTGTATTGTTCCTCGATCCTATCGGACTCCTTGGTATAAAAGATCTAAAGCAATGGATTGATTCCTAACATGGAAGCAGAAAATTCACCCAGCATGCGGAAAAGAGCATCAGTAGCGTGCAAAGAAAAAAAAATCATATATATATGAAAACAACAATGGGAGAGAGAATCTCAACTCAAGTTGAGAAGATAGTATGTCCAAAAAAAAAAAAGTTGAGAAGATAGAGCCCCCCTCAAATGAGAGTTATTTCTCGGTCAAGGGAGCTTGGAGTGGAAGAGAAAATGGAAACTTGAGAGGGGGTAATTACAGCTTTTGAAAAGGGCTGCTTCAAGTTTGACAAGGCCAGGGGATAAATATTTGGTGATCCGCGCAGACCCTCGCAATTTTTTTGGAAGAAGTTGCCTCCGAGTACTTTTAAAGCATTCAAACTTTAAAAACGCACATTACCGAAAAAAAATTTTGGTTATATCGGCAATCGCAGCAAAGGAAGCGGCATAAACATCACGGCAGCATATAACTAATCGCAATCCCAAATGAGATGAACCCTCCAAATTTAGGATTTTTCCATCCAGAATTGCTGAATAGGTATGTGGTTGGCAGGCCGGAGAGTTCGACAGGCATGTCCAAACGTGCAATTGGGCACGGTGAAGATGGTTCCCAGCAAGATTTCACAAGACAAAAGCAAGAGAAACATTTGGTGGGCTACTGAGTAATGTAAAGGCGAAGGAAACCGAGGTGTCCAAAAAGAAGTAAATATAAAAAAAAAAAATTGGAGCAAATTCCTCTTTTCCTGAAAAGCCAAAGGTAGAATCCTGGAAGAAAATGATTAAATAGAAGAGGGAAGCTGGAACTGGAAGCTCGAGATCTGCGTCGTTGCAGACTTGGGAAATCATTTCTTTAGGAAATTTGGGAAAAAAAAAATTCACACTTGGGATTTGCTCCGCTTCCACTGAGTGGGTTTGCTTTTATATGTGAAAGAGAAAGACAACAAGGGACAAAATCATTTCGAAGAAAATTAACTGCTAAAATAAAATAATAAGTATAAAATTTGTCTCGTTTAAAAGACAATAGAAATGTTATTCTTAATTAGTGTTCTAGTGTTGTGCCGTGTCGATAACTCCTATTGGATTTATGTTCATTCTACTCCCTACGTCACGTTAAATGTGATCTTTTTTTCTTTTTCTGTTTGACATCGAAATCAAATTCAAGAGAAGTTAGTAAATTTCTCTTGTCAAACTCCGGAAAAGTTGAAAGTCTGCAGATCAAAATATTATATTTGCGTTTGATATTTAATTTGCTTCTTACTTCTTAGATGAATTCTTAAATATAGGATATAAATCTTTTTTTTTACCAAAATCTGCCATCTAAAAAAAATGCAATTCAATTACCCAATGGGTTTTTTTTCCCCTTTGATAACTTCACCAAATTGTTTCTTTAAAGATAAAACTAGTCATTCTCTCGATAATTAAAATGGGCGGCCAATACTGCACCGTCACTTGCTAGAAGTAACGGTATTGTCGCGCTAGCACTGTGCATTACTATTAGGTAAGGAAAATTACGACATATAAGGATATCTACTCACCGATAGATCTTTGAATTTATAAACTGTAAAGTGGTGTAACGATTATTGAGGTAAGTTACTAAAAATACGAAACAAGATTTTACAATAAACATCCCGTAAAAAGTCGAGAATGTTAGCGCATTCAACTTCCTTACGAGACTTTGAGGCAAAATACTATTCACGAATAATGATCACTAACTTGTCATTCACAATTAAGGGTGAGAAAAAGAACCATAACCCACCTGGACTACCTGAGACCACCCAAAACCGGACCGGAACCTGTGGTTCTCAAGGGAACCGGTCCGGTTCCCGGTTCCAATTTTTTGGAACTGGTGGGTACTGGTCCAGTTTCCGGTGTGGAACCGCCCACTTGGACCGAACCGGTAATATAATAATAATATATTTTATTTTTTAAATTTTTAACTGAAAAAAATCTAATAAAAAAAATTTTAAAAAAGAAGAAAATTTGTTATCATGTCTAAAGGTCTTATGTAATTGAGATAACCTTTGTCATTTTTCTCAATAATAAATGGGTACCCACTTGATTTATGGATGATGTGGTTAATATAATCGATCACAGTGTATGAATTGTATGGAAAGTTATGTTATTTTCTTTTTATTCTGTTGATCCGATATTGGTCCACAGATTTTTTTTTATTTATCCAGGAAAACTTGTTGGGACCAGTTTCATAGACCCACCCGGGAACCGGATCAAACCGGTGGTCCGATTCTCGGGTGAATCCATAAAACCGATGGGTGGGTCTCGGCTCCAATTTTTGGAACCGGTTCTGTAGCGGGTGGTTCACAGTTCTGGAGGTGGAACCGCCCACCCGTCTCATGCACACCCCTATTCACAATGACTCACAAGAAAGTCGCAATTGTTGGGCCAATTACGAAGTAAAGATACAATACCAACGATAACTTGCGACATTCTACTATGTTATCAATTTTCTAGTTAATATTTTCAAGACACGATCTCTATAGCCAAATTATCGCCCATACTACTTACAAGTGAAATTGAGTTACCATAAAAACCGATTAATCATGTACCTACAAAGTTGAAATTTTGTAATCAGGCACGGCAAACTTTGCGATGATTTCAGGTAAATTACGAAAATTTTGAGTATCTTCTTCTGTTTCTTACGTCGCGACAAACGAACGAACCTCGATCAAATCCCTCCTCCTTCGGACATGTGAAACGATGCTCTTTCCTTAACCCAAAGCATTGTTTTAGCAATTATCTCAACGAGGCCATTCCTAGTTCTTGGCTAAACGACCAACATACTCGGTCCTCGGGACCTGCTCCGCAAGCTTTTTTGTTTTCTTCTCGCCTCGAGATTTGATCAATCTAATCTAATCTAATCTAATCGAATCCCAACTTCGAAATGCGTACGACGTGGATAAAAAAACTCGCTCTTCGAAAATGGTTAACAATTTGGAAAACGCAGCCTTCAGTGCAGAGATGATCTTGATTCGAGCAGAGTCCGAGATTAGATTACTGACTAAAAACAGCAATTTACAGCGGTGGGGATCCAAACGAAACAAAAATAGAGAGATCGACCAAAAATTTACCTAAGTCCTAACATCACCACGTGACCCGACACAGAACGAGAGCGAGAGAGGGAGACAGAGATAGAGGGCCCGAACGGTCACGGGCTTTCCTTCTAAATAAACAGACAAAGCCACATTATGAAGGGCAGGACCGGGAGCCGGACGACCGGCGGCGCCGGCGAGGACTGTGCCATCTCGAACTGCAGGGAGTCGACGGCCAGCGGCATGTTCTCCTGGTCCGGGCTGCACTTGGCACCCTGCGGGGGGTGCCACCCGTACATGATGGCCCGCAGCGCGGCGGAGACAGTGGGGATGTAGGCCGTCTTGTTGCGTGCCAGGAGCCACGTCAGGCCCATGAGCTGGCAGTCCCGGTCCAGCATCCGGCTCGTCCGGTCGCTCGGGTCCCCCGTCCCGTTCTTGTATCCTCCCTTCAGCTGTAGAGAACACACGAGTTAATTTTTTCGGTTAATATTATTCGACCAAGTTCAAGCAAGTGGGGGTGGGGGCAAAGCTGAACTTGGAGATCAAGGCGTCAATGTAAATCTAGGACATGATTGGGCCCCGAAGGAACCTCGCTTTGTCAATCATGTGAAAAGGAGATTATAATAATGCGCACTTTCAAAAGGGTATCGAAATAAAAAAATGCATATATACGTTTTGGATTTCAGTGGAGGAGCACCAACAACAGATGCGGACAACTGACAAGAAACAGGGTCCGCGCTTGTGGTGTGAATCTGTTCACTGTTCATAATGTGCAATGAGGTTAAAGGTTGTCACTGTCCTGGTAGTGTACCGGAACCAATTTGGTCTGTTCCAGAAAGGGGCAAAGAAAACAGATTTGACTCGGACGCGAACATGGTCGCAACTCTCTCTCTCTCGCTCTTCTCCATGCAATCCATGTGCCATCCACAACTTCATGGTGCTGAGCAGGCCACTGTTCTGCTAGTGCATACATGTATAGAAGATAAAGAAAGGTGTGTGGGGTTGGTCTGTAGGATGCAAGTATACCCATCTTATGAAGTGATTGAAAAGCTCACGTCATAAAAAGTTGCTGAATTTATATGGCTCCTCATAGGGAAAAGAAAACGTTTATCCAGCAATGGCGAGAGTAAAGCACTTTCTTCTTTTACTCTGGTATTGGCTTTCTTGAAAAGAGAAGGGTAGAAAAAAACAAACAGATGAGCGAAGTCGAAAGTACCTTTTCGAGAGCGCCGAGGCATTTGGTGCAGCCGGCGTAGGATGAGTTCCGGCAGCTCTTCTCGAGGTTCCTCACCGCGGCGGTGGGCGTCGCGTTCCGGAGCCCGGCGGAGACGTTGAACGCCGCCGGGCAGCTCAGCGAGCTGATCTGGTGCACCCTGATCCCGCAGAAGCACAGGACGGCGTCGCAGCTCGCGTTCGGCTGCGGGAGGTGCACGTTCTTGCTCACCAGCGCCGACTGCAGCGTGTTCACGCACTTCTGCGAGTCGTCCGGGATCATGGGCAGCTCCTCCCCGGACGACGGCGCCGCCGCCGGAGCCACCTGCAGCGCGTACCTGTCCATAGGGTTTCTCAAGACTCTCAGCTATCACCGCACGATCGATACGTAAAAGCAAGCAAGCAAAGGTGGGATTTTTCCGGTGCTCGAGCACGAATTTGACCGAGACCATGGCAATGCGATTCGATAACGTAAAAAGACTCCGCTTTACCTGGCATGGGCGGCGAAGAGCCAAGCGGCGAGCACGGGGCAGCAGCGGCTGCGGTCGAGGTTGCTGCCGCAAGCCTCGCTGACGCCGCCGAAGAGCTCGGCGGAGAGGTCGAGCTTGCAGATTTGGCCCGCCGAGTCCGCGGGGAAAGCCGGGACGGTGTAGGGCTGGTCGTGGCCGCCCTGGACGGGCTCGGCGATGATGCCGGCGGCGGACGGGCGGAGAAGAGCGCAGGACGAGAAAGCGACGAGCAACGTGAGAAGAAGCCGAAGTGGCATCTTTATCTGTGTCGAGGGAAGGGAATTGGTCTGTCGTGGAGATGAGGCGAGTGGGAAAGTGGATGTTCTCTTTTTTTTCCTTCTGGGTGATGAAGATGAAATGATTAACGCTTTGACTTGCAAGAGAAAGAGGGAGAGAGAGAGACAGAGACAGAGACAGAGAAAGAGAGAGAAGGGTTCTTGTGTGCGGGAAAGGAGGGGAAAAGTTGGGAGCCTACTACTCGGAAATTGAAGAAGGAAAGCAGAAGGAGAAAGACGACTAAAAGATAAAGCCGGGGGAGGGGGGAAGCTTTTCTGTATCTTTTTTTCCTTTCTCAATAATGTGCAAAAGGGGGGCCTCTGAATCTTTGCTTTTCTGGATGCTTTTTCGCTTCTTTCTTCCCGACCCTCGTCTGGGTTTTTGTATTTGTCGGAGGGAAAAGGATTGACGACGAGGTCGAAGAGGTGTTGAGAGATTCAGGAGATGCTCTGGGTCGTCTCTGCTTCGGGCTTCAAAGAAATGGAAGTTCGATTGTAGAGAGGGCGAGAGGGCGAGGGAGAGACGGATTGATGACTTGATATTAGAGGACTGAGGGGAGTCTCTCTCTCTCTCTCTCTCTCTCTCTCTCTCTCTCTTGTGGTCACATTTTGTTTTTTAATCTCCAAGAAAGGACAGAGAGAGATTTGTACCCACGAAAAGAAACTGTGTAGTGCAGCAAATCTGATCACGGCAGGTGTAAGAAACTTCAGCTGGGCATTACCTGGACGATTAGGTTAAAAAGTTGTGATGGTAAAAATTTTGAATTGCGTGTACGAGATGGTGACTGCCTTGTTCAAATATTTGACGCGACCTCGTCCCTTCACTTACGATTTCTTTATACATTACTTCCTCTAGATATGTTGAAATTCAGAGAAAAAGACTACGTTTTAGTAATTATAGATATATGTACGTAGTATGGGATCGATTCCTAATGAGTGTGTATTCTACGGAAAAGAAAGTTGGTCCTGTGATACTTTTTTAAATGATAAGGAGAAGTGAAGAGTCTATTGAAAGTCTTCATTATACAGGTACTCTATAAATCTGATCGATTATTTTTTGATGATGTAAACCTCACGTGAGATTTATAATATTTCGCAACAGGTATCACAATATTTTCAATCTTTGATATAGTACTATGCGGGTAAGAGGATTTTGAGAGAATAGAACTAGAACGCTCATGCAATTGTTGCCGAATCAACACATCAATGAACGATCGATTTTTGGAATGACTTATCAATAACTCGAGCTTAGAAGTCTAGATATGACTTCTCAAATAACATTTCCAAGGCGTTCCTCGAATTCATCACACATATGCATCAAGGTAATCACATCAATATCAACTCTTGCAATGTTCACATGCCATGATCTATTAAAAGGCCAAAATAGGAGAAATTCCTTTTCATATACTCTGCCTCAATAGCCAATCAGTCGTAGGGTCAACTTCGAGGAGAGAAATCAGAAATTAATGCCTTGGCCTTTTGACGTTCGATAAATCTCCAACACAAACACATGATGAGAATGCCGTGAAAGTGAGAAGACTTTAGGACCATCCACAACACAATTGATACTGTAAATCAAGGGGTTCGCTTGTACTAGGAACAAGGTTGGTGATTGTTCGTATGGTGTCTTTGTCAAAATAGCTAGGAAGGGGACCAGCATTTGGCAACTGATCGTACGGCGATTGCAAGAGATCCATTGTGGGTTCCCCTCCTCTCTCTCTCTCTCTCTCTCTCTCTCTCTCTCTCTCTCTCTCTCTCTCTCTCTCTCTCTCTCTCCACCGTTGGATCGCTGATTCGTGCAAGACAAGTGTGTCGTGATCGTGAGATTACACGGATCGAGAAGTTATGGCGAATCGGGTGTTTAGTGAAGTGGTGATGGAATGATATGGGGATGGTTTTTGTGAACTAAGCAAACGGCTGCGGATGAAATTCTATGCTCTCTTCGCTATTTGATCGTGATGATGCATAAATTCCTCAGCCATTCTCCGGCGAACATTGGACCCTTTCGACTACTATTAGATTTGCACAACAAGTAGAAAGTAAATGCTCTTATGTTTCCCGCGGGAGAGCCCTCTAATATTAGAATGGGATAGTTACATATAGTTCCTAAACTTTGATTAAATATATAATATGGTCCTTAAACTTTTAATTTGTTCAACATGATCATTGAACTTTATCCCAATGTGTAATATGATTCATAAATTTTTAATATGTTTTATATGATTCCTGAACTTTTGGTAAATATTTAATTTAGTTCTTAAACTATATGAAAATATCCAATGTTATTCTTCCATTAACTGAAGTTCAGGGATAATACTGAATATTTTCATATAGTCTGGAAACTAAATTGAACATCTACCAAAATTTCAAGGACCCCATTGAACAAATTAAAAGTTTAAAATCAGATTGCACATTAAAAAAAGTTTAGGGACTATATTGAAAAAATTAAAAGTTCGGCAATCATATTGTATATTTTGCCAAACTTCAAGGACCATATGTCATTGTCTTTACTAGAATCGGTTTTTCAAAGGACAACCACGAAGCTAGAGATATGAAGTGATAGAAGAGGTCAAAACCGTTAAGTCAATACCAATTCACAAAAATATCATAACCATTATTGAACTAAAATACAATTCCCTCAACTCATATATGAAATTTTCACGAGTTATTTTTATAATTACATCCTCTTTTAATAAATTTCGCACCCTCTAATTCGCAGAACACGCTTTACTCTAATTTCTACAATATTGCAAACCTTTTTAATAGTGCAAGATTTATAGATGCAAATCTCAATTTGTGAAATATAGATATGTGAAAGTATAGAGTTTTGAATATGCATGATCCTAATTATAAATAAGAGAAAGTGGAAGATGGTTTTTCATAATTATATATTCTGAATAATCTCGTGACCCCAGGGTTCTTAGTCTTTACTTGCTTTCAAAACTCTTAGTAATGCTCGATGTTCCAGAAAGTGAAACTAAATAATGTTTAGTATATGGATCCATGTGATTTTTTTTTCTTAGACTATTTAAGTACATCTCACATTTATCTAACACCTTAAGTTTTTAGAACGATTTGTAAGGACCGCACAATTTCACATAGCATCAAAGCAGGAGGTATATTGGTCCCCAAAATCTCGAGTTTTTAACACAAGCCATCGCTCGATCATCTTCGATATAAACGATTAAATTTTAAAAATTGACTTACGAGTCGGATCTTTGATCAAGCTTTGATCTTCAGAGGTGGTCCAATCTCTTAAGTCCTAGAGGCATATGCTATGTTGAAGTAGTAGCACCAGAAAAAAGGGGAGAAATACATGAAGGGCCGTGCCAAATTGTGCCACAAATAAAGCGCGTCTTTTGCAAAAGGCTCCGCGAAATCTCTCTTTTTGCTTTTTCCTGTGAGGGGTTTAGGAAAGGAGGAGGGTCCCTCCATGTCCGAAGAGGAAACCAGCAGTGCAGGCCAAAAAAAAAAAAACGAAGAAGGGAAAGGAAAGTGGCTGCTGCTGCTGCTTTTGCTCTGGTTTCTTTGTCAATGATGCGGGATAATCATCTTCGTTAGATTAAACAAAAGGTCGATGGGGTCTGCAGGAAATCTTGGTAATTGAGCTTAAAGAAGAAAAAGAAAGGAAAGCGAGGGGGAGGAGAGAAAAAGGGCGTAATCATGGTGCTACAAATCAAGGTTGGACAGTCTCGAATCCGATTGTGTATCCATTATAGGGACAGTGCGGTGGTGTATTCTGGTTGGCCTCTGTCGTCTCTGCTTTCTCGTCGGCCGCATGACTCCCTCTCTCCAGCCAATGACGGAGGAGTTTCGGGGGTTCATCTTTCTTTATCGTTCTTTTCTGATCGAACGGAGCATTGTGCAGTTTGAATTTTTACGAAGCTGCAACGGCAAAGTTGTTTGATAGCTTCTCTGGTTTGCACCACAAGTCACATTGCGAGAATGAATCTTGGAAGGTGAAGGGCATTTCGAGGGACCCGAATGGCAACATCATGAGATGCAAACGTTCATATGCTCGATATGCCAATCATACCGTAGCTCGTGTTTTATAGGATTTATGAGGTTTGCTCGGTACTTCACAAGTCCAGAGTGCATGTATCCAGAGGTGGGTTTCCTAGTCACGAAGGGAAAAGGTCTTATAGCTTGTCATTTCATGCCAACAAATGATTATCCCACGGTTTTACAATCATTGAAAATATAGCTCACGGGGGATGAATCATGAAATATATACTATATAGTATGCTTCCAACTCACTCAATTGATGACTCTCAGGCCCATCATACAAAATTGGGCTCTGTGGGCTTGTCATCTTTGATCTACAATCGGTAGTTTTCAATGTTATCACTAGTTTCCTCCAATAATCTTGGGTTTTTTGGGTAAAACTAACACCTTTGCTGAAAACAGATGAGACAGTCGAAATGCATTATGCTCTTCCCGAAGATCAAGCAAAAGAGAAGATAGACATTAGACAATTAAGGCTGCATTTGTGCAGCTTTTGCGGAAGGATTTTGGGCTTCTCAAGTCCTCTGAGTGAAAGTTAGGGCGTTTGATATATATATTTTTTTGGATCACTTTGAATGAAAGCAAGCATTAATAAAGCCCAAAACCTAAGGCAGGCCTTCCCTTATTCTGGCTTTGCAGCACATTCGAAAAGCTCTCTCCAAGGATTAATGAATTTTTTCGGTTGCCCTTCTCGCCATCAAAAACTTATTAGAATTTTGTTTTTATCCCCAAATGTCCTCTGGATACTGCGAACTCAAGCAGTTGCATGCGACCTCAGACCAATGGGCTCAAGTCTCATTGGCGATGTCGCTATGATCGGTCAAGTGGCCGTCGAAGTTGCTGAGGGTTGCGTGAGATCCGGTTGCTGACGTTGAGATCTAGTGTGACGGGGGTCGACCAACTGAGGGTCGACTGACTGAGATGCGACAAGGCTTGATCAACGCAAAATCCGGTGGTCAAGGGTCGGCCATGCGAGGTCGAGATCTAGTCGATGAGGGTCATCTAGCTGAGGGTGGACCGCCGCCCTTCGACACTTGCCTCACCGACGGTCGCCGATGCTAGCATTCGGTTGTCACTGGAGCTCACCCAGTATTCTTGCGCTCTCTACCGATGCTCGCCCCAATCGCCTGCTTTCCTTCTCTCTTTTTTTTAACTTTAAAATTGCTTTATGAAATATACACCAAAATTCAATCATCCACACTCTATTTGTTTTCACCAAATGCACCTGCATTGAAAGATGTTCGTGGAAATGGCTTCACATTTCCTCAAAAGATCCCCAAACACATCCTAAAGCAATGTAGCAATGGTCCTTGCAGCAATAAGCAAAATGCTATTTACCGTTGCTTAGATGAAATACGACCTACGAAATGGTTATACAAGAGGAAAAGCATAAATTCGCTGCAAACACCTTCTTCCTACTTCGACATGAGATTTCAAATGTCTTCTTTTATTTATGGGATAAGTACACTTGAAGTACTATGACTTGTCAGAAAGTGCAACTAAGTCTTAAAACTTACAAAAAGTTCAATCAAATCCTAAAACTTGTCAAATGGATTCAATCAAATCCTTCTATTAACTCTGTCCAATTTGGCTAATAAAAAATGTTGACATGGTTTTTTTTTAATTAATTTTTTTTATCATATGTGGTGGTAACGAGGCTAAAACGATATCGTTGAGATCCAACTTTGATAATTTATGATGGGGAATAATTGTGTTTTTAGCCAATGGAAAAGATTATTTTTACATACGATATGTAAATTTACTGCACGATTATTTGTCACATATCCCATCTCAATCACCATCGGTATGGACTCTCGTGTATAGTTCGAAAATTATGAAAATGGAATGCATAAAGAAAAAGACTAAAGATTACATAAATCTATGTATTTTGAATTAACCCCTTAATCTATATTTATGTTCTTCGAGATATATTTTTTTAAAGCTTTTGTTCCCCGTTCATCAAAGTATTAGTCCAACCAAAGTGTTCATCACCCATTTTCCATGTTTGGCAATGGTTGGAAACCATCGAAAAATAGCTGACAGAGATTATGTACGAAGGCGATATGTTTCATAGATTAATTAAGGGCAATAAAAGCACCGATCTATCATTGTCTCCTGCTTCGTCCACCTTCCCACCTTTCCTGTTGACCTGATGCGCCTAAGGTACGTAAGGATGGCACGAAACAAATCTTGCTTTAGCGAACAAAACACGTGACGACACAATATCAGAAGCTGTTGAAGATATAGGATCCCTTAAATTCAGGATCTGTACAATCTTTTCATATAGGGACGTTCCCATGGTATTATCTATTTTACATTTAAGTTTATTACTGCAATTTGAAACTCGTCCTTCTCATAGCTTTCTTTGATTGAAATGATAGATGGAATCAATCATGCATGTCTTTCATGAGGTTACGTAGCTTGAATTATGGTCGATCGATCTATAATGGACCGAAGAAAACAAACCAATGATTACTAGGACCTTTCTACCATGCTTGAGGTATTAGATAACAACTTTATCGCGCAAGATCCAACGGCTGACACTGAAAGTTGGTGATCCAACGGTGTGGATACGCTCATCATTCAACGGTTGACATTTTATTTCTAACCCAACAGTCGACGTTTCGTACGACAAGATTGTCCTGCTTAACTACATGGCGCCGTAGCAAAGCCCCCAAAACGAATGCTAGTCGTGATTCGGTCCTCTTTGTCGAATAAACTTTTCCATCGAGGATTACTACATGCTTTAGCTTTAGCGATCTCTTCGCGGTAGCATTGCTCCTTTGAAGATGGTACACTATTACACAATATGGCATTTATTATGATATTAATGGTGCATTTGATAACTATTCCGTTTCCATAAACAATTTCTACTTAAAAATGATTCTTTTTTATTTTGTTCCTGAAAACAATTTCTAAGCATTTAGAGGCATTTGATAATAACCCAAAATTTTCATTCTTGGAATAGAAAAAGAACAGAAATGCATTTGGTAACTGCATAAAATTTCTTTTTATTAGTAATATTTTAATAACATTTTTAATATTTTTTTCTTTTTTTCTTCTTCTCCTTCTTGGCCGTGGCCGGGTTACCAGTCATGGCCGGCGACTGGCCACAAGCAAGGGCCAGCGAGGGCCGCCCTCGCCTAGGCCGCAAGCCTCGAGGGTGACCCTTGCCGGCTTGAGTAAGGGCTGGAAAAGGTTGGCGAGGGCGACCCTCGCTCAGGCCACAAGGGTGGCCCTCGCCCAGGCTGCAAGGGCCCAGGCCTTGCCTATGGCCGGGGAGGGCGTCATGATCCTCGCCGGCCCTGGACTGTGCCCAGTCACCAGTCATCGGTCAGGAAAGAAGAAAAAACAGCCACAGCCAGGAAGGAAATAAGAAAAAGAAAAAAAAAACTTTCTCTTCTATTTCTTATTCTTACTTCCAGAATTAAGAAACGACTTTTTTTTTAATTATTGATTCCATTCCAAAACTGAATTTGGGAATAAATTTGTGTCAGGGAACAAAAAATTTACTAAACGAATTTCTGTTTTTTTTTTGTTCCCAGGAATAAAAAAATAAAATCAGTCACTATTTACAAAATGCACCCTAAACGCGATCAATAAAGTTCTACTCCGGTTTTCCTCTCTTTCGGGACAATGGCTTAGTTCGAACCGTGGCCTTACAAGCAATCATGGACGGTCGTGAAATGGACAGATCTACATATGAGCAAAGTCAACTACTTGCACCTGCTCGTTGCCCTCGTATAACGTCGACATCTCGTTTACATGTGTCCGCAGAGAAAAATGTTGGGAAAACTTCTCCTGTCTTTGAAATTTCTCCTTGGAAACTAGCGAACGAATATTTAGCCCCCAACCCCTTTTTCCCTCCTCCAATAGCAGAAGATAAGCTTTTTTTCTTTCGAATGGGGTGGGTCTTTTCCTTGTAAAAAGGGGAAACAAATTTAAGGTTGTCCACGACCACACGAAAAAAGAAAATGGAAAGGAGAAGGTGTGGTGTGCCAACCCTAACCAAAAAGACAGCATCAGATGATGAAGTTACCAGGAAATTATGATAAGGTTTGGTCATGGCTTCAGAGACAAGACGAAGATCAACGAGATGTGTTGAAAGGAAAACCGTCATTTCAACCGGTTTAAGATGCCCACACCACGACAAGAGTGCACTTTTTAAGCTTTCCCTACACACATATGTTCATATACACATGACACATCGATCGCCTATAAAAAATGTTACTGAGTTCGACCATCTTATTATTCTCGTAGATAGATGAATTCGACCTAGCTGTTAAAAAAAATGCAAACAGAAGCCTACGACATGTAAATATGCATGTCCACCTGAAATGTGCAACAGAATGGAGCCTTCTTCGTAATAACTCTCGTGTACATGCTTAGGGTAAACTTAGAGGTCAAACCGATCAGTTAATTAGGGTTTGTATCTCTTACTAACTATAATGACTACACATCGTACCCAAAAGCTAATTTCTAGACTAGTAACGCAATCAATCGGAATATGATAAGTCGATTTAGCCTATCCAGTTGAATTTTTCCTTCCTATACGTACGAATAAGGTTTTTCAATAAATTGTATTGAACGCTTGAAAAGATTCCCCATATTCATTTTTTAGTCGCGTAGAGGCGACAAACGCTAGGTGGTCCTGGATCATCTTTGTTCGAGCAGATCGAGACCTCAAAACTCGCATTTCCACTATACTTATGGAAGAAAACCTAATAACATATTATCAATACGCATGTATTTTTTTTTAGTCATTAAGAGTACTTTAACAAAAAGTGACTGCGGCATAACTTAATTTAGTCCTTGGCGGATGGAAGTAGGATGTCTATTACTCGGGCTTTCTCTCAACTGTCTGCTTTGAATAAATAAAAACCATATTACAAACACCTTCAGGGGCAAGGTTTGAAATGCTGAGGCGAGCATGCCTGAGATGGGAAACATCCACGCAAACGAAGTGCATAAATAGAAAGATGAGATGTTTCCCAAAATGAACAATGATTGCGCAATTCCATTTAAGTCTGCTTGGGGAAAAAAACTTCACATCACTACTGTTACACAGTGAAATTTTCTTTAGAATATTACTTAGTATTTCTTTCCAAAGTATATCCTTCTGTAGGAGCCTTGTCATGTTTTTTCTTAAAATGAACGCGTATGTTGCCTTTTTGTTTACAAACCAACATGAAACTATTGCTTCTCTGAAAGATGAGAAAAGTCTTCACAAGCAATACAAAGAATTCCATATATTGACAGCTAGCGAAGATACAACCAATACCTCACCAGAAAAGGGAAATGAAGTATAAAAAACAGAAAGAGCCGCAAAAAGAGGTCCTACTTCATCCACTTTATTGTTCCGCACTTACTTTATAATCATTGTAAGGCGTATTCACATGAAGTCGTTGATGTCCAAACTCTGTGGAAGCTCAAACTTCAAGAAGTTGCTGCAGTAGCTCTCTCTCTCCTCATCGGGGCTGCTGTTCATGAATGTGGATGATGAGCTCAACGGCGTTGAACTGGCCAAAGGCGTCAACATGATCGAGTCGAATCCGAAGTTCTGGTTGTCGCCGATGTTTGGTGGGAAGTGACACAACTTTTCCAATGATTGGGGAATAGCTGGACTCGAATTGCACGGGATATAGTGCGGCTGTGACACCAAATCTTGACTTATCATTGGAGGCACAATAATTTGTCCGGTGTTTGAACAGCTGAAATTACTCGGCAAGTTCGATGTGAAATCTCCCACATTGGCCTGTCCAAGTTGTGCTTGGTCCACAAGTGGACCACAAGGAACCGTAGAAGTGGTGCAAGCCGGAACTTGTTGAGCTTGAGATTGATCTTGAACTTGAAATTGATTAGACTGCGACAACGGGAGATCAGAGATTTGGTTCTCCTGCAGATTATTTTGTGAGAACAGATCTGGGTTTTCATTTTTGAGCGACCATATGGTTGAAGCAAGCCTTAAGAGGTCCGGGTTCAACAGGGCTTGCGTTTTCAACAAGTTGGCCATGTTCATGAGAGAAGGGTTGCATAGAGATGAGCTGAGAAGCGAGGAGAGGTCGAGAAGATCGAGGCGAGGCGCGTGAGTCACTGGGTCGATCCCATTCCGGAGGAGCCTCTTCCTAATATGGGTGTTCCAGTAGTTCTTGATCTCGTTGTCAGTTCTTCCAGGCAAGCGAGCAGCTATAGCCGACCACCTAACATATGTTGAAAATGGTACCAGAGTTAGAATAAGAATATTCATGAACCGCTTAGGAAATATAATGAAAACTATTGTTGAGGCATGAATTATTTATCAACTATTGAGAGTGAAAGCCATACTTGTTACCCAAGATGCTGTGCAATTGGATGATGGTCTCTTCTTCCTCGAAAGAAAACCTTCCTCTCTTGATGTCTGGCCTCAGATAGTTAGTCCAGCGAAGACGACAACTCTTCCCACATCTTTGAAGCCCTAAAACATCATCGAAGAGATAGAGTGTTTAGAACATAGATTCAAACATAATCTTGATATGGCTTCATGTGACAAAAAAAAGGAATTGTTCTTGTGATCCATCACCTACCGGCGTTCTTGGGAAGGGTCCTCCAGTTTCCTGGTCCATGAGTCTGAATATAGTTGATGAGCTTGAGATCTTCCTCAGGCGTCCATGGCCCTTTCTTGAGCCCATTCTTGTCGCAGCAAGGTGCTCTTCCCATCGCTACACGGCAAAACACAAGAACAAAACTTTGGGTGTTGAACTCGGCGTTGAAAAGGGTTTTGTCTTGTAAACGAAGGGAAGAAAAAAGTTTTGTGGAAAGTGATTTTGACTCTTTGTGAGGAGAAGATTGAGATGAACAAGACGAGCGCTTGAAGTGCATAGGTCGAAGAGATACGAGCTTATATAGAGGGCAGGGAAAGAAAGGGAAAGCTTAGATCGAAGTCAACGAGATTTGGCGCCGGCCTGGTTGCCACGTGGTATGTTTATATGTGGGCGTACATAGGGTGTAAATACGTGGGTGAAGATGATACACTGTTGCCCTTCTTGGTGACATATGATTTTGGGAACTAACGTAAGCCTTTGCTAAAATTGCTGCAAATTTGGGATTTGAATAATATGGGGAGGAAAGAGCGAGGGCTGCGCCCTAAATGTTTATCACGATTTGTTTATGATGAATGAGGCCGTGTGTGAATGTACGTATGTGTATTGCAATTTTAGTTCGTGTTTACATTCATATTAGATCCACGGTCGCTGAAATTTCCTTCAAAATGTATATTTTGCTCTAACATGTAAAGCGATCAACAAAAATCATGCGAAAAGAGAAAAAAAAAGATCTACTAGGAAGTTTTCTTCAATAATATTTGGTTATTTTGATCGTTTAAAAGATCTAACTCTATGCCTCCATCTTTTATGGCCAGCAAGTTTTACTGAGAAACTTTAATGTTTATCCATGTTACATTAGCATGCATCTTAAAGCTTATTCAGGCTTATTGCATTTCCATCGGGCATTCGCTTTACTTTGAAAAAGGTCATGTCTCTTGAATATAAACAAAGTTTCCGTTGAATGTGGCTTGAAGTTAAACTCACTTCAATTTTGAATCAGTTCCAGATTGAAATCCTGGACATATGGAGCAAGCAAATTGGTTTTGATTTAAGCGAGGACGGATTTGGGAGCACGTTGGAATGCTCGTTAAAAGATGTTTTCAACCAAATTTCGTACACAATGTCAAAGCCTAACTCGAGACTGTACTCAGAAAGCCATCAAGGAGTGTGAGTAAGTGAGGTAAACAATTTGTATCTCTTTGATTTGAGTTCACGAGGATTTCATATGTAATTGGGGTTTTAAAAACACTTGAAAACCATGTGTTTCAAGTGATTGTAATATCCTTATGATTTAGTGGAACATCTCGTCAATCTCTCCTTGTAGAAGAGGCATTCTCCGCCGAAGTCTTCTTTATTAGGTCTATTTTTTGCGCTTATATCTCACTTGATTGTTTGTGCTTGTTCCACACTTTCGCCAGTTGGCGCAATAATTGGACCATTATATGCTCAAAATGCTTTTATGTCTTGGGTCTGTCCATTGCACTTGTAAAATGGCATAGCAAGGTATTTCTCTTGTAGACCGCCCCCTATTGTCATCAATGCCACCGGTTGTGTAGCTGCCACTAGCCAGTGCTGACCCTTCACCTAAAGCCACCATTGTCACCGTTGGCAACGGTGGACACAACGACGAGCCGGTGGTGACTCCAAAGTGGCTCAGAAGGCAGTGTCGGAGGACGATCAACGGCGGCACACTAAAGTGTAGAGGCACTAGCTAGAGATGGACGGCTGAGGTGTACAGGGGCTCAAGATCGAGAGAGAGAGAGATTGTGGGAATTAAATCTGATGTGATAACATCCAAATAAGATAGATAAAAGGCATGATCTCATGATAGCTAGGGACAAGAGATGGTTACATAACGAGAACAGGAGATACGCATCCTCTCTCCCCACCCACCACTATGTGCAACCAAAATGGAGTGCCCGACCTTCCATTTAGGTCGCACACACCACTATGTGTGATCGATAGGGAGTTACCCAACCTTCTAACATATGCACGTATGCGCTTGCGCAAGAAGGCAGGGGGGGGGGGTAAGATGTATCCGATGAGTTACAAGTAGAGTACTCTTTGACCTCATGATTTTTGCTCAATATGGCGGTGAACTATTTTTTCATGGACTTTCATTTGGTACACTGCGGTGCGAAAAAGTATCACTACAAAATGTGGTTAAGATTGGGGGGGGGGGGGGAGAGGGAGAGAGAGAGAGAATATGTATCCGATGAGTTACAAGTAGAGTACTCTTTGACTTCATGATTTTTGCTCAATATGGTAGTGAACTATTTTTTCATGGACTTTCATTTGGTACACTGCGGTGCGAAAAAGTATTACTACAAAATGGGGTTAAGATACCTATACACACAATTTTTAGTCTAGTAAATGGATGTTTCTATTTTATTTTACTTGCGTGAAAATAAAAATTTACAGTATCATTATAATTTATAATAAAAATCACTCCCTTTAAATTCATATTCTCATTAATGTCAAGTAGGATCTAATAATAATTTCTATATCTAGGTGTTGACGAAAAGACAATAGAACCTAAATTTGAAACAATAGAGTTAGTTAGCCATATTACATTAAACTAGAAGGAACATAGGGGCATTGCTCCTGTATCTTATTGCATCTCCAGATCTAAAACTTGTCGGACTTAATTTTGATTTCCAAAATTAACATCATTTAATCTTGTCCCACATATACGACACAAAATGGAGATATACCAAGGAATAGAAAGTTGGATATTGGGGAATTTGAGCAATATAATTTGATGACTTTATCACCGTCTACCGAATAAAACCTCTTAAGTAATGGGTTGCAAAATCAAGGGCAAAAGTATATCCATGTGTACGCATTTTCAGCTAAGCCCCTCAGACAGAATAAGCCTAAGGAAACTGGATGAATATTGTGATGTGAAATACTCATGACAACTAGCCCGGAGCACCACCTTGCAATCTAAATCTACACTCTAGTACTCTACAAAAAGTCCATAATTGTTCATCTCCGTTGGCTACTTCTTCGTTTTTCTCTTAGGGGTGGTCTATCACATTTTAGAATTGCATGTCAGCTCTTGAACACGTGTCTAACTGTAGGAAGCAGCCTTTCCAAGCTGGATTATGTTTGGACTGTGTCGCGACCCTAAAAAATTATTTATCATTTTCTCGGGCTAATGGATTATTAAGATTGAACTTAACTCGGGCCCTCCCAAGCCCTACCAATTCGCAACTTAGGGTTTAAGTTCTTAACATGCAATCGTTTTCATGCTTGGAGTCGCCACTAATCAATTTACGGTAGGCTGATTAGAAACCTAAATAAAACATAGGGAGATATGTTTTATTCCTACGAACCAGAGATTCTAAGTCCGGGGACTTGATTACGCTAGATCTAGTCTAACGCCCTTTCGGTACCTTTTCATTTCAAAAATATTTTGGCAGGCAGTTTGGATCCATTTTAACCTAATGTCACTAACATGTGAGGTGTTCATGCGGGTGCGCAAACCACTAATTTAACACCCATAAATCAAAGCGGTAAATAAATTGCTAGTTTAGGAGAACAACTTACCCGGGATCCAGCAAGCGTCTGCATTGTTAGTGAAAAATCATACAGGCAATCCTAATATGATTTCTAATTAACAAGCATTCACTCAATCTCTTTTTTGGATTTTCACTTTATTAAAATGAAATCTAACCTATATGTAATGACGTGCAAAAATATGACATGCGAAATAATGCAACCTAACATGCATACTATATGTCATGCGACAACGTGATTTAATTCTAATGACGTGTGAATGAATATTTTTTGGTATTTTCTAATGAATGAAATTCGGAATTAAATGAAATTCGGAATTAAAAACATACCTAATTTAACATGCAACCTAATGATTTCTATTTTTGGTATTTTTGTTTATGAAAATTCGGAATAATAAAATAACGTGAATAATCCGTTAGGACTTGAAATAATGCCTAATTTAAATTAGGAAACTTGCCACGTTAAGTCCTAATTTAAATTAGATATTTATCTCATCCTTCGGGATATATTCAAAAAACCTAGACATGCAAAAATTCTAATTTAAATCAAAACAGAAAATATTTTTGGGTTTTTCTTTTTATTTGAAAAGGAAAACAATTTAAAACAAGGAAAACAATCAAATTCAAATCAACCACGCAATCCGCCAAATTCGTTTCAAACTCGGATTAGGCACAAAAATCAAATTATCGGTCATATCTAAAGGGTTATAGATATTAACGGATAATTGATCATTCAAATTTGGAAAGCGAATTAAAATCATTATCGTATTCAAGTGGTTATGAATGGGATAATGATTTTCCGTACCGCCGCGTATCGGACTTTAGGGTTAAAGCAGGATAGTCGTCCAGATACGTTGCTAAATTAGGCAAGTTTCCTAATTTTGAATGTTTCAAATATCGCGGATATCTTGAACATTATCCTAAACGCATCTAATATTCCAATATGATATTCATGAAATATTCAAACATGCCAATTAGGAAATTAGATATTCTGAAAATATATCGGATAATGACCGTTACCTAATTTGAAGATAACTTCCAAATTTGAATTGGCTCGAGATCGCGTCTTTGCGGATCGGGATCGGGATTGGCGACGAGTGTGACGTCAACGACGGCGAGGCACGACGGGTCGACGGCTGTACCGGCGGGACTAACGGCGGCAGGTACTGTTCCGGGCACTGTTCCGGCACGGCTGCTCCGGTGACAGGGTCTCCGGGTACTGTTCCGGCACAGCAAGGCAGGGCGTCTTCGGTGGCTGCTTCGGTGGGGTCCTGTTCTGGCGGAGCTCCGACGTGGCTGCAGCGTCGGGGAACAGCTCCGGGCAGCAATGAGCGTCGCGCGGCGGCGCGACAGAGACGATGGCAGTGAACAAGGGCGATCAGCAGGCTTCCGGCGAGGAGCAAGGCGGGGCACAGCAGCGTTGGTGTGCAGCAGCGGCGGGTAGGCAGCTGCGTCAGTGTCCTCAGGCGGTCGACGGAGGCTGAGCAGCGTCTGGCGGTGGCGAGTGACCAGCAGGGACGTCCGGCAGAGTGGCGGTAACCGGTGATCTCCAGGCGGCGGCGAGCAGTAGCTTCGTCAGTAGGGCGCCGGCGACTGGTGATGGGCTGCTCTGGTCGGTGCAGCGTCCAGCGCGGCAAGGTGCAGCACGGCGGCGTGGTGGGCGTGGACGCGCGGGACAGAGCAGGAGGCGGCGTTGAGGGCTGTGGTGCGTGGCGGCGAGGACGCCGGCAAGCGGCGGCGTGGGCGCCGGCGAGCGATGGCGTGGGGCGGCGTGAGCGGCGTGTCTCTCTCTCTCTCCCTTTCACTCCCACTCTCAAAATTCTGATCTGAAAAAAATATGACGTCCCCTCTTAATGTGACCTAATAACATGTATATATAGACTAATCTAGGTCAAATTAAATGGGCTCAATTAACCTAATGGGCTTAGGCTTGGGCTTAGGGCTTAATTAGCATTTAAATGGGCTGAATTAACTTGGGCTAAGCCCAAATTAAAACAACCAAGCCCACGTGACGTGCTATTCTCGGCCCTAACATTCCCGAGCGAACCGAGTCTCGTCCGATAAAATTTACGTTCGTTGCCATTGCCAATTTGATGCAAATGTAATTAAATTAAAAATGAATCTAAACTATATATTATGCAAAAATCAAATATTTTTGTTTAGGGGTTAAAATTAATCCCTAATTTTCTATGCAAATTTAAACTAAATGCTCGGTGAAATTTAGGTGTCAACAGCTGCCCCTCTTTGAAGGTGAGCTCGCAGAGGTTGCATTCAAAGACTAAATGATACCTAAATTTCAACCATGCAAAATGCAATGAATGTTATTTTTGTCGGGATTATGAGTCCCATTTTGAATGCAATAAGAAATGATGCATGCTGACATGAAAAGAAAACATACCTGGAATTACTTACCTGACTGGTGCGAGATAATGCAATTCGAGGTACGACTCAACTTTGTTTTCTGTTTGGCAAATGTCTGGGCCCAGTCCCATATGTATTGCCTGATAAACTGTTGATGAGTGTCGGTGATCTGCAGTTAAGTCAAAACACACGAACACGAAGAAAGCTCAACGTATCCAATCATCACCTGGATTCGTGAGATAAAAAAGTGTAAAAACGTTCCGACCTTTACAAACCACCTATACATCGCCATAGGTATTTGTAAAGATTTGGTCGCTGCGCCTATACATCGCCATAGGTGCGTCACGGGGGAACTAAATAGGATATTCCGACCCTTATGAGATACCTATACATCGCCATAGGTACTCATAAGGATTTGGCCGCGTCACTTATACATCGCCATAAGTGAGACACGGGGGAAAACCTGGGGGTTGAGGGAATATTCCGACCTTTATGAACCACCTATACATCGCCATAGGTATTCATAAAGATTTGGCCGCTCCACCTATACATCGCCATAGGTGAGTTGCGGGGGAATATCCGGGGGAGAGAGTATTCCGACCTTTATAAGATACCTATACATCGCCATAGGCATTTATAAAGATTTGGCCGCCGTACCTATACATCGCCATAGGTATACCGCGGGGGAATACTCGAGATTAAAGAATAATTCCGACCTTTACTAGACATCTATACATCGCCATAGACACTAGTAAAGATTTGGCCGCTTCACCTATACATCGCCATAGGTGAGTTACGGGGGAATCTTCTTGAGATTAGAGAAAAATTCCGACCTTTACAAGATACCTATACGTCTCCATAGGTATTTGTAAAGATTTGGCCGCGGCACCTATACATCTCCATAGGTGTCTCACGGGGGAATCCTCTCGAAATTGTGTGAAAACAATGATTTTGGTGAACAAGCGGGCTAGCCCGAATGTTCGAGGGTTCCTTGACAAAGTACCTGGATATCATCAGAGGTACCTGAAAAGGCTTGATCAATAAATACCTGAACATCATCAAAGGCATCTAGAGATCGTAACAAACTGATTCAATGTGGGGGCCTGACGATTGCTCGAACAGGTTAGGGATATAGAGATATACTTACCTGGCGATATCTCTGACTCCTGAGAGTGTGCCTCCTATTAGACACGACTTTAAACAACATAGAATATGCATTCATGGACAAGCAAGAACACTCATATTCATGCACTATGATTCCAAACTGTTTTTCATGCACGATGGTTCTGTCAAATCGGCATTATAAACTTCGTTGGGGAAAAATCATGACAAGACAATCCGAACTCACAAGCGGGTGTCTTGAAAATGTCGAATGAGGGACTTTCGATCTGAAAGGGCTTTCACTCATTCTTATCGAAAAAGCTGATTTATTTGAGAATCGCTCATTTTCACTTTCATCATGTCAACAAGGGTCTGAGTATTCTCGCAAGCGGTACGACCTTACCAATCCAAGAGGTCTTTATCAGGATTGTAACATGGGCTTGGTCAATGGCTTATCAAAGGGGACTCTTCGAGTCGAAGCTATTGAAAGAAAATACTCTGCAATTGTCTCCGGGTTTACAAGTCAAGAACCCTGCGACATGAGATAGAAATGTACTTGCTCGCACTTCTTCGAGCTAAGCTTATAAACATCTGAAATTCTACGTTAGTTCAAGTGCCCTAATCTGAAGAGACTTTGTAAGGGACGTAACGTAGGCTCGGTTTATGGGTTGAGAAATGAATGGATCATTTAGGCTCAAAATGTGTGATTGGGGTGAATAAGTTGGTGATCATCTTGGCATTGTCACCGGTCTTCTTCTTCACCAGAGATTGCCTCTTCTTAGTAAATGTTCCATTGGCTTCAGATATCCATCACTTGATTCCTTTGGGACTTGTCCACTGGGGATTTTGATATGCCGCGTCTTGACACTTTTCATTGGGCATTGACCTTGCTTTTGCCAGGCACGCTGCTTTTTCTTCCCCTTTTTTTTTTTTTCACATTTGCTGCTTACAGTGTAAACACTGATCAGCTACATCTGACTGATTGACTCACTATTCGAACTCAAAAGCCTTCTGTCTTCCATTGACGCTTCTGATATGCTGCTTGACAATGATGACTTTTGCCTTGCCCCAGTGTGGGGGATGATCACCAACTGGGTTGAAACGAATTTGCAGGCTCAATTAGGCTTAGCAAAGGATAAAGTGTGTAGGATAGAGAAAAAAAAATGCTCTTCGTCATCCTAAGGCACTTGAACTTCACGTGAATTCATCTGAAAAAGCAACACTCGAAGATTGATGCAAGTGAGAGCAAGAAGATTTCAATTCATTTCATTCCACCTTAATGCTGATTTACTCCAATTTGCCCCGATGTGGGGTGGTTCTTGACAGGGGTAATTTGAATGAATTTCTTTCTTCAAGTGTTTAGGCTCAAAGGGGCGAAGCAATGGATAAAACTTTTCTGTTTTAAGGTAGAGAAATGAAATGCCTCTTGTCATTTCGGTCGCCGTACCTTTTGCGAGAAAACTCTTTATCTTGCAGATATGGAATTTTTCACTCAACTCGCTGGGGATTTTTCACTTTTTCTATTCAACTTACTGGGGATTAATAAATGGGACAGTGTGTAGGATAGGGCTTGCCTTTCATCGTCCCGATGTACCTCATTCAACACACTCAAGTCATTTCGCATGCACGAATTATCAAATTGTCTAAATAGACTTCCCCTTTGAAATTAATGATGTTGATCGATAAAATCACCATGCAGAATTTAAGGACAATGCAAACATTTTAGCTTGAAATTGGTTGAAATCATTTATTCATCATTGAAATGTTTGCAATTCATAACATAAAACCAAACACTGGAAAACTTTTGCTGCAAAATGGCAGGTTTTATCAAGGATAGTACATCTTCACAGCATCAGAGTTGACAGGATTGGAAAACACACGACCATCCATCTCTGCAAGAATCAAAGCGCCTCCAGGAAGTACCTTCTTAACTACATATGGGCCGATGTAGTTTGGAGCAAATTTACCTCCGGGAACAGGGAAGATTGGCAGCACCTTCCTTAGGACTAGATCATTTACCTCGAAGTGTCTTGGACGCACCTTTTGATTGAAGGATCTAGCTATCCTCTGCTGATAGGTTTGACCATGGCAAATGGCTCTCAACCGCTTCTCATCAATTAGGTTCAGCTGCTCCTGTCTTTGCCGCATCCATTCCGCTTCAGACAACTCCACTTGGGATAAAACACGCAGGGAAGGGATCTCCATTTCAACGGGCAGAACGGCTTCCATGCCATACACCAGAGAAAAAGGGGTTGCACCGACAGAGGTTCGAATGGAAGTTCGATATGCCATCAATGCAAATGGCAATCTCTCATGCCAGTCACGATAATTCTCGGCCGTTTTAGCCAAGATCTTCTTGATGTTTTTGTTAGCGGCTTCAACTGCTCCATTCATCTGTGGACGATAGGGAGATGAATTCAAATGCCGGATCTTGAACTCATCGAACAACTGGTCCACGAACTTGTTGTTCAAATTTGTCCCATTATCGGTGATAATAGCCTCGGGAACACCATAGCGAGCGATTATGTCTCGCCTGATAAATCTCACAACATTCTTTGCAGTGACGCTCGCATAAGATGCCGCTTCAATCCATTTAGAGAAATAATCAATTGCAACCAGGATGAAACGGTGTCCATTTGACGCCTTGGGGTTAATAGGACCAATCACATCGATGCCCCACATTGAAAAAGGCCATGGCTCGGACAGCTGGTGCAACTCTGTGGGGGGAACATTTATCTTATCCCCGTGAACTTGACAGCTATGACATCTTCGAACGTGCTGGATACAGTCACTTTCGAGACTAAGCCAATAATAACCCAGCCTCATGATCTTCTTGGCTAACATGTGACCATTCATATGTGGACCACATACCCCCTCGTGCACTTCTTGCATGATTCTGGTGGCTTCAGCTGCGTCTACACACCTTAACAGGATCGAATCATGAGACCTTTTGTATAGCTTTTCACCACTGATAAAGAATTTTGAGGCCATTTTCATTATATATTTCCTGTCAGCCAGAGTGCTTCCCTCAGGAAATTCTTGTCTCTGAATGTAGTTCATGATGTCGTAATACCATGGTCTTTCATCAGGTTCTCCAGTCACAGCCATACAGTAGGCCGGTTTTGCTAGGACTTCGATCTTCAGGGGTTCTACCTCTACTCCACCGGTCACTTGCAGCATGGAAGACAGCGTAGCTAGCGCATCAGCGAACTGATTGTGGGACCTCGCCAAATACTCGAAGGAAATGTCTTCAAATTCCTTTATGATTTCTTCGAGGTATTCATGGTATGGCACTAGCTTGGTGTCTCTCGTCTTCCATTCTCCCAGAGTTTGCAGAATAATCAGAGCAGAATCACCAAACACCTTTAATTTGGTTATCCCCATTTCAACTGCGGCTTGAAGTCCGAGGATACAAGCTTTGTACTCGGCTATATTATTAGTGCATGGGAATACCAGCTTTGCTGCCACTGGATAATGCTGCCCCTCCGGGGATATTAAGACTGCCCCAGTACCAGAACCAGCTAGATTTACAGCTCCGTCGAAGAACATGGTCCAGGTGTCTTCCTTTATCAACAGAATACGATCTTCTGGGGAATATTCATCATCATCCGAGATTCCAGGATTCTCGGCTAACACATCAGCAATCACTCGGCCTTTAACTGATTTTTGTGACATCATCTGTACATCAAACTCTGAGATCAAAATCTGCCACTTGGCTAGCTTCCCTACCAAAGCCGGTTGATCAAGTAAGTACTTGATGGGATCATTCTCAGTCACCAGGAGAGTCTGATGATGCAGTGTATACTGTCTTAGCCTGTGTAACACCCATACAAGTGCGGCGCAAGTCTTCTCGGCTTCAGAGTAGTTCAGTTCCGAGACAGTGAACTTCTTGCTCAAATAATAAATGGCTCGCTCCTTTCCATCTTCAGGATTTTTCTGGGCTAACATAACTCCCAGAGACTCGCTGTGGATCGTGAGATAGAGAGTCAGAGGCTGCCCCGGCACTGGAGGGACTAGCACTGGTGGTTTCATCAAGTACTGCTTCAGCTCACTAAATGCTTCTTGACAATTATCATCCCATTCCACCTGAGCATTCTTCCTTAGAAGCTTGAAGAACGGTTTAGCAGTTTCGGAGAGCTGGGAAATGAACCGAGCTATATAATTCAGTCTGCCCAGGAGGCTGCGTACTTCTTTCACGGTGGATGGGGGTTGTAGCGCACATATAGCCTTCACTTTGGAAGGATCGATTTCAATGCCCTTACTGCTTACTACGAACCCAAGTAGCTTGCCCGACGTTGCCCCGAATACGCACTTGGCTGGGTTGAGACGGAGCTTAAATTCACGAAGTCGGTCAAACAGCTTCTTCAGGGTATCAACATGACTCTCTCCGGGTCGAGACTTGGCAATCATGTCGTCAACATATATCTCAATCTCCTTGTGCATCATGTCATGGAAAAGAGTGACCATGGCGCGTTGATATGTTGCCCCGGCATTTTTAAGGCCGAAGGGCATGACCTTATAGTGAAACGTTCCCCAAGGAGTAATAAACGCCGTCTTCTCCTTATCACCCTCCTTCATTCTTACCTGATTATAACCCGAGAAATCATCCATGAAGGAAAACAGCTCGAACCCAGCAGTACTGTCTACCAGAACATCTATGTGCGGTAATGGAAAGTCATCTTTAGGGCTAGCCTTGTTCAAGTCGCGATAGTCGATGCACACCCGAACTCGGCCATCTTTCTTCATGACTGGCACGATGTTGGCTACCCAAGTAGGGTATTGGGTGACTTCAATAAATCCCACTTTCAACAATTTCATGACCTCCTCTTCTATCTTCTTCGCAAGTTCAGGTTTGGTTCTTCGCAGCTTCTGTTTCTTGGGTGGCATGCCAGGATTAGTAGGCAAGCCATGCTCCACAATAGAAGGGTCTAATCCTGGCATATCGGCGTACGACCAGGCCAAGACATCCTGGTAGTCTTTCAGCAATTGGACCAGGCGTTTGGCTTCAACTTCGGGAAGGGTTGCCCCTATCTTCACCTCCTTTGGTTCTCCGGAATCACTCAAGTTGATAGCGATAGTCTGGTCGACCGTCAGAACTTTAGGTCTTTCATGATGTTCTAGGTCACGTTGAATATCCGAGGAATCGTCGAATTCATCGGCATCATCTGGATCAAACTCGGCGGAATATAATTCGTCGATTTGGACCGTTCCCATACCCTCATGTGTCACAAGATTGCCCTCTTGTGGGCCAGCGCCCATCCCTTCTAACGGTCCTTCCTCGACAACTCCAATGAAGACGTCGTCGAACAAGGTAGTGATTCCTTCTATCGCATCGTCGGGGTCTTCTATCTTTAGATCATCCATGCCTCCCCATCCGTCAGGGACAATGTCGCGGGGATCCGAATAAAAGCTTGGGGGCGCCGAGTACTTCACATAGAAATCAAACTTGCCACTCGGTTGCCCCAGCGTGTCGATTACTTCCGTCTCTTCGTGCATCATCCTCACTGGACCCGGAAACGTGGTGCGGATATGTGGAACTATGAGAAGATCGTCTCGGCCTTGGCAGAGCCACGAAGCACGGAATGTGAAGGCCCCAGTATCTAAGAGGTCTTGAATCTTGTGCTTTAGAACATAGCAGTCATTAGTGGAGTGACCGACTTCTCCCATGTGATAGTCACACCTTTTGGATGGGTCATAGTTGGAGAATCGTTCAGGATTAGTCCGCCTCGGCTCAGTGGAAAGTAAGCCCTTTTCCCAGAGGATTGTCAACACTTGGGATAGAGACCTGGGGAGAAGAGTGAATTGTCTTCTAGCACTTTGTCGTCGATTAGAGAATGGGTGTCTTGATGGGCTGTCTTGACATCCAGGGAGTAGTCGTGCTTTGCTTTGCTGAGGCCGCGATGTTGGAACAAGCGGATCCCGATCACCTTGTTCGTGCTTTACAAACTTTGGACGTAAGGTGCTCAACTCCTTAGGGTCAGGGGACTCAATAGTACTGCCAGGTATGACCGCTTTGTCACTCGAGTCGATGCTGAAGGGCTTCGTTTGAATTGTCATCCTTGGCCCTTGAGAAAAGGGACGAGTCATGGTGAGTTGTTTCAAGTAGTTCGACAGATGCGCCGTTTGCCTCGAGAGTTGTTGGAGTATGACAAAGGTTTGCTTCAGGTCCTTCTCGATATCAGCGAGGCGGTTCGGCACTTCACTCTGAACACTTTCTCTCATGGCCAGGCGGGAAACGGCCGGTGATCGACGATCCATGATCACTTAGCTTGAGTAGCAACTTCCTCGTGGTGTTGGCTCACAGCTAGGGGCGTTTTGGCTTGGCTAGCCGACGTATAGGGCTCTGAGAAACAAAGACAAGGACGGCGTTTATGCAGAGAAGCCGCAGTCGCCGCGAGAACGGCAAGTGGTGGAATGAGCTGCGGCTTATGTTGGGCGGTAAGCTCACGGTGGCGGAGGAGCAACAACGAAGGAACTCGGCGAGGTTGCCTTTTGGCAAGGCTCGAGTGATGGATTGATAACCGTGGATGATCCGTAGTCACCTGATTCGAAAATAGAGTATGGTAAGTATGAGTCTTCAAAACGATCGGTCCATGACTCAGTCTAATCGTCTCTTTTATTCCCATTTTCATGACATTTTTCATTATCCCATGTATTTATGAAAATGATGTCAAATTTCTTAGGAAATAATGAATTATGACAGACTTAGGAAAATAATGATAAGAGTTGAAAGTAATTTTTTTTCAAAGCTTTATCTTTTCTTTTTCTTCCTCTTTGAAAAAAATTTCAATGATTTTTACTTTCAAAAATTACGATCGACTTAGACCTATCATGGACCGACCAAATGTACGAAAAAGTAAGTAAATTGCAAGATCAAGGTTCAGAAGACTTACTTCACCGGGTAGGAAAAATGGCAATCACATAGACATGCGCATGAAATGTGAGGTTCGATTTCTACCTAGACTCTGGCTTGCAAAATGGAGACGAGAGGATTACCGAGCTAAACCAGTCATGGTGGTGGTTAGGCTAGGATTCCCCTGACTCCGGCTTGGTCAAAGAGCCGACCCGGGTTGAGTGGAATACAACCGTGGTGGGTACTCAATGACACCTTGAAAGAAAATTCGGGACCGAGGAGGGCGACCCGTACCAAATGGTTTTGGTCGGGGTGTCCACTGTCTCAGTACCATCCTAAACCTATGCCGCCCAGGTCCGGCAGCGGGTAGTGTGTGCGGTGTAGTGAAAATGTAAGGCATGCACAACAGGTTATATCAATCAGCGCTTCGTGCATAAATTAAACCATACATTCAACCATCTCCCTGCAAAATAAAGGTTAACAAACACTTCTCCCTTATACCTCCCATACTGCAAAAACATTTAACACCTTAAAACGTTAGGGGCATACCTGGGATCCTCGCTGCAAAACAAAAATTATTTTTGAAATGAAAAACTGGCCTAAGTCCACTAAGAGTTTTAACTCAAGTCCCCAGCGGAGTCGCCAAGCTATCGCGACCCTAAAAAATTATTTGTCATTTTCTCGGGCTAATGGATTATTAAGATTGAACTTAACTCGGGCCCTCCCAAGCCCTACCAATTCGCAACTTAGGGTTTAAGTTCTTAACATGCAATCGTTTTCATGCTTGGAGTCGCCACTAATCAATTTACGGTAGGCTGATTAGAAACCTAAATAAAACATAGGGAGATATGTTTTATTCCTACGAACCAGAGATTCTAAGTCCGGGGACTTGATTACGCTAGATCTAGTCTAACGCCCTTTCGGTACCTTTTCATTTCAAAAATATTTTGGCAGGCAGTTTGGATCCATTTTAACCTAATGTCACTAACATGTGAGGTGTTCATGCGGGTGCGCAAACCACCAATTTAACACCCATAAATCAAAGCGGTAAATAAATTGCTAGTTTAGGAGAACAACTTACCCGGGATCCAGCAAGCGTCTGCATTGTTAGCGAAAAATCATACAGGCAATCCTAATATGATTTCTAATTAACAAGCATTCACTCAATCTCTTTTTTGGATTTTCACTTTATTAAAATGAAATCTAACCTATATGTAATGACGTGCAAAAATATGACATGCGAAATAATGCAACCTAACATGCATACTATATGTCATGCGACAACGTGATTTAATTCTAATGACGTGTGAATGAATATTTTTTGGTATTTTCTAATGAATGAAATTCGGAATTAAATGAAATTCGGAATTAAAAACATACCTAATTTAACATGCAACCTAATGATTTCTATTTTTGGTATTTTTGTTTATGAAAATTCGGAATAATAAAATAACGTGAATAATCCGTTAGGACTTGAAATAATGCCTAATTTAAATTAGGAAACTTGCCACGTTAAGTCCTAATTTAAATTAGATATTTATCTCATCCTTCGGGATATATTCAAAAAACCTAGACATGCAAAAATTCTAATTTAAATCAAAACAGAAAATATTTTTGGGTTTTTCTTTTTATTTGAAAAGGAAAACAATTTAAAACAAGGAAAACAATCAAATTCAAATCAACCACGCAATCCGCCAAATTCGTTTCAAACTCGGATTAGGCACAAAAATCAAATTATCGGTCATATCTAAAGGGTTATAGATATTAACGGATAATTGATCATTCAAATTTGGAAAGCGAATTAAAATCATTATCGTATTCAAGTGGTTATGAATGGGATAATGATTTTCCGTACCGCCGCGTATCGGACTTTAGGGTTAAAGCCGGATAGTCGTCCAGATACGTTGCTAAATTAGGCAAGTTTCCTAATTTTGAATGTTTCAAATATCGCGGATATCTTGAACATTATCCTAAACGCATCTAATATTCCAATATGATATTCATGAAATATTCAAACATGCCAATTAGGAAATTAGATATTCTGAAAATATATCGGATAATGACCGTTACCTAATTTGAAGATAACTTCCAAATTTGAATTGGCTCGAGATCGCGTCTTTGCGGATCGGGATCGGGATTGGCGACGAGTGTGACGTCAACGACGGCGAGGCACGACGGGTCGACGGCTGTACCGGCGGGACTAACGGCGGCAGGTACTGTTCCGGGCACTGTTCCGGCACGGCTGCTCCGGTGACAGGGTCTCCGGGTACTGTTCCGGCACAGCAAGGCAGGGCGTCTTCGGTGGCTGCTTCGGTGGGGTCCTGTTCTGGCGGAGCTCCGACGTGGCTGCAGCGTCGGGGAACAGCTCCGGGCAGCAATGAGCGTCGCGCGGCGGCGCGACAGAGACGATGGCAGTGAACAAGGGCGATCAGCAGGCTTCCGGCGAGGAGCAGGGCGGGGCACAGCAGCGTTGGTGTGCAGCAGCGGCGGGCAGGCAGCTGCGTCAGTGTCCTCAGGCGGTCGACGGAGGCTGAGCAGCGTCTGGCGGTGGCGAGTGACCAGCAGGGACGTCCGGCAGAGTGGCGGTAACCGGTGATCTCCAGGCGGCGGCGAGCAGTAGCTTCGTCAGTAGGGCGCCGGCGACTGGTGATGGGCTGCTCTGGTCGGTGCAGCGTCCAGCGCGGCAAGGTGTAGCACGGCGGCGTGGTGGGCATGGACGCGCGGGACAGAGCAGGAGGCGGCGTTGAGGGCTGTGGTGCGTGGCGGCGAGGACGCCGGCAAGCGGCGGCGTGGGCGCCGGCGAGCGATGGCGTGGGGCGGCGTGAGCGGCGTGTCTCTCTCTCTCTCCCTTTCACTCCCACTCTCAAAATTCTGATCTGAAAAAAATATGACGTCCCCTCTTAATGTGACCTAATAACATGTATATATAGACTAATCTAGGTCAAATTAAATGGGCTCAATTAACCTAATGGGCTTAGGCTTGGGCTTAGGGCTTAATTAGCATTTAAATGGGCTGAATTAACTTGGGCTAAGCCCAAATTAAAACAACCAAGCCCACGTGACGTGCTATTCTCGGCCCTAACATTCCCGAGCGAACCGAGTCTCGTCCGATAAAATTTACGTTCGTTGCCATTGCCAATTTGATGCAAATGTAATTAAATTAAAAATGAATCTAAACTATATATTATGCAAAAATCAAATATTTTTGTTTAGGGGTTAAAATTAATCCCTAATTTTCTATGCAAATTTAAACTAAATGCTCGGTGAAATTTAGGTGTCAACAGACTGAGCCACCAAAACATCGCCACGTAGCATCAGACGCAACATATGATGTCCCTTGTCCTTCTGAGCCACAACCTCGAAGGTCAACCACATCCCTCCTCTCTTCTCTCCCCAGCTCATAGTTTCATCTCATTTTGACAGTTGTCTACTGTAGATAGGATAGTCATATGTCTGTGCTGCTTTTTTGTTTTTGGTTCTGCAGGAACATGAACTTGACACTCCACCTGGGGTTAACGAGCAACTTTTTCAAAGTCAAATAAAATCAGGTGTTCATCTCATCCACCTCTATCTAACAATGCAGGAAAGATAGTCAACTATTATTTTATTCCCTTTTACTAACTCTGAGGTCATAAACCCACTGCGTTGTCCGTTCGCTTGCACTGCAGTTTCACTTCACAAGATAATTACCATTAACCCTTTATTTTACTTGTTTCTTGTTCTAATCCACGTTTCCAGAGTCAATGATGTTGCGTCTTGTCCCTGCAGGTGCATAAAAAAAACAGCAATGGCGCTAGAACTGTTGGACGTGTGTTCGCCAAGTATTTCAGAATATTACTTAGTTAATCGCCAAGAGATTTTGGGATTAAATTATGCGGCAATGGACTATTCCTCTGTTCGATGTCTCTAAGACATCTCTTCGTCACGTTAGATTTCTCATGAAGGTTTTAAATAATCTTGCCTGTCATCCAAAAAAGTTGCATAAGAAAATGGTGGATCGTGTTCCTCGGTTTCACTTCTGTGGTGTTGATGTTGCGTTCTAGATTTCGCCATGGAGACCATTACGCAAGGGTTGGTCAATGTGTCCAGATCTGCGTTGTTTTTATATGGATTTGATTAGGGGATGATAATGCATGGCGATCTCGTTGTGGCAAGAACATGTCTCCTGCCTAGGGTTTGCTTGTGCATGGCATGCCTTATATAGTCATGTACGTCTTTTATCGTTGACTTCCATTATACAACCATCGGGTAGTTATATAGTGTCGTTGTTCTTGGTTGCGAGGTGTCCTGATAACCCAACAACCTTTGAATAATGAAACCCTGGAAAAATTATGTTGCGGGGAGTCACAAAACTTCGAATCAAGAAATCAGTAAAATAAACATTCTTGGCAAGAAATAATACGTTTCAGAAAAATAAACAATGGACCAAGTACGTGTGGTTGGAATTTGCTTGTAATGACATATACCTGCATGCAGATTCACCAATGCACTACGTAGTCTACTGCGTATACTTTGTATACAATGCATGCAATTTAAGACTGCATTTCACGTATAAAATGAGCTAAGTGAAATTCTGTGGCTAGCAGGTGCACGACACGTGGATCCATTTCTGATCGTGCTGATGTATGGAATGCATGGAGAGAGAGAGAGAGAGAGAGAGAGAGAGAGAGAGAGAGAGAGAGAGAGAGAGAGAGAGAGAGAGGGTTAGCTAGAAGATCTCGAAATTGGATTGCTTGGGATCGACAGGTGTTGCGCTTTGATTATTAATTAAATGGTGATTAAACAAGTGGGTTATAAAACAATAATATGGTTTGAGCTAAGGTAGAAAACGTGTTTTAACATGATCCGAACATGGCTCGATTTTACGGATGGGGATGAAGGAACTTCTGCCACAACTCGCAAGGCTGGTGTCACCAGTTGCTGTACTTGTTGGTGGTCAGAAAAGATGTGAACATGTTATCCGCTCGTTTTAGTTATTTAACAGCACATTCACATTACCTGAACCGTTTGACGAAATGCCTAGGATGATTTTATCTCCTTTCTCTCTCTACCCAGATGGAAAAAATTGAGGATTGATGACTATAATTTCTCTCGTAGTCCCAAGAAAAGGGATTAGTATTAGGTTCGCTGCCGGTGAAAAGAATTATAAAAATCGAATCTATACACGAGTGAAGAAATTAATTGGTGTTTGTATTGAAAGAGGAAGTCCATTGACAGTAGGCCTAACAAAAAAAATTTACGACTTTAATTACTCTTAGACGGTGTGAAAGAATAATTACATGAGCAAACTTTAGACAATAATGACACTATGTAAATTTTTTTTAGCAATGAAATATTCTATAAGTAGGTTAATATTTCCGGTATGAGATATTTGCGCTAAAAAATGTTACATGATTTTAATTTTGTTACGTGTAGCTAATGCTTAGATTTTTGGTCTCATATCTAACACTTAGATCTGCCAATCGTAAGGGCTGCACTCTCCAAGTGTGCTTGTTAGCATATTCATTCAAAAGTTTAAGCCAATGAGTTATGAGTAAATTACGATTTATTAACTCCTTCACACTTACTCGAATCTTTGATGTGGGACTTTTCTAACACAACTCATACGTGTATCTCAGCAATTTATTCCGCCCTTCTTCCTTACCATGTCAAGTCTTTGTGAAATAACTCCAATGAGACTAAAAGAGAAGGCGTCCCTACTGGACCAACCCTAGACTCTCTAAGATCCTTTTTCAGTCCTTCTGTCATTCTTCCAATCAAGATATATGGATCCATGGGTCTATATAGGCATAGACTCTCTACCCATGGATTGAACCCCTTAAAAATATCAAGAAAAGATCAAGTGATAAGCGCGTTCGTCTTTCTCACTCACGGCCCACTTTGAATCACTCTAGTTGCGCATTTTCTCAAGACCACCCTCCGGGGTAGATCTATGTGTGTCTAATAATTACCCGATATGCATGAGATAGGATCCCGAGCAAGGTGATCAAACTACTTGTGAAGAAATTGAATCTCTAGCTAGTTATATAGGGACACAAACTCAACAACTCTATGCCCTGTGCCCCAATGATTGGGGTTGCGATATGTTCTTGATGATGGATTTCATGATGTGCTGGGGCCCAAATCACAACACCGAACCAGTCTCCTCCTTCGTCTTTGTCACGTGGGCTCAAGCCTTGTGCCCTAGATAGCTTCTTGCACATAAACCTGATCGTTGGGCAGGCCCAAACTGGCTTAGTTCAGAGGCCTGTGGGGAAGAATAGGACCATTGATGAGGCCTGAGCGGTCCAGATCCAGATCCAGTGTTGGCCTTCCTATAATCTATGTTTGCGTAGGGGGCAATACTTGTTTTACTTCGAGGGGGATCGAGTCTATGATCTCTCGTGGGCACCGTGCCTCCATCGATTTTCATGACTCGATCGATACGAACCGATATATGTCAGACGGTCGAGCCTGTTTTTTCTATTTCAATGCAACGATAAAAGATCGTTAGACACACCCTTTCAGCTATGCAAGATTGTTGAAGAATCATAGCTTGACCTGTCATCAGGACATGCTGACGTCAGACAGAATGTGTACCGGCCAACGCCCATATACCGCCGTCCTATCCTCCGATTACATTCACGAATCCCGACAGGGCAGCGAAGATTCTGCGTCATTTCCCCTGCCAGAAAGATCACGAGCTCATTTGTAACGTGCGCACTGTCGGTCTGTCCGTGCGAGCGAGCGATCCCCGCTTCTTCAAGAAAACAATAACGCGAAGAACGACCCGACTATGCCATAGTCTCGGTCAACCCCCCTCTCTCTCTCTCTCTCTCTCTCTCTCGCATCAGAAAGTTCAAAACCAGCCTTCTTGAAGGTCCAATCTTTAATCTGGTTTCTCCCAAGGAAGGCGGTTTCGAGCTGATCTCCTCAGAGGGTTCGTTCTCCAGGTAAATCTGAATGCTTGCTTCTCCGACGTACGTAGCTTCCATCGATTCCCGTTTCGGGTCCTTCTGCTCCTTCTTTCGGGGGTGACCGAAGACATTGGCGATCTTTTGATGTAGTGAATGAACTGGTGGAGCTGTTGAGATTGAATTCTCTTGTGACTCTAGTCGTGGTCAGTGGATGAAGAATTGTGGTGCGCGAGTGCTTTTGTGGTGATTGTGAACTTGTGATGCTGTTGCTTTTACCTTTGCAATTTTTGCTCAGAAGCCGATGATGTTGTTGGGAATTGGGAATCCTTCTTCCATAACCCATATGTCTCCATTCCCAGTTGATGCTTGATCTGTTTTTGCGGTTTGCAGCTGGAGATGGCGACGGAGGATTCCAGCTCTGACGTCCCATTGTTGAGCAACTTTTACATTCCTAGTTACATACTTTTACCCGGTTCGAAGGTTGAGCCCGTGGCGCGTATTCCTGTATGCCCGGTGTTAGTATTCATCAACTCGAAAAGTGGCGGTCAGCTCGGTGGGAACCTTCTCGTCACGTATCGTGCCCTTCTAAATGAACATCAGGTATTCCACAACAGTAGCTGGGCTGTGAATATCTCAACAACCTAGTGTTCTTTAAATTCTGACATTGCTTTTTTTGTTCATCACTGATTTTCTGAGGGGACACTCGATGCTTTGACTACAGGTTTTTGATCTGGGCCAAGAACCCCCTGACAAGGTTTTGACTAGAATTTATATGAACCTGGAAAAACTGAAGCTGGAAGGAAACGAGGCGGCGGCAAAGATCCAAGAGATGCTGAAAATCATTGTGAGGACTCTTAACAACTTATCCGATAGTAACACACTATTATTTTTGTGGATAAAGTTGACTTCTTAATTGTAACTCCTTCACTAGGTTGCAGGTGGCGATGGAACGGCAGGTTGGCTTCTTGGAGTAGTGTCGGACCTAAAATTACCTCACCCACCTGCGATTGCCACAGTCCCCCTTGGAACTGGAAATAACCTACCCTTTGCATTTGGTTGGGTACGGCCTTCCTGATCTTTCTGATTAATGACTCCGAATTTTTTGACAAAAAATATACACTGCATTTTAGGCCATCTTACTTTTAATGTGTCATGGTCTCTAATTTTTCATGTTTGTAAGGCTTCACGATATCAAGAAGCCACCCAACTCTTTCCTGGATATCTTGCATGACTTGTGGGTAATGAGGCTGCTAATCTCTTACAGGGTAAGAAGAATCCTGGGACTGATCGTCCATCTGTAGAGGCATTCCTGGAAAAGGTGATGAAGGCAGAGGAAATGAAGATAGACAGGTTATACTGTATACATTATCTCATCTACTAAAATTTGTCTACATTCAAAATCTCACGATAATCACAAAAGGAGAAAGAATCAAAATATGATAATTGTCTTTTGTCTCCAAAGTAATAAGTCACTTACTCCACGAGGACAGCCTCTACATGAGTTAAAATAGCCCCTCTTTTTCTCTGTCATATGTTAAGGACAAAGGTTTAGGCCAGATGCGGAGCTATGTCTTTAGAACTTGAGCAGATGCTCTCTTTTCCTTTTCCTTGCCAATTGGTGACAGCAACAACCGATCTGAAATTGCAAAGTTTTCTGTTAAAGCTTCTTTTCGAATATTCTCCAAGTTATCTGCTTCATCTTCGCATTATTGTGATCGGGTTTACTAGATGATCTACATAGGCTAAATGTCGACAGAATAATCCTAGAAATGCAATGCAGCTTCTTCCAAAGTCTTTGTAGAGGCTTAATTGAGGGTTGGTTGGTTATTACCTGGTGAATTCCTTAGATGTCATTGCACTCATCGAGTAAAAAGCATTACATAGTAAACCTTTGGCAATTTGACCAAATCCGATTTAACTTTTGCTCTTTCCTTTTCTGAGTGCTAAAAAGGGATTCTTGTGATTCAGCTGGCATATTCTCATGAGGATGAGAGCTCCGCATGAAGGATCTTATGACCCTATCGCACCCCTTGAGTTACCTCATTCTCTGCATGCATTTGGCCGTGTTTCTACATCAGATGAACTGAACATGGTAAGACAACGTGACTACCTTGTAGCACTTGCTTACAATATATAGTCATGTCTCAGGAAATTCAAGGATGATAGATATGTTTTTACGTTTGAAATCATTTCTCCGGTCAGACAGTGCTGCATATGAACAATGACAGCATTGACTTTATGGTCTCCCTCTACTATTAAGATTGGATGATACAATGTATGGCATCAAAATATAGTCGGTTGAATTTTTCCACCCATTTCATGGCATCAATGCTCTGTCGACAGGAAGAAGTCTGTACCCTGAAGGACTATGCCTATGGGTGGTACATGATGAGACTTTAGTTGCTTTATGCTGCAGTGACAATAACAAAGTGAATAAGCTGAGGGATACATTAGAAAAACTGCAACCTCTTCTTGGAGAAAAATAGTGGAATTTAAGAAGGCGTTTCTCATCTATAGCTTGTGAACAAACTTAGACTCTTCAGTTCCCCTTTTCAAAGATTTCTTGACAAAAATGTAAATTGGTGTCTCTATCTTGCTGGTTGTTGCACATAATTTGCTTTCTTTGTTTCCTTATATGTCTAACTTGCTTCTCAGGAAGGTTGCCATACATTTCGTGGGGGATTCTGGAACTACTTTAGCATGGGTAAAAATACTTTCTCTGGAGAAAGTGATTCTCATATCTAATTGCAACACAAAGATGCATGATTTTTCTAACAACTGATTTTCCACATTCTATGTATTTGACCAAATTAGAATGGCTTACTAATTTTAGATTGGTATTGCTGGAATTACATGGTTATCTGTTGCTTATTCCAATTTGTTTTCTTTGGTGAGTTTGACAGCATATAGTTTTATATGGAATTCATTTTCTGACGCAAGTAATCTTTGCACTCTGTTTCCTGCAGGAATGGATGCCCAAGTCTCATATGCATTTCATTCAGAAAGGAAGTCACATCCTGAAAAATTTAAAAACCAGCTGGTTAATCAGGTATCATGTACTTTCTAAATAGTTACTATGTCCGCCATTTTAAGCAGTCCAAGATGTGTTCAGTGAATCATTTTTCCTTCTGATACTCATATGATCTTTCAAACAAAAAAAATAGGAAATCTGGCCCCTGTATGAGATCTTTGCACAAAGCATCATCCAAGTCTCTGGCTGAGGCTGACATACTTTCTTAGGGGCAACCAAAGTTACCAAACTTAAGAATGATCTCTTGAAAGCTTGTACCCCCAAGTTTACTTATTTGGAGTGAATACTAGTTTAGGACTTCATGCGTGTGTTTCTATTGCATTGTCACATCATTCTAAGATGAGTAGGTAAAATCACACGGCCTCTTTCTAGCATATTATTTTGTTCATAAAACATATATCCTTCTGACCTTTTCATTTTTGCCCGTCATAGAGTACTTATATGAAGCTTGTGGGAACGCAAGGAGGGTTTTTCACTTCACTGTTTCAATCCAATTCTAAGTAAGCATTTACGATTTTGGCTTAGCAAGCAGCTTTTTAGTCTATTTATACAATTTTGGTGGTGTCCCTGTCCCCCTAGGTCCGAAAACTTATTTTGTAAGTCCGAAAACTTATTTTGTAAGTGAATATAAAAATTGCATTGTTGATATATCATGTCTTATACTGTTTGCTAGAGGTATCACTGCCTTCTACCTAATGTCAATTCAGGAACATAGCTCAGCTAGCAAAGGTGAAGATAATGAAGCAGGAAGGTCAATGGCAAGACCTCCACATACCTCACAGGTACTGTAGCTATACATACTGGGGTGTGTTCTTTTGAGCTTTGCTGGGTATGGATTTGTCTGTCTGTCAGTCCAATTTCACCTATATTCTAATTTTATTCATTGGTTTAAGGCCTCCTCAAAGTAAGAAAAGAAAAAATTAGGTCAATGAGATCTATTTATATATGATATTTTCCAATCATGCTACCATGTTTAAGTTAAACCATTTGATGTCGCCGTGACAAGTTCTCAGTTGGAAAGATGATATGCTAGATATGCAAGGGGGCCATGTAGTTGTTTAGTTCCATAGGCCATCTCAATGCCAAGATCATATTTCTGTTTAAAATGTCTTACAACATCCATAATCAGCTTGTCCATTTCTCAGAGTTCTTGAATAGTCGATTACTGTAAAGAACAAACCTTGATAGGTATTCTGACTCTTCATGATTTGACACGCGTTTCTTCATCTTCGCTGATTACAATGCTTCCCATGTGCTGTGTGTGTGTGTGTCAATGATATAGCAGGAATCAGAAATGGCTGTCTACGCTCCTTTATTTTCTTGTCTCTACTCTTGGAGCGGCAACTCTTATTCCTTTCTCACACCTTTTGTGTTAACAGCATAAGGTCAATCATATGCCTCAACTTGCCGAGCTTTTCCGGTGGATTAAACCCTTGGGGAAGACCACGTAGAACTAACGTGAGTGACGTCAGCTTCAATTAGCTTTCCTCGTGTCTTTTACGTGAGTGAAGTTAAGCGACATCGCAACAACTCAGTGTTATTGTCCTTAATCTCTTGAATGTTAGCCTGAGTAACATGATGTGCAGGGGGACTTCACTCCACCATATGTAGATGATGGCCTCATCGAGGTAGTCGGCTTCAGAGATGCCTGGCACGGGCTTTTGCTATTTGCCCCAAATGGCCACGGGACTCGTCTTGCTCAGGTTAAATCCCAAATGTTTCATTTCATCTGCTTTTGAGTCTCAAAGTTCTTATTCAACTGTTGTGGAGCTTCCCATGTTAAGGGATACAAAAATGCAACCGAATCTCATACAGTGCCAGAAGTGGGAGGGCTAGAGGGGAAATTTCTTTCGGGAGAGAGAAATCGGGCTATGTTTATTATGGATGGAAAGCATGTTGGATTCATTTGTAGGGTTAATTTTTGGGCCTACTTTCTATGGAAAATCACGAAATTCATTTTAAGCTCTTTTGGTTGACCTAACTTATGCCTCAGGCGCACAGAATCCGCTTCGAGTTTCACAAAGGAGCAGCTGATCACACCTACATGAGGATTGATGGGGAGCCCTGGAAGCAGCCACTGCCAACCGACGACGACACCGTGGTTGTGGAAATTTCTCACCTCCACCAGGTCAAAGTGCTCGCCACTCATGACTGTAAGTCAAAAAGCATCCATCGTCCGCTGGCCACTGGCGATCACAACACCCAGGAAGCCACTGGCGATCAC